>JADBJO010000936.1:235000-465000 GCA_016801955.1 Conus betulinus
AGCTTATCACACTATTAGACAGGAGAGTATCTACGCTCCCCCCCCTCTTCCCCCCCCCCCCCCCCCCCCCTCCTCTAAAAGTAGCTGATCTGCTGACGGAAAGAAACTTTTTGAATCAGTCTTTGAGATTCTTTAATTCAACAGATTGTCTTCTCTAACGGGCAGAAAGGCGGACATTGCCTTGGACAACATGTAACGATAATAAAAATGTAAGTAATAACAGCAACGACAACAACAATAATGATAATAATAATACAACAACAATAAACTTCACGACATCGAAAAATTTCTTTTTAAAAAAAATAAATATTGCATGGATTCATTTAGCGCTGAATGCTCTCTTTAGCGTATGCACAAGTCTTCATTAATCATTTGATGCCTCCGTTTATAGCAAGACATCAATACGAGAACAGACGACGACAGACAAAATTAATATCACATGAAAATTGTAGTTTTCTGTGGCATTTGTCGCAAAATTCCTCCTTACATGAAGAAATGTTTAAAATGCGTCTCTTTGAGGTAATGTTCTGTACTCAACGATCTTGCCGGACTAATTTTGCAGTTCTCTTTTGGAATTAACTGTTCGCCCCACACACCCATCTTGCTTGGTTATCTTTCCAGCACGTTAGTAATCCACCTCAAGTGTGTGACTGGTGACTGGAAACCGACACGTTCATAATCCGCCGCGACAGATCATGGAGAGACTTCATGTGTTCTCTTGAGGCACTGAGCGCGTTATCTGTCGTTGAAAAACTCTCTCTCTCTCTCTCTCTCTCTCTCTCTCTCTCTCTCTCTCTCTCTCTCTCTCTCTCTCTCTCTCTGTGTGTGTGTGTGTGTGTGTGTGTGTGTGTGTGTGTGTGTGTGTGTGTGTGTGTGTGTGGTGCGTGCGTGCGTGTGTGCGTGTGTGTGTGTGTGTGTGTGTGTGTGTGTGTGTGTGTGTGTTTTCTTTCCCATAAAAAAGGTTGATATTGCAATATTGCAGTTCCTTATGCGTAGAATCCGAGAGAAGCAATTCTACCAGAAGGCATGGATCTTGTTGGGCTGTAGGCCTATACGTCGAAGGATCCAATGAAGGTTTTGGTGCGGCAGAAAAGAGCGAGCAGGAAGGTGGAAATACAGTCTGTCAGTCTATTTCATATGCCTCAGGTTTGCCCGAAACTCCCCCGAAGACTTTGCCCGCACTTGCTGCATCGTCATGGGCATTCCATTCAGCGTTAAGGCGGATTTTTCGCTCAAGCTCTGCTGTCATTGTTCAGTTCGTCACATGCACAGAGAAGGGTGACTATTGCCAATGTATTGTAGTTTTTATCTTTACAGGAAAGCTGGCACACCTGGTTCCCTTGTGGCAGACATATCCAGGATCAGCCTCGTCTTGCTCTCCTCTGTTGAACTGCCGACCTTTATGGCGTTGGAGCCACGATACTTGAATGTATTCACTTCTTCCGGTGTCTGTTCGTTTGGCGTGAAGTGGACTGTTGAATGGTGTCTGGAACTGCTGATTGATGTCTGGAACTGCTGAGCGCTATCCTGAACTGTTACATGGTGTCTGGAACTGCTGAATGATGTCTGGAACTGCTGAATGGTGTCTGGAACTGCTGAATGATGTCTGGAACTGCTGAATGGTGTCTGGAACCGCTACATGGTGTCTGGAACTGCTGAGTGATGTCTGGAACTGCTGAATGGTGTCTGAAACTGCTACATGGTGTCTGGAACTGCTGAATGATGTCTGGAACTGCTGAATGATGTCTGGAACTGCTGAACGGTGTCAGGAACTGCTGAATGGTGTCTGGAACTGCTGAATGATGTCTGAAACTGCTGAATGGTGTCTGGAACTGCTGAATGATGTCTGAAACTGCTGAATGTGTCTGGAACTGCTGAATGGTGTCTGAAACTGCTGAATGGTGTCTGGAACTGCTGAATGGTGTCTGGAACTGCTGAATGATGTCTGGAACTGCTGAATGGTGACAGGAACTGCTGAATGGTGTCAGGAACTGCTGAATGGTGTCTGGAACTGCTGAATGATGTCTGGAACTGCTGAATGGTGTCGGTAACTGCTGAATGGTGTCAGGAACTGCTGAATGGTGTCTGGAACTGCTGAATGATGTCTGGAACTGCTGAATGGTGACAGGAACTGCTGAATGGTGTCTGGAACTGCTGAATGGTGTCTGGAACTGCTGAATGATGTCTGGAACTGCTGAATGGTGTCAGGAACTGCTGAATGGTGACAGGAACTGCTGAATGGTGTCTGGAACTGCTGAATGGTGTCTGGAACTGCTGAATGGTGTCTGGAACTGCTGAATGGTGTCAGGAACTGCTGAATGGTGACAGGAACTGCTGAATGGTGACAGGAACTGCTGAATGAATGGTGTCAGGACTGCTGAATGATATCTGGAACTGCTGAATGATGTCTGGAACTGCTGAATGATGTCTGGAACTGCTGAATGGTGTCTGGAACTGCTGATGGTGTCAGGAACTGCTGAATGGTGTCTGGAAACTGCTGAATGGTATCCTGAACTGCTACATGGTGTCTGGAACTGTTTACTAAAGTTCTGCTGTTCTCTCAGCTGGCCTGCTTTCCGTGTGTGTGCTTGAAGTTTTTTTTCTCCAGTCTGGTGGTGAGTTCCTGGGCTTCTGTTTCGCTGCCTCATGACTGGTTGATGCTGTCAGCAAAACTCTGGCTGCAAAGTGGCCGATTTCTGGCGGGCATGGACATGTTATAGTCCTAATATGTTTCCCGGCACTATGTTCTCCCAGTGGATGTTGCACAGATTGGGAGAGCCTTGGCGCACTTTCACAGTTGTTCAGTTCAGTTGCAATTTCTGAGGTCGTTGTTCGGGAGAATGGCGTGAATAGCATCTTTGTGAAGTCCTGCTTTGAAGTGGACGAGGGCATTGAGGAAGTTAATAGTTCCTACCACAAAACTTTACTCGAGACATTGTGAAATGATTTCCTGGAAGCCGATGAAGTTGTAATAGAGATCAGGTTTGTGTTCATGGTCCTTCTCTGTCAACAGTCTGATGTAGAAGATCTGTTCATGTTTGCTTTCTTTCCGCCTGAACCCTGGCCGTGCTAGACGAGCGTTTCTTCTGTCTTTCCTTTGAGTCTGTTCAACAGGAGCCTTCACATGGTGGCTAAATAGATATGTGTAGTTTTGAGAGCAGCAGATTTTCTTTCTTACTCACTTATCGGGTACTTTTATGGATCGTGTCCATTCCTCTAGCCAGGGTGTTGTTTTTACATTCTTTTACAGACTTATGTTTTTAGAAGAGCCACGGTGGCTTGTGGTCATTCGTGCTTGATTGGTTCTGCAGGCACATTGTCTGTCCATTATGACTTGTCTCCCTTGAGTGCGTGGACAGCATCTTACACTTTAAGGGGAATCATAGCGTCCCCAGATCCGTCGCTAATGTCGATAGCGTGATCCATTAGCATCGTGAATAAACTCGTCGTTCTACTTACCCATTCCATTCTCCAGTTACTACTGCTTGTTCAACGAAAAGGGAATCTTTTCTTTGCGGTTGTCGCCCTTGAAGGCCAGTAGGTTGGGAGCTGTTATAAGCTTCTGCTGTGTATCAGAGACTGCCTTGCTGTTTATAATCCTTTTCTCAACCTTACTTCGGTAACATCGTGTTGGCTGACCACCCACCCATTTATGGCCTGTCATTGTTTGCTTGATATTCTAGTTCGTCCGTTCGTGTGCTGAGGGCCTGCTTGGGGGTTCGTTTTTCTTTTTATTCTGTAGGTTTCCTTCTTGTGTTGTTTGGATTAAGAATGTCAATAGTGACCGATGGTTTTCTCTCTCTCTCTCTGTCTCCCTCCCTCCCTCCCTCTCTCTCTCTCTCTCTCTAGTTTAAAAGGCTGTGCCAGTCTTGAATAAAAGTTACTCTGTGTTAGGTTTCCTTATGGGAGCAAAAACTACCCCACTTGTTTACTGTTGTTTGTTGTTTACTGTTCCCTGCCTCATTTCATTTCCAATTCGTTTTGATTAAATCGAGGTTATTTGTATTTGTTTCTGTCTGTCTTTGTGTTTGTCTTTTGATCTCCCTTGCATCCTTGGGTGGATCCTCAAGTGTAGGCTCAAAGATTGCCCCCTACATTTTATACTATTTGCATAATATCTGTAGTTCTTCAGCAACTGTTTTTTCCTCCCCACACTTTCGTTTGCTTTCCTTTACTACTCTTCGCTGGCTGCTTCGGGGGTGCTATTGGATTCTTTTTTGCACCCTTGGTGTGGTGAGAACACCACAGTATTATGGACTGTGGTGTGTCTCTATTTGACGCCAGGAGCGCAGATACAACCAGCCGTGTCTCCCTGATGAGTTCCGACCAGCGGACGAAAGGCCTCGGAGCAGGCAATACAAATATATCTGCCTTTAAAAGGATTGCGATGGTTCCCTTATGCGGCCAGTGAAGAGTTTTCATATCTGATATATTTTCTTAATTTCAAGTTCCCAGTTTTTTACATCTTCAACCTCCTGCCCCCCCCCCCCCCCCTTTAAGTTAAGTCAAAAGTTTTGCCAAGTCATTACTATGAAGACAATTTAGTTGTTGGCCTGCGCTTGTTTTCCCCCCACTATTAGATTGTTCGTCTTTGTATTTGTCTGACTTTATTCAAGTTAAAAGGCTGTGCCAGTCTTGATAAAAGTTACTCTGTGTTAGGTTTCCTTATGGGAGCAAAAACTACCCCACTTGTTTTTCCACATAATATCTTACATGTGGATGTTTTGCTTGTGATTCTTCTTCAGCTGCAGTCTGATTGTCTCCAGTATCGTGTTATGATCGCAGTTAGTATCATCAGGGCGAGGCACAACAGGGCCAGATGACAGCGGTGATACCAGACACCCCAACTGGTCAAAGAAAATGGCTGTCTCTGGGCAACCTGCTGATACCATCTGGGTTCTCTTCTCCTTCTGTTCATCCTCATGATGCGGGGTGGCTTCCTTGTGCCACCGGCTGAATCACCTGCAGAGAACACCTCGTACTTGGTAACAAATTCTCCAGTTCTGGGCTTCCTTGTGCCACCGGCTGAATCACCTGCAGAGAACACCTCGTACTTGGTAACAATTCTCCAGTTCTGACACCAGCAGACACTCACATGTGAGAGAGCGAGAAGATGATCTACTCACTCTTCTGTAACATTCGCCAGCACAGCCAAAACGTGAATGAAACGATGTGTGAGCTAGGAACCCGCTTCTGTTCACACAAAGGTGACATCAACCAATACTCTAGGAGTTTGGTGGCGAGGCACAACAACCAGAGAAGGTACCCAGTGAACAATACGCCATGCCTTGGCATAGAGGAAGTTTGCGGAAGTCTGCAGCAAGCGCAAGCTACATGAGAACTGCCGAATGGACGAACTCCACATCGTCCCGCATCCTACACTCAGTCTTTCTTTGAACTTTGAATAGTTTTTTTTTTCTCTTTACACTGGTCTCCTCCCTGCTGTGGGTGTGGCCAGACTCGTGAATCCTGTACCCTTAAGTTTCTCCTACTTGATATACGTGCGTGCTGTACCGGTGTACCTGTACTCATATGAAATTGCTAACGTTTGTGACGTCAAGTCTGATTTCCTTTGTTCCCATACCTGAGTAGACCTTTGTTTGGCAGGTTTTTGCTATCCTGCAATGATTGCGTGTCTGTATATATCTATGAGTGTTTGTGTTACTTTCTATCTTCCCTTGGCCATTTGCATGACGTTCCAGTGTGGCGATAGTTCAGGTACTTGTTGACCCCTATGAGGGATGGAAGGAGGAAAGTGAAAAGACCGGGTGGGCCAAGCGTTAAGCGGGTTTGGCGGTTTCTACATGGATATAGTACACTTGTTTGCTTGCAGAGCGCCCTATCCCCAGTTTTCTACCCTTTTTATGACGTTCTCCATTAGAAGCAACACGGGTCAGAAAGCATCAGTCCGTCTTGAAGAACAGGTCACTGAAGAGGTTAGCACCTTCAACTTTCGTGGAAGCATCGTCAGCAAGACAGGAGGTACAGCTGAAGACATAAAGGCTAGGATCACCAAGGTAAGACACGTGTCCGGTGTCTTCAAATCCATCTTGAGGAGTGCCAACGATTACCTCTCCACTAAACTGGGCTTGTTCGAAAACAATGTTAAGCTAGTCCTAGGAGATTTACAAAAGGGCTGGGACGCAAGCTGAGGTTTCCATCAACATCTACCTGCGATTTACTGAATTAAACGGACGGTGAAAAAAAAAGAAGAAGAAGTTAAGAATCTTGGTGCAGAACCACCAAAAAGAGCAATAAAAAAAGATACCGAAAATGAAAATGTATGGACACACACGGTGGAGAGGTCGACACAGTACTGCACAATATGCACCTGACTGTAATCCCCAGGGAGAACGGTCGGTACATCATGCGCGAAAGACCCAGGAAAATGAACAGAGAACAGCCAGAATGTCCTGTAGGGGGGGCAAAGCGGACGGACCGGGGTCGATCATGCTGAAGATCTGCAGTGAAGATTCTGTGGTCCACTGAAAACGAAGAGGATTAAGTCAAGTAAGTGTATGATCGTTTCCTTGTGAGTCCTGTTCCCCCCCCCCCACCCCACCCCAAACCTTACTTCACAGCTCACGTCCGTGCAAAAATGTGAATGGGAGGTCCTTAGGCCACATTCTATCTTTGAACCAGAATCAGTCCAGGCTTTTTTTTTTTTTTTTTTAATGTGATCTTGTTTTCGGGCAAAAAAACACACAATTAAGCAACAGATGCGGTGGAAACATGATGATAATCAAGAACAACCACAATAGTAGTAATGATAATGATGATGATGATGATGATGATCATGATGATGATTTGTATATCGCAACATCTCCAGCACCAAACGAACCTGTTTGTGCTTTACATGAAATGAAACTGAAGCGATACAGAAAATCCAATTTTAACACACACACAAAAGAAAAAAAGAAGAAAAAGAATTCAGATAATAAAGCAATATTTATACCAATCCAGACTTTCACCTTCAAAAATAAAAGCATAGAAAAGTTTCTATTACGTTTAAAGATGCAATCACCCCACATGTTCCATTGAACAGCTGCTTTCACCGGCACCCCATGGCCAGTAAGTCACAACCCCCCCCCCCCCCTCTCTCTCTCTCTCTCTCTCTCTCACTCACTCTCTCTCTCCAAGCACACACAGTTCAACTCCATACTGAAAGAGAGATATCGGATGCTGAGAGCAGAAGAAGACCTTTAGTGATCGTGTAGCTCGAAAAGACACGTGCTAAATATTTCCTACATTAGTCAAGGGAAGGGCATAACGGATTTGAAAGGGGAAAGAATTCCACGCAGTAGTGCGTGGGACGAAAGGGAATAACCAAAAGATTTGGTCTCAGCTCTAGAAGTCTGAAAAAATTTGTCAGAAGACATTTTTTTTTAAAGAGGGGGACACGGTGAGGCAGTTCAGCGGCGTAATCAGAAGAAGAGCCGGACAACAACAACAACAACAACAACAACAAAAATATATAAAACATCGACGACTGTTTGCGGACTATTCTAGCCCGAACAGGAAGCCAGTGACTATCCTGAAGAAGAGGCTTCGCATGATTACGGTCTTTGCCCTGAGTACCAGTCTGGCAGCAAACTCCGGAACATGCTGCAGCCGGTTTGGATAAATTGTACGCTTGGCAGCCGGACTGAGAGTAGTGCATTAAAGAAATCCAGTTTTAAAGAAATAATAGAGCACATCACTGACGTCTTATATGCACTTCCCTGTAGGCCCTTACAGATAAGTACCGATGAATGGATCCGGTTCCGTGAATTTGCATTGAAGTTGACTGCATATTAGCACAACTTGTTTCGCGAGATACATGTCGTCGGATACCATAAATCCAAGGTTCTTGACGGAATGAGAAAATGGGATGTCAGTAGTATATACTTGTACAGAGACTGATTGTCGATCAAGTAAATTATACTTCCTTCAGCTGTAAAAGGATACCGTTTATTTCGTCTCCATCTAACGTAAAAGCTTGTGTCATTCGGATTTTATCATAACTGATACAGTTCTGCGTGTCGTTAAAGGTATTGTGGATTAAACCCGAAGGATTTGAGATGCTCAGCTGCGATGAATAAGGCTAACCAGATTCTGTGTATTATCAAGAGCAGTTGATCATATTCAGACAAAGTTATCAGTTTCCGCCATAAATGTTCTCTCTTGACAGACTTTACTTAGATTATTGGTAGTTAGTACAAACAGGATATAAAGACGTAATTCAGCAATGTCGAAGGTATGGAAAAGTATGCCGTCATCATAAATAATTGCACCTCCACTCTCTAAAGCAAAATGAATCTCAGTCAAACTGTCAAAATATGTAATGGTATGATGGTAATCATTTTAGATACTTTTTTTTCTATGTCACAGTTTGATCAGATAAGAAATTTAGAGGAAAATTTTACACTAAAACATACTGTATTTTCCCTCCCTCCCCCCCCCCCCCTCTCTCTCTCTCTCTCTCTCTCTCTCTCTCCCCCCCCCCCCCCCCCCCCCCCCCCCCCCCCCCCCCCCCCCCCCCCCCCCCCCCCCCCCCCCCCCCCCCCCCCCCCCCTCTCTCTCTCTCTCTCTGTCTCTGTCTCTGTCTCTCTTCTCTCTGTGTCTCTGCCTCTGCCTTTTTTTTTCCCTCACAGAATTACCAGTCACTAGGATGACCTTAAAACGAACGTGAAATTCTCACAAGATGTTAAATTCATGACTCTTTTGAACAAAATCCCAAAATCAAAAGCATTTTTCTTTCTTTTTTTTTTTTCTTGTTGTAACTTTGGCTGTCAATGATTGACTGATTTATGTTATTGAAATGATCAGACCCCAGTCGGAAGTCAGTAATCAAGCTGAGAGGCCTAGGCTTGCGGACGAAAAGTTTAAAAAAAAAAAAAAAAAAGTACGAAAAATGGAAAGGGTTTGCCAGATCTAAGCTTAATGGGTGTCTCCTTGCGTGTACATTGTATTTTAAACTTAGAATATTTTGTGTAATGCTGTTATAATAATGGCATCGCAGAATTTTATAGATCTAAATCATATCACCTCTCAGCCTCCAGTACTCAAAGCTTTTGAGTTGTATCTCTCCTCATATATCAGATTACTCATACCTCTGATTTGCTTTGTGAATCTTCTTTGCACATTTTCTATTCATATGTTTTCCTAAGTATGGGAACCATACCACATTTCCATATTCTGATACTGGTTTAACCAGTTATTTGAAAAATGAAACCATAATGTCTTTATTTTTTAAATGGATGAAAAGGGTGATCGTTCCATCTAATTCTATTTGCCTTTTAACTGAAGCATTAAAATGACGTTCAAAAGTTAGATATCCCCCCCACCCCCACCCCCACTCCCACCCCCTGAAATCCCAGACCCTTCTCCACCTCTGTATTTTCCGGGTCTACAGAATATAAGTGATAGGCATCATTAGTGTGTGTGTGTGTGTGTGTGTGTGTGTGTGTGTGTGTGTGTGTGTGTGTGTGTGTGTGTGTGTGTGTGTGTGTGTGTGTGTGTGTGTGTGTACGATGTTTGTCAGTACAACACTATGTTAATCTGACAGTAAATGGTTTCAGTCAGTGTGTTTTAACCAACATAACGAATTTTACATTTATACCAGTTAATTTTAATCTGCCACCTCTCCATCCATCTAACTAGTTGATAATTTTTCTTTTCTTTTCTTACTCGTTTCCACGTATACTATCGTAGAAAACAAATAAATAGTGCTAGCTGCGATGCAATGCCTTGAGGAACACCACGAGTCACCTTTGCTGTATCTGACTTCTCATCCGCCGTGTTAATATGCTGATCTTTTTTTTTTTTTTTTTCCTAAAAATTCTTCGTGTCGGTCCACTTACGCACGTTGCATTTATTTCCAGAATCTTTGAGATTGTGAATTATAGTCTCTTATGGAGTTGGGAGGAGGAGGTGTGTGTGTGTGTGTGTGTGGGGGGGGGGGGGGGGGGGGGGCGTTATCAAAGTCCTTTTAGAGATCAAGGAAAACTGTATCCACTAGTGTGCGTATGTTAACGTTATCATTTAATCATGAACAGAACTCAATAATTGTTTTGCACAAGCCTGATGTAGTCCTGTCTGATGTAAATTCGTTCCATTATTAATTTATCAGTTAATTAGATTATATTCAATGAAATGTTTATTTAAGGAACCCCTCATTACACTTTCACAAGTTTTGCAGTACACAGATGAAAGACAAACGAGCCTGTTATTGCCTAGTTCATTTTTGTTACCTTAAAAAAAAAAAGGGGGGGGGGGGGGGGGGGGGGGGGGGGGGGGGGGGGGGGGGGAGTTTGATCAGCGGTGCATGCAATACTTTTATTAAACGAAATTTTTTAGAGGAAGAAAGAGTCCGTCTTTGCCTCTTTTAAATAACCTGGCGATTTTAAACCATCTTATCTTGCGAAAAAAACAACAACAACGACGACGACAATGACGACGACGACAATGACGACGACGACGACAACGAACAATTTGGGACACTTCGAGTAAATGGACACCGTTTTGAATAAACGCTGCACATCTTCTCATCCCTTACAAGGCCTCACAAGAACTTGGATGATGGAGGTGGACTGTCTAACAATATAACCAATCAGAGTTATGTTCTCATTGCATGAAGCGTCAGGCTTGTAAAATGGCGTCGCTAACCGAAGCAGACGAGATATTTGCACCTCCGGCTGCTTTGCAAGCCCAGGCTCATGTAAAGAATTTGCAAGAATACAGAGAGCGCTACGATCAGTCTATAAATGATCCAGAGTCGTTCTGGGGACCTATATCCAAAGAATTCCACTGGGAATCACAGCCGACCGGTGCTTTCGTAGACTACAACTTCGATGTGAGGAAAGGGCCTATCTCCATCAAATGGATGGCTGGGGCGAAAACGAACATTTGCTACAATGTTCTTGACAGAAATGTGAAGAATGGACTAGGAGACAAAATTGCGTATTATTGGTAAGTATATGTATTTATAGTCGTGGGTTTACCGTCACCTTGGATTATCACCGGTTCAATATTCGCCATGCTTTTTTTTTTTTTTTTTTTTTTTTTAAGTATTTAAAAGTACTCTCAGAGTCAGAGACGAAAAATTCAGTTTGAGTAGGCCAGTCAAACTTAGGATGGCTTTCAAATAATTATTTCTTGTACCTCTTTCTCACGCGCTTTAATTACGATACAGACGCATGTGACCAGTAAATTTTAGTTCCAAAGTGAAGCGATTGCTGGCGGAAATTCAAACAAATTTTTAAGAATAATTCTCTTTGTGAGTCCGCCAAAAACAAGAGCAAGACAACTCACAACGCGTTTCGACCTCATAGGTCTTCTTCAGCCAAGACAAACAACGTTCAGGACAAAGAAAACGGAGAACGAGCAATCGCCAATCTACTCATATTCGCCGCAAGATGGGTTGAATGAACTGATTTGTGTCATTTTGTTTGTTCGTTTTTCAACGCCCGTCCTGCGCCGAATATGAGAAGATAAGCGATTGCTCATTCTTTGTTTTGTTGTCATGAACGTTTTTGTTTGTTTGTTTGTTTGTTTTAATCGTTCCTGAAGAAGATCTAGGAGGTCGAAACGAGTAGTGTTTTGTCTTATAACTTGTTTGTCTTTCCTTGTTTTTAGTGGATTCACTAACAATTATTTTCAAAACTTGTTTCAGCAAATTTTAATTGATAGACTTTACTTTCCATCATTCAGATGAACATAAATAGTGTGGTTTTGTTTACAAGTTTGTTTTTCAAGAGCTCATAATGTCATTGTGTGCAATTTGAATTGCTGCATTTGTCTAGATCCACATAAAATTTAGATTTAAATGGTCATGGACTTCTTGGTTGCTTGATGATATCAATTCTGCTCAAAGTCACATTGAAAGTGTATTGTAAGTATATATCAGTTTTTCCAGACTGAAAAATAAACGGTTTGGAAAAGATCCGGGAGCATTGTTAATTGTAATACATGGCCAATAGTGACACTTTATATAGGTCTCTTACTTTCATGTTGAACATCATGTGCTAACTGCTAGTGCTGTAAAAAAAAAAAAAAAAAAAAAAAAAATTTTTAAATAAATGTCAGCAAACCAAAAAAAAAAAAAAAAAAAAAAAACCACGCGGCCAAACGAATCACGAGGCAAAAAACACATCACATTTTGACCTCCTAGGTCTTCTTCAGACAAGATACAAAACAATTAAGACAATGAAAATGAAGGAGCAATCACTTATCTTGAATCACTTCAGTGCAAGATAGATGTTAAATGAAAACAAGGCTGTCAGAAGGGAGATAAAGTGTGAATCAAAGTAGTAATAATGATAATCATATTACTGATAAGAATGCTGATAATGGTAATGATGATGATCAAAATATTAAAAAAAATAAAGGGACAGAATTACTACCACTTTTGATGATAATATGGCAATAGCAGTTGTAGTATGGGAGAAAGGAGAGTGGGTAAGAGGATTCTTAAACAGCATGGTTGCCATGGCAACAGTCTTAGTGGCGATGGCAATGATGTTGATGGTAGTGATAGTAATATCGATACTAACAATCATATTAATGATGGTAATGCTAAGAACTATAGTGAAGGTAATGGTAATAATGGTGCTGATAATAAAGCATGATGCAGAAATATATTTTTTTTAAAAAGATACCTAATAATGGTAATAGGTTAATTTTAAAAAATTAGAAGATAAATATAGAAAATGATAATGATAGTAGAATAAATAGATAAAATAAAATTATATTATAAATAGTAATGATAATAAAGGTACTAAAACTAAGGAAAAAAAAAAACAAAAACAAAAAACTCAAGACGGGGAGGGGAGGAGAGGGAGAACAAAAAGGAGATGAAGGTATGAATTATGGGAAGGATGGAATCTAATAGGTGTATTAATAATTATGATGTATATTGATAGATTTGATAATAATTGTGATTGTAACCATAGTAATGAATGGTGCTATGCTAAGGTGCCTTTTGTTATTTACTATTGTGCTCTGGTTTGTTTGAATATGCACAAGTGAGGCTTTGTACACTCCTTTTGCCAGTGACTGTGCCTGCCTTAGAATTGTTGAAATTTGGATTTGATGATTATTTACCTAATGCCTGATCTAAGTAGATTAGGATGTTCAACTGAATTTCATTAATCGACGGGTGGGCTTTAGTTTTACTTTGAGTGGTTGTAAAGTGTTATTGTCCTTGTTTTTTTAGTATAGGAGAAGTGATTTTGTTTTGTTTTGTTTTCTTTTCTTTTCTTTTCTTTTTTGCTTTTGTTATAGATGAAATGTTCTGAATGAATTAACTGTCTTCTTTAAGAATGTTGTGAATGTCACAGCATACAAAAAAAAGGTGGTGTGGAAATGTGACACTTTACATCATTTGCTCGTCTGTATTCTGTATTTCAACATAGTCATCGATAGCCAGGCAACAATTTGATGACAGAGGGAACCACAGGAAAGACTTACATGGTTGGCTTATAGCAAGATGGTGGTCTTGGAAAGGAAAAGCCAAAGGGGTGAAGTGGTGGAGAGAGAGAGAGAGAGAGAGAGAGAGAGAGAGAGAAGCAAAGAATGTTATTCTTAGATCTCCTGTGTCATGGAGCCACAGACCTCCTTCCTTCCTTCCTTATTTCCTTCCCTTCCCACCTCCCATTCCCCATACTCTTTTCCCCTCTGCCCCCCTTCCCATCCCTACTCAACTGCATCTCACTCTTCTCTCACTTCTCTTGCTCTCTTCTTGCCTTCTCATTACATGCACATGCATGCGCACACACACACACACACACAAACACACACACACACACACACACACACACACACACACACACACACACACACACACACACACACACACACACACAGAGTCATGTGTAGAAATAAACATTCATGCATGCACAGGGTCCATACAAGACCTTGAATGTCCATGAAATCCTTCTATTTGAGGATCCCTTTCAAGTACTAAACAGTATAAATAGAAACTTTTTTTTTTTTTTTTATCTGCCAAAGGAGTGAAAGTGTCCACTTTTGTCTGGTCTGCAGCTAACTGTAATTTGCTGACATGACTGAGAGCAACCAAGGTATGCATAAAGATCTGAATCTTCTATATTGCTGTCACTGAATTGTGTTAAAAGTCCTTGAAAGTTTTTGATTTTTTTTTTTTTTTTTTTTTTTTTTTTTTTTTTTTTTTTTTTGTCTGGCAGTATGTATGAACTCTGCTGCATGCTTGAACACACACAAACACACTCACGCACACACGCACGCATGCATGCACATGCACATGCACACACACACACACACACACACACACACACACACACACACACACACACACACACTTGCAACACATGAAGTGACGAAGTATACACACCACTACACCACACTACATCACACCACACCACATTACACTACACCGTACTATACATACCATACCTCACCAACACTACACTACACCGCACCACACCACCACACCACACCACACACCACACCACCCACACCACACCACATACACTTTCTTATATTCACATCATTTACAACTGTGTAATTGGAAGAGTAACAAACATGTAAACAAATGTATTTTAAAAGGTTATGTTGCATCATACATTCTAGTCAAGATTACATCAAATATAAAACCAGCTGATTTCAGCCTGTTGTAATGAGACAGACAGGAAGAATGCATACATTTTACACTGAAGATGAACATATAGAGTCCAAAACTTGATAATCTTTTTTTTTTTTCAAGTTAAAAAAGTTTCACATCGTAGTACATATTTCAGAAATTTTCTTTCAAATATAAAATCAATTGATTTCAGCCTGTGGTAATGATACAGATAGGAAGAATCCATACATTTTACAGGGAAGATGAAACAGAGAGACCAAACTTAATAAAGATTTATTTTGTCAAGTTGAAAAAGTTTCACATAATATTACAGTATTACATATTTTTAGAACTTCCTTTCTTTCAGCATGGTATGTAACAAGCATCTGTATAAAATGTTGACCATGGTCTTTGTTTACTTTACTTTCATTTTATGTTGAATTAGCTCGGCTTCATTTTGATCTGACTGTTATATAGAAGGCGGACTGTTCTAAACTTGAAGGTTTTTATGGGTTTTTAAAAAAAATCTCTGGCTGTTGAAGCTAGTTACTGTCAGAATTGGTGAAGTGAGTCTTCTCTGAGGAATTTTGCATTTCTGAACAGTAATGGTAATGAAGGGTATGAATGGTGATAAGACATGATTCTGTATGGTAGAATACTTGAGAATGCAGATTGGATTAGAAACTTATGCTTTACCTGTTTGATTTCAGAACCGATGGACTGCATAAGTTTGTAATTTGGAACTACTCGTAGTATTAGCAACTGCCTCTTTATGGCAAGTCGTTTTAAAAAACAGATTTCTAAGATCATGTGTAGTTATTCTCAAATAAAGACCAAAGAAATTTACCCAGACTGAAATCTAGAAAGAAATTATAGCTAGTAATATTATCATAATTATTGTTATTAGACCAAAGTTTGTGCAGTCATTATATTTGATAGGGTAGCAGACAAAAATTTGTTGGTATTTTCAGTGTTGTACTGTTTACTTGATTTCTTTCAAGTATTTACACTTTTGAAATTATACTGCACTGGTAGTGACTAGTTATTCAGCTTGCTGTATCCAATATTGCTTTCAAACACACACACAAAGAGAAGGAGAGCTGCCTTAATCAGTTTTTGTATCTCAGTGTTGTTTTTCTGCCTTGTCAGCTGAATACTGGCCATGAGATGACTCTGAAGAACCAATCAAGAGGTTCAGATAAAATGTGACCAGGCACAGGCCGAATTGTTGTGTTAAAGGTCAAGTCAGGTGACTTGGCCTTGAATGGCTTGATGTCATAAGGTTGTCAGATTGTTGCTTCAGCGAACTGGACAGTCATTGTCTGAGTGCAAGGTCACCAGTGAGGCATCATGACCTAAAAAAAAAAAAAGAAAAGGAGTAAAATTTGCAACACGGTCAGTTCTTACCACCTTCTTCATGCATCCCTTACAGAGAAGAAAGAGAGAGAGGGAAAAAAAAAAAGCACTATCCCATTGCATATGCTCAAGTACATACGCGATAGTTAGGCAAAGGATTTAAGTGTTTTTGCTGCTGCTTTTTTTTTTTTTCTTTTTAAAGAGAAATAAAGGAAAAAAAAAAAAAGGCTACAGTCCCAAAGAGTATTTCCAGGTGGAGGCATGGGGGGTTGGGAGAAAAATTCATAATGAAAATCACTTGGCTAAAATACAGAGTTATGTGATGGGAATGGTAATGATACTCACTAATATATTGAGACATATGCTGATGTGGATGTCTGTGACTCCCAAGTAAGTTCAATAATTCCTCATAAATGTTGCTACAGAAAAAGTCATGTTGAGTGTCAACAGCTCATGTTCTGTTCTTCTTGGAAAGTGCCTATATTGGAATGGCAATCATTTAAGAATAAAATAATGTTTTGTTCTGCAACAGTGTTGTCAGATTGTTTATTCTGACGAACCCTGCTAGCTATTTGGACTATTTTATCCATTCCCAGCTTGTCTCAGGATTAACCTCTTCAGATATTTTCAAATTGGCCATATTGTGAAATACGTAATCCTTTTACCTAAATATACATCCAAAAAAGGGTGAGGGGGGGAAGGGATTACTGAATTCTAATAGCCTCAAGTGTAAATATTATTTTACTTGAAAAGATTCTGCAGACACAAGAATCAATATAAGGTGATCATTGCACTACATATTTTGCCAGCCAGTATTGCCCATGAGTATTCCTGAATATTGAAAAGTTTAGAGTTACCAGAGTTTTTGTTTGTTGTTTGTTTTCATTGTTACTCTTTAATGTGAACAGAAAACAAAATGGAATACTCTCCACAACAGTGTATGATTCAAGATTGGACAGAAGTTTTATGATATCACCACACACATGAAAGCATGAAGAGTTGGAATGAGAAACTCATTAAAGAGTGATGCACAAACATGGTTGATCCACTTAATGGATCTGTCTCAGATAGTGTTGCTCAGATTTTCTGACCAACACTGCGGATGTCATGATCTCTGGGGCTGGTTGATGTTGAGATATATTATGAAAGTAAGCGTAGAGTACAGCCCTGTCATTTAATCTCAGACCAGAATGGAAATACTCAGCATCATTTTTCATCATCTCATCCTCATCAATCAGCATAACAGAAAAATCTCAAATTCTGTGCCGTTCATGCCCTGTTCTCATAGTAACCTCAGTTTTGATTTCTTTTCCACGTCTGTGGCCTTAGTTTCATTGTTTCAATGTTTGGGTCACTTATCAGCAAATTCATGGGAATGTCATTGGACAGATGTGGTGGCACCCTCCAGAGGGAGAGCTCACTGGCGCCGGTTCTGTGATTAAGCAGTTATTGTCTTCAGTAGGAGGCTAAGTAGGTGGTGTCCAGAGTACGTTGGATCAGAACAGGCACCACTGAACACCACCGAAGTGACTTGGCAGCAGTGCAGTGTCTCTTCTGATGGGTTGCCTTATGATGACTTGACACTGACTGCTCCCTTAGGATTGCTGATGCCAGGGCTGTGGTGGGTGGGAGCCAGGCTGTGGCTGTAGACATGTAGTCAAAATGAGCGATGTAGGTACAATGCTACCGAGATGACACAGAGGACGGGACAGCAAAATAAAAAAAAGAGAAGGTTGATGTTAGCACTGCTGATATTGGCTGTTTCATTGTAACGTCACATCCACAGGAGAGAGGAAAAAATGCTTTGTTGCCAGTCTGTCCAGTGAAAATCCAACCAGTGATTGGTATCAGTTGCTTTACCTTTTTATTTTTTTTTTGTTGTTGTTGTTGTATCATTTATTAAAAGATATTTTACGCCATCTGTGGCCAGTCACTGGGCTTGCTGTGTAAATAAGAATTGAACGTCTGTGTCTGTTCCAGGGAAGGCAATGACCCAGGTGACAAAGGCCAGATCACGTACTCGGAGCTTCTTGAGCAAGTGTGCAAGTTTGCCAATGTCCTGAAAAACTTTGGTCAGTCTCCGAAACTCACAGGCCTGCACGTATCTGTACACACACACTTATCACAGCCATCGTTTACTTTTCTCTGTTTTGAGTTTTTGTGTGTGTGTGTGCCTGTAGTTCTGTTCAAACGTTTAGAATTTGTTATGAATTTTTGGATGTGGTAGGCGTATATTTGCAGATTATTCTCAGTGTCTTACAGAAACAATTCAGATCCTTACGGTATATAAGTCATGCAGTGTGTGTACACAGAACATGCAGATCATTCAGGCATATGTCATGTAGTTTGTGCACAACCACATGTATATGAACTTATCATATAGAGATATAGGCGTAGGCTTTTGTTTATACGACACATTCACAGACACACACAAACTTGCAAGCATACATATACTACACACACACACACACACACACACACACACACACACACACACACTTGCAAGCATATATACACTACACACACACACACACACACACACACACACACACACACACACACACACACACACAGTCACACACACACATGCACATGCACACACACACACACAGACACACACACACACACACACACACACACACACATGTACACACACAACACACCCCATGTGTGCTTCCACAAAATTCTCACAGGAATTTTTTCCCCTCATTTGTCATTGCAGTGCAATTGCTCTTGTGCTGCTTATTCAGGCAACTTATCCTCTGCTACTTGCCGGTTTGTATCATTGTTTTGTAGTGTTGCATCAGTAATTCACAGGAAAAGTCAGTGTCAAGTTGTCATGGGGCAGATTAGAAACTGAACCGATGCTGATGCGAACATGCACATATGCACATACACACACACACATACACAAACCGCACGCACGCAAGCACGCACACACACACACACACACACACACACACACACACACACACACACACACACACACACACCACATGTACACTCACACGTACACACACACAATACACACGTACACACACACACACACACACACACACACACACACACACACATGCACAAGAGCATGTGCAGTATATGCAAACACACTGTGTATTAAAAAGTTTATCATATTTCTGTATTTTTCATTAATGTGTCATTTTGTGTTTACTCATGTTTACCTGCAAGAACAGTGACAGTTCCTCTCTCTATCTCTGTTTTTTGTTGTTTTTTTGTTGGTTTTTTCTCTCTCTCTCTCTCTCTCTCTCTCTCTCTCTCGCTCTCTCTCTCTCTCCCATTTTACTTTTTTTTTTTTTCCATATCGTATTGTAGTTCTAGTCACTTTTTGCATGCTTCTTTTGTTGCCTTATCTTATGTTGACCCTATTCAGGGCGAGGACTGGATGTAAAAAAGCACATCAGTGCTTATCTATTATCCTCGTAAATAAAGAATTTTGTCTTGTCTTGTCTCACTCTCTCTCTCTCTCTCTCTCTCTCTCTCTCTCTGTCTCTCTCTCGGTCTCTCTGTCTCTCTGTCTCTCTCTGTCTGTGGTTGAGTCCCATCTGTGTGCACAGCTCATGCACACCATTCTTTGGTTTTTCTTGTATCAACATTTCTGAGCCCTCTTCTCATTGCCTTGTTCAGCCAACACTGCTGCTTCCCTCTTCCTCTTCCACCCTCTCTCCCCTTCCCTTTCTCAGGTCCCCCATAGTCTTCTTGTTGCCACCAGCCAGTCCTGTCCCCATATCCATCCTCTCCCCCCCTCTACCATCCCCTCCGACTTAATTGCATCTTCCTACACTGCTAAATAAGGTAGGCAGAGGAAGGAGATGATGAGAGAGTACAGGTGCATTGGCTCCTGATGGTGTTCAAATTTTCTGAACCACATTTCTGACTGTATAACTGAAGCTTTATAGAGACTGAAGATTCTGAGGTAAACAATGGATACTTTATAGACCTGCTGTAAAGCAGTTGCAGATCAGAGTTAAACTCAATATAATTATCTTCATCTGTATTGATCATCATTTAGAAACAGTTTATGGCTGTTTCTTTTTTTTCTTTTTCTTCTTGTGTATGTAAAAAAAAAACAACTCCTTCCACTAAACCCTTATACCCCCTCAGCTCACAAGAAAAATTTGTTATAATTTTAGGTAGTAACCAATGGCTAAGTGCAAAGATTAGCATTGCAGACTTGTGGGCTTGGAGGTGGTGCATTCATTTCTCATCAGAAGTATTCTTTAGTGGGATTTTTCAGCCCAGATCAACTCTTTTCCTAATTTTAGTGTGTGAAGGCTGAAATGGGAAGACAGGAACCAAATGGTCAAGTTTCATCCATTTGAAGGTTGTATCTTCTGAGAGTGCTCAAAGTTTCAGACCAGCACTGCAGGTATCTGTATCTCTCAAACATGGTTGATGGAATTGAATGATGAAGGGAAGTCTAGATTACAGCCCTGCCATGAAATCTCAGATCAAAATGGAGCTCCATAGCATCATTCATATCATCATCTTCATTGATCAGAAGCGGAAGTCACAGATTGTGCTGCCCATCGTGCCCAACTCTTCTGGCGATCTCATTTTTTTAATTTCCCCTTCACATCCATGTCTGTGTTGTGTAAATTCATCGGTATTGGCAGGCTCATAGAGACTGTCGTTTGATAGATATGGTGGCACCCCCTGAAGGAGGAGGCTCACTCTGCAGCTAAGCAGTTACTATCATCCGTGGGGGGCTGTATATGTTGGAGTAGAAGGCACTACAAAAACCACTAGAGTGACTCGGCAGCAGTGCAGTGTGCTCTGTCAGTGAGTTCCCCATGATACCATGATATTGACTGGTGACTATGGACAGCAGTGCTGGTGCTGAAAACGGGACAAACCTGGTTGTGGTTCTGTGCGTGGAGTGAAAATGAGCTGCAAGGGAATAATGTCATCGGCAGGGGCAAAGGAGATGAGATACAGAAAACCACATAAAGAATAACAAGTCTCCTCCCCCCGTGACCTGCCACTCTCATTAGTTTTTCATTATGCTGTGGGATTATATTATTCCTTCTGTATATGACTGGCCTTAGGTGTTATAGTCATTTGGTTTTGGGTTGAACCCCTTTGAATATCTTGGAACATCTCTTCATTCCTTTACCAACCTCGTAGATAGCGTAAGCCAATCTTTTCTGTCTCCATCATCCCCCCTTCTTCCCTGCCCCCAGTCTCTACCATGGGGACCTATCTCACTGATAAAATAAGCCAACCTTTTCTCTGTCCACTCCTGCCCTACCCCGTACACACTCCTCTCCATGCCTTCACCCACCCTCTTTTTTTTTTTTGTTCCTGTTATTTTCAGCTGAATCCTTTCTTCTCAGTTTTGTTTTTCACTGCGTTGATGTGAATAATAGCATTACATCTGTTACAGGTACTTCCTGTTGTACTTTAGTTCATCTAAAGTTATAAGAAATTATAGAAATTTTCATATGGCATAACCATATACAATGTCTTTGGAATGATCACTAGTTATCTTGTTTGTTTCTTACTCAGAGAAGATGGTATAGAAACACCCACCATGCAGGCATTAGTGAGATTCCTTAACTCTTCAGTCTCTGTGTTACTTAAGGAAAATCCAAATGCGAGATAATTATATATAAGTTAATTATTGATAAAGAAAAGGAGAGAGAATTCCAGACGTGACAATTGAAGGAAACTAAAGTAGCGCATTCTGTAGCTCTACTTTCCATGGTAAAATAGTAAGGTTGCCAGACTCCCAGGCACAGGCAGTGAGTGACTTGTGTCAGGCATGTAGTGAAGGCCGAGACCTGCCTTCTGGGCAAGAGTCAAACTGTTGCAGAGAAACTAAGTTCAGTGCTATTTTGCCCATATTGGGAAATCATCATGACTGTGGAAGATTCTGCTTTGAGGAACTAGGATTTTCATGTTACTGTTTTGACATCAACAGTATAATGTGTCATGCCAGGTGACTGGCCAGTAAGAAGGTAATGGATGATCAGACTGGAGCGCACAGGGTATCAAATTTGTGGCATTTTGCTGAAAAACAGGCAGATGAGGACTGATAGGTATGTATGAGAAGGAAACTGCAATGTAAGACTTTGCATGATGTATACTAAGGCTATGTATTTTGTGTTTTCCTGTTAGTTATTTAGTATGTGGGCAGGTTGTTTTGCCTGGTGGCATGTTAAAACTCTGTCTCCCTACCCATTAACCATGTCAAAAATGTCCAACCCTGCACACTTAAAATAAATTTTGTCATAAAGAGAAAGAAAGTTGAAGAGGCTGAGGGGTGGTGCAGTTGCGCCATTCTTTCATGTGGTGATTATCATTGTTACAGGGATTGGTGAGAAGGATCGGGTGGCCATCTACATGCCCATGGTTGTAGAACTGGTCATTGCCATGCTGGCTTGTGCTCGCATTGGGGCCATCCATTCCATTGTGGTAAGTCCTATAGGAAACCATCCATAGTGCATTTCATTAATACTCTTAATGCAGCTAGTTATGTGTCTTGTTCATTGCATTTCAGTTTCAACAGGCATCCTCTCCACAGAAACAATGAAAGATAGCATAAAAGAACTTACAGATCTGACACACTCTCTGCCACTAAAATAGATGACAGACACTAAGTTTGGCAGTTTTACCCTTCTACCCATGGGAATATAAAATAGTTTTCAATAGTTGAAAGAAAGTAGCAGAGAGAAATAGGGAAAAGTCCGTTTGGCAGTACAGATATGTTAATATGATCAGAACCTTATGTTATCATTTAATTTGCTGTTCATTTTTTTTTTTTTTTTTCTAACTAGAAGTTTGTTGCTTTGGTTTTCGACACATTGTTTTTTGTCAAACGCTGCCAGCAGTGATTTACTTATCATCCGTACCAAACGGTGACAAGAAAGAGCAAAGTAACAGTTTACATGCTCATTTCCAAAGTAGAATATGGGCAGAGGGAGCAGAGGAAGAGGGGGTGGAGTATTAGGGAAAAGTGTGATTACATTAATGTGATTTGTAGGACTGCACAGCCACCATATGGTGTATCTCCAAACTTTTTGAACATTCCTTTGATCTTGGGATATGAGGAATCGACCATCATCTGTTAAGCTCTTGACTCCTTGTGATGCCTGTACCCCTCAGTGAGGGATGTTAATTTCCCAATGATGGGTGCATGGGAGAGCGTAATTTATGGATATGCTTTGTTTGTCTGAACCAGTTACATCTGTGACTGCAGACAAAGTTTAATGAATGTTTTTTAATTCACTGTTAATTAATTTCGGTAGGCTGAGGTTCAGCTGTCACGTGGTTGATGAGAGACTGATATAGGTGTGTATGCTTGTTTTATCGGTGCTTGGCACTAATTTAGTTGATTACTGTTGCTTTTTTTTTCTTGATTGTTTTTTGATTTAGATAAAATGAAATGATGGTAATCTCAGGTAAGGTTAGCAGCCTTTACAGTATATTTTCAACTATGCTTCATGGCAAGAACAAAATATTTGTTTTGCTGGTTGGTTCAGGTTTTTAAGGATCATTTTCCTTTTGTTCGTTTGTTTGCACAATTATGTAAGCAGGCTGAAAACTTGACTCTGTCTGTGATTATAGAACTGTGCCTATCTGTAGATTAAATATGGGGGCAGAGTGAAAGGTCATGCAAATCCTGGACACGCTTAATAATGAGACTGGTTCAAGCCAGCCTTCGTAGACTGGGCTTGAAGTGTCTGGCTTTCATGATATAGGAGAACCACCCTGGCCCATTCCATTGGCTGAGCAATAATAAGTTACAGGCAGGACGGCATTGACAGAGTAATTGGCGGGGTGCAAAAAAATGGCCCCATTATCTCATTGATTTTGCATCGGCAACTGGAAAGGGGAGAACACCTCATGGCTCCCCTGGTCTGGAAACTGAGCTAGTAGATACACTTGACAGATGGAAATCAATATTGGGCTAAGTTTGCTTGTTTTGGGTTCAAAAGGAAAAAGCAAAGAAACAAAAAAAAAAAAAGAGAGAGAGAATTTGAGATAGGGATAGATTCTTTAAGGGACAGTATCCAACAAAATTATTTTACAGGAAGGTAGATAAAAGTGAATTATTACTGCAAATGTTCTGCCTCTTCCCACACTTTGACCCTGCCAGTCACAAATGAAACAAAGAGTTAGTGCAACAGATTCTGTTTGAGGTTATTGTCCTTTATCTATGAAGTGTTCAGCATCAGTTTGATATGCATCTGATTACTGAAATAAAGTGAAAATGTAGGTTTTGCTTTTAAAAGACAAACAGCGATGCACCTCTGAAGCTTGAGGGCATTGTCAGATTTTGCCTGTGTCCCTGTTTCAGTCCTCATCCCTTTCCACCCCTTCCCCATTCCCCTTTTCCTGCAACTTTCCCCAGTTTCATTCTCATGGATGGATGATGTCAGACATCAAGCTGTTTCAAGGTATGTATGTATGTATGTACCCATGGGAGAAAGGATTGCACTGTATAGGTACAATACAGCCTCATAATTTGTCTCAAAACCTTGTTGCCAGCTGCATAACCACCTGTGACACATTTCGGATCAAAATAATAGGAGAAAAGGGTGGTTTCTAAAAGTGTTTCAACTGTTTGTTTGTGACTCTATCTACTGCAGTAAGATTTGTGTTAAATTTGTGTGGCACTATTTAACTAATGATTGAAAAAATAATAGATTGTAAATGTAGTTATTCACACTATGCTATAAGATTTATGTGACATTTTTTATGAATGGTAAAAAATAATTTGTTGTGTATAATTATACTCTTTGATGCCATTGTCAGTAGCTTTTGTAGACAAGAGACACATTTTAGTTTTAATTGTACTCGACTTCAAAATTTAGTTCAAATGTGTTCATCTGAATAGGAAGGTATGTAATTGTTTCCATGTTTTACTTGGATATTGATAAAAGTCAGTGATGTGTAGGAAGAAAAAGTGATAAGAAACAACAAAGAAACAAAAGGAGACAAAGAAGGAAAAAAAAAGTATTCATTAATTGTTCACACAAACCATAAACATGGGCTGTTTGGGGAAAAGAATGAGGGAAGAGTTTGGAGAGTGGGTGGTAAGACAGAGAGAGGGAGAGAGAGTTGTATCTTGTTGGTATTTCATTGCACAAGATGGATATTAGAATAAGAATATGGACTTGTTCAAATGTTACGTTACCATTACATTTTAAAATAATTCAATGTTCATAAAGATGTAACTGTATTTGGACAGGCGCAATATCAGTTTGATTTTTTTTCTGAAAACTGGATAAGAGCAGAAGGTCATATTGTGTTTACAAATGTATAGATAATGCTTTACAAACAGTGACTTAAGAGAGGAGGTGTTACCAGTAACAATCACAGTATTGCAGGCAAGCAGAACAAGTGATTCTGTCAATCACACATTCCTTGCTATTAAACATTGTCTGATCACTGAGATTTGTTTGGGACTCTAAAAAAAAAAAACAAAAAAACAAACCCTGAGGAAATAAACAAACAAAACGACATTGTACAAAATTATATTTTGAATATGTAATCAGAAGAGAACTGTTTTCATACGTCACAAAAGTCACAGGTTGTGTGTCAACTGTTTCTCATTTCCTACAAGATAAAATGCACATGACCTGTTTCCTTTTTTTTATGAGGCCCATGTCTGTTTGCCAGCTTATAATTTTTATAAGAAACCTGAATCGATTTTAGAAAGGGGAGGGGGGTTTACAAATGTAAGAAAAAAAAGGGGGGGAGTTCTGTCAGACTGTTTAGTGATGAAGGAAAAGCTATTTTGCAGAGCCCATCATAGAATTCTTACCAGCTGTCTAGTCCATCCTTTTTTCATCATAATTTTTTAAAACCCAAGAGGGGGAAAAAAAAAAACAGTTGGAGCTGTAAATTCATGAAAGAAATGGAGATGGCATGAAATAAAGGCTTCTCTCTTTTCTTCTCTCTGTCTGTCTCTGTCTCTGTCTGTCTGTCTCTCTCTCTCTCTCTCTCTCTCTCTCTCTCTCTCTCTCTCTTTCTCTCTCTCTCTCATGAATTTAAAAGCTGTCAGAAGACTGCAGGACAGAATTGACAGCTAGAAAGAATTTTATGTTAGACTGTTCTGAAAAATACTTCCTGAAACTGTTTTTTTGTCATGCTGGAAATTGCTATGTTACCAGCTACGTTTGGTGCTGTGATTAGCATCACATTATGAGGGGCTGGGAGAATTGTTTGTTCAGTTCCCATCAGTGGCTTTTATTGGTGTGAGATTTTTCAGCCCTGACAGGTTCCTACCCAGAATGATGAGTATACTGTGAGGTCAGATGGAAAAACAGTGACCAAAAACTTGAGTTTCATCTGTTTGATGAATGCATCTTTTAAAGTGTTGTTCAGATTTCCTAACCAACACTGCAGGTGTCTGTATCTCTTGGGTGTGGTTGATGTTGGCCAGAATGGAACTGTGTAGCATCATTTTCATCATCACATCCTGATTGATCTTCATTTACATTTGTGCTGTGGCCTTTGATCCTTGCTTCATTATGGGCACAGAAGATGAAACATAAACTAATTAGATGAATTATGTAAAACCTGAGTCATGTGTTTAACTGTGGGTTTTTCTTGTTCTTTTGTCTTTGTCACCCCATGGCAGTTTGGAGGCTTTGCAGACACTTCCCTGGCAGAGCGTATTTGCGGTTCAAAAGCTAATGTTCTTGTGTCAGCAGGTGTGATCTCAAACACTCTGTCTCCTGTTTCTTTTGTGTCTTTTTTTTGTTTGTTTGGTTTTTAATGAAAGCTTATTTTTCAGCTTTGTCATGTGTTATTTACTGGAATGCAGTCACGGTCAAGTTTAGAATTGTGATTTGCCTGCTGATCATCCATTCACCATAAGCCTTGCTGATCTGTCATTATTAATGCCATAAATGTGCATACTGTTTGCTCATGAACATATAGGTTTGAAAAAAAGAGTGAATCAGTTTATGCTGTCTCATTTTAACATTTTGCTGTTCTACAAAAGAGTGCCTTTTTTCTATTTTAATCACTCTTTCTACATGCTTGACAACAAAATCGTAACATCCAAATCTTATGAAAGCCATCTGGAAAATGACAATGTCAGAAATATTGGGGGGGGGGGGGGGGGGATGAGATATCTTCCTTCAGTTTCAACATGGACGTAAGGGACAGCGCAGAAAAACAACAGGAAGACTGAAGATTCTGTTGAAGACAGAATGAGAGGGAAGGCACCTGGTTCCAGTAGGGTATCAAAAAGGCACAACATGATCTGTGGTGACAGACCAAAAGATTTTATTCCAAGTTATTTTTATCCCGTTGATTGCAGGGGAACCACATCAGGGAATCAAAGGATTGGGAGCATTTCCATAAACAGTTTAACGTTGTGAATGTACTCACCACTTCAGATCTTAAGTCTGTCTCCAAGTGTGAAAACCATGAACTTTTATACTGAATTGAAAATGAAATCACCCTAAATGCGACCAAATTTTTACCAGTTTGTAACTATAGCAGTAAAACTTCATTGCTGCTTTTTTTTTAACTGTTGAGTGTCATCACAACCAAGGTTATATATTTGCAGAAATGAAGTTAGCCCATCACACGATGTTAGATGTTAATATCTCTAACCTGTGGTTTCATGACACTACATTTAAAACTGTTGAGTTTGGAGTTGCTTCCATCTTGACCTGATTGCATTCCAGTGGCAAGAACATGTTGGTATATGTCCATGTTGTCCCATCAGTAGAGAGAAGCTGCCTAGAACCCAAATGCTTTTCAACAGATCACTTTTTTTTTTTTAATCGATAAACCATGTTTGATGTTATTATTATAACAAGTATTGTTACTACTATATGTCACCTCTTCAAAGAAAGGAAGCACAGACAATTCAGTGTTTTATGGCAATTCTTATTTGAACAAACACAAACCTTAGATCAGGTGATCTGTGACCTTATAAAAGATTATATTGCAGACCAGTTCATTGCTTCTTCATAGGGCACTCTTTTCAAGGGAGTGATCGTATTCTCATACTAGCAAAATACTGCATAGGATTTTACTAAAACAAGAAGTAACCAAAAATTCTTAAGTCCAGTTGACTTAAAATGTAGAAGGGTGACTGATTAATACTGATACATAATGTGTATGTTTATGTTTTATGGCTAAGCCCAAAGTCAGCAGAAACTGACAAAGAACAATTAAGGTCACATTCTTTGACAGATTGTGTTGGCTCACTGAGTTTGGAAATGATTATAGAGAGAGCAATAAAAATCACACTGATAGATAATGTTGGCTCACTGAGTTTAGAAATGGTTATAGAGAGAGCAATAAAGGTCACACTGATAGATAGTGTTGGCTCACTGAGTTTGGAAATGATTATAGAGAGAGTGATAAAGGTCACACTCTGATTGTGTTGGCTCACTGAGTTTGGAAATGAGTATAGAGAGAGCGATAAAGGTCACACTCTGATTGTGTTGGCTCACTGAGTTTGGAAATGATTATAGAGAGAGCGATAAAGGTCATACTCTGTGATAGATTGTGTTGGCTCACTGAGTCTGGAAATGATTATAGAGAGAGTGATAAAGGTCACACTCTGTGACTGTGTTGGCTCACTGAGTTTGGAAATGAGTATAGAGAGAGCAGTAAAGGTCACACTCTGTGATTGTGTTGGCTCACTGAGTTTGGAAATGATTATAGAGAGAGCAATAAAGGTCACACTCTGTGATTGTGTTGGCTCACTGAGTTTGGAAATGATTACAGAGACTGTGAATTCAGTTTTTGCCTTCACTTTGTCCTAAATTTGTTTATTTCCTAAGTCTGGTGAACTTTGAATATTATTTGCGTATGAGGAGAAAGGATTTCCTATAAATTTTTAGAAGGCAAATTACAGTGGAATTTCAGGGCATTCACAAATCATTGGACCAGCACAAATTTGCTTTCATTATAGGAGAACTTTATTATGGCTATTTCCTTTTCATGAACCTGAACAGATCAGAGAACCTGCTGAGCCATTCTTTATCCTTCACAAACCTGGGATCATCAGCATATATGTAAATCATCAGTTCAGTATCACTAACTGAAAAAGTACAAAATTGAGAACAAAGATGGTTTGCAGTCTAATTGTCAAGATCATGTGAGTAGACAATCAAGGTTTGTCAAGTGAAAGTTTGTTCATTTAAGAGCGGCCATTACATTTTTGTCTGACCTGGCCCATGTAACATTGATTTTTCTGTATATTGGCTGATTAAAAAAAAAAAAAGTGCATGATACAGTAGATGTTTGGAATTGTATGTTTGGTGATGTCGTTTTGTGTAGAGGCTTGGTTTTTGGAAACAGGCTTCATGACAGTTCATTATGACAGCCCGATATATTTGGGCACATGTGCATATACACTAACAGATATGGATTTTTATTTTCAGTTGTAATTATCAACAGCATAGATAAAACAATAGATAATAAAGAAAGGAGTAAGTAAATAAGACTTTAAGAGGAAACATTTGTACACACATTCAGGGAGTTGTTAGAGTAAGTAGATTGATATTTCATAACAGCATATTAAGAGGTGTGACAAGGTTATTTATCTTGTAGATCTGCTGACTGCTAAAATTTCTCCATCGCATTAATGACTAAAAAGTAAAGTAGAAGAAGGTCTGCACTGTGGTGTGCTGTGATTAGCACCGTAAATTGTGACTTAGAGGTCATGGGGTTTAAACCATACGCAGGTAAAGAAACATAAGCATGTGCTGTCTCTGTTTTCAGTTAACTCACTTGAGTATTTTTTTTTTCATGTTTCTTCGAAAATTGAGTGCTAGCAAGCTGGGATACCTTTTAGACAATATGGCGCCATTTAATGTGACAGCAGTTTACTGTGAGACTAAAGTGAGAATGTCCACAGTCTGACCTTCACATTATAGACAACATAAGCAGGGAAGAACCTCTTGACAATGGCATTTCAGAGGGACCATTGTATGCAAAATTATCTACTTAGATCAGTCCGTGTCTGTGAGGCTGCCAAGAAGAACTACTGGTCATGTCTTTCGCAGTTAATTCACTGTGGTTCCAGCTTTTTATTTTTTTAATGAATTGAGTTTGTGTACGTAACATGAGCTGTTCGGCATTCAATGGGCTGCAACATTTGGACAGTGCTGGTTGGTAAGGAGTTGTATGAAGGGTTGTTGTATGTGACTGGGTCAAGTAAGAAGACAGCGACCACACAGTCACGGGTCAAGTAAGAAGACAGCGACCACACAGTCACCTTCACTTGTGTTTTTCTGAGAATGTGGCATGTGTTTCATGGCCAGCACTGCAGATGTCTGCATCATTCTCTTGACCAGGCCTGGTTGATCCTGGAATTTACTATTAAAAGAAGTGGAGAGTTACTCAAGTACCAGTCTGTCATCTAGTCTCAGGCCAGAGATGAATAGTCATCATAAAATACAGAATTGTCTTAGTTCCTGTGGACTTTTTTAACTGCTTCTCTTGCTGGTAGTGACTTCAGTTCAGATTTCCTTGCATATCTATGCCTGTGGCAAGTTCATGTCAAAATACAGCGTGCTTGCTGAATCATTTGGTGGTGGTTTGCTTTCAAAAAGGTGACCTCAGTCGGTCTAGCTCTGTGAATAAGCAAATATCACGAACAGGCAGCTTAGTTTGCAGTGTTCCTCATTGTGGATCAGAATAGACACACCACTGAACATGGCTAATGTACCTCAGCAGTAGTGCATCGTTTTCTGTTGTGTGTGGCCTCAGGACAACCTGAAACTGACTGTCCTATGGATTGCTGATGCTATGATTTTGACAGGACAAATCTGGGTATGGCTGGAGTTGGAAGGAGGGGTGTGAAGGTATTGCCACATTTAGTTCATGGGAGACTGAACAACTCATATACTTATCAAAAGAATTGTTAAAAAAACATGAGATTTGTTGATTCAGTGTTGCTTTTCTGTCAGACTTTGCCAACAAGCTGATACAATGAGTTTTCATAGCCTGTGAAGGTGCAGTAAAAGAAACAAGTAAAATGAAAACGAAATTAAAACAGCTGCATAGCTGCAGTGTAAAAGAAGGACATGCTCATTCTGGTTTTTTTTTTTTTATTATTTTGTAGCTCTGGAATGTGTTTTGTGAGAGGTTGTCATTGCTGCCAACCTGCTCCAATTTTTCAGGGTGGTTCTTAATTTTAGAATTGTTCCATAGATCCCGAGTTTAGTTGAGATATCCTTTTTTCTTCTTTCCCTTTATCCCCCCCCCCCCCCCCTTTTTTTTTTTTTTTCATTTTTTATTTTTTAACTTTTTTTGTGTGCACAAATAACAGGTTAAGGGGTCATTTTAGAATGAGCATATTGCAGAATAATCACAGTGACTTTCTGCAGTGTCTGCATGTAGCCAGTACCATGAAGATAGTAGTTCTTTCTAATTGCTACAGTTTACATTGAAGTACTAAGGTGTCAAAATGCTGTCAACCAAAGCCAGACTGTTCTCTGCAGCCCCTGCTCTCAAATCTAGGCTACAAAATGTTGGCATTGCAGAGGGGGGGGGGGGGGGGGGGGGGGCTCATAAGCTGGATATGAATGGATGGGTAATGTTTGTCATCAGCTTAGTGCATGACTTGTCATAACTCTGTCAGGCTGGGATCATAATTGGGGCACTGGGTGACTTTAAAGCAGCTATTTCAAATGTTCACTTACTATATCCCGCTGCCACATGTGAGACAAGGGGCATTACATGAATGTAAGTTATGTTTTTTTGCATATGTGTGTATTGTTTAAGGTTTGTTTTCTTGGGTTTTTTTTTTTCAGTTCTGATTGTTTCAACAGATTGCTAGAAGTCCAGTGTTATGACATTATATAATAAATTGTCACTGATGGATTGCAAGCAGTGACTTTGGCAGTTGATAAATCAGTAATGTAATGACCAGAAATAGATGCCGGGGGGGGGGGGGGGGGGTAGGGGGTGGTCGGTGTCATGTTGTGCCACATAGTTTCTCTGGTGTATGAGCCCGAGATAATGTTTAGAAGTGTACCCATAAGTATAAATCAAAATGCAGAGTAAAACAGTTTAGAGTGTATCGGTATGAATTCAATTATAGATTGTAAATTGAAATTAATATAGATTGATTTGGACTTGGGTCATGTAATGTTTAACCCAGAAGTAATTTAGTGCTGTCAGTGTATATTCAGATGACATGAATTATTCTACAGAAAGATTACTTAGAAATGTTACCAGATTATTATATCCTCAGGTCTTTGTGGAATTTTCAAGAAATTAACTTATTTGTACTTGTGTAAAGAAGTTATGTACATTTCTAATCATTAATGGTATATTTTTCTTTTGAATCACACTGTAAATAAAGGCGTCTCAAGATTTCAGTTATACCTTAGAATAGGGAAAAATGATTATAATACACATCCATTTGTATATGTAGACATATGTAAGAGAAAATCACATTCAGCTAAGGTAATAATGAATAAAATATCATCATAGTTATTTAAAAACTGTTAAGAAAAAGAAAAAAGAAAACTTTTTAGAATATGTATCACAATTTGACAAGAATGATTGGAAATAAAGTTCAGTAGTGCTGATAGTAAGTGAAATAAGTGAAGTATTGATCTTCAAATGCAACTGCTGGACTGACAGAAATGTTTTCAAGCAAATGAGAATGAAGGTTGGAGATGAACATAATAATCACAGTCACTTGCAAAGCTATGTTATAAATTGAAATTTGGTAGAAGTACAATAAGTGAGCATGGATATGATTAGAATTTAGTATATTGCATGATGATTACTTTTGTGTTATTCTTAATGTGGAATTCTCTGTGTTTTTAGTTTGCTGGATTCTCGTCGAATTCCCTGGCCGAGCGAATACTAGATGCCGAATGTTGTGCTGTTATTACTGCAGGTTATTTGGACATTTAATTTCTGCGTGTGTATTAGTGTTTGTTTTGTTTTTGTTTTTCCCAGGCTTCAAAATCAGTAATAAGTGGGTTGTGGTGTGCTGAATCTATCTCTGGATGTCTGATCTTGTTATCAGTTCATTCCAGATTGCTGAACCCTCTCTGTTTCCTTCTTTGTTTCATACACTTAACATTGAGAGGTGCTGCTCTGTGTCAAAATCTGTTAAATTGGTTTTCACCTTGAACAGTACTGAGTATCAGGAGACGGGGCTTTTTTTTTGTTTGTTTGTTTGTTTTTCATTTTAGTGGAGATTTGGGAAGGCAGGCATAGAATTAAAGATTTTTCTCATTAACTTAAAAAACCAAAGGTAAGTTGATTATTTACTGAAGCATATCAACCTCTCCACAGCATCAACAGTAAACCTGATAGAAGAAACAGTCTAGGTCGAAACGTGTATCATTTATTTCTTTGGAGTCTGAAAAGTTGTTAAGGGTTTACACAAGAGATGTGGAGTCAGTCTCAGGAATGTGACCATAGCATGTGATTTTCAGTCCATCTCTTTTGTGGACAGAAAATTCTTCACCCTACATTTAGAGAAGAGAGAACAAATGTAGGTTTTAAGTCACTGGGCAGAGGTGTTGTTAGTTTTTTCCATGAGCTACATTACAGCACATCCGTACCCACAAAAATGGTCAAAAGTTAAATTCAGTCAAGATGGCTTACCATAACATTACCCTCAAAGAGAGTTCAATCTAATTTTGAATGGAGGGTGGGCCTCCACTGATTTTTTAATGGATACCCACCCAATCAGCTATACCTCGAAAGGGTAAGGCTAAGAGTCTGCCAGTATAAGTGAGGGAGAACATTGTAAGGCCTCAGAAATGTGACCTTTTTGTATGTGATCTTTGCTTTGGTTAAGGTCAGTGGAAGAGAATAGGAGGAGAAAATGAAATGTGGGGCAGTGATAAAAGAGATAGAAGAAAATGAAATGTGGGGCAGTGATATAAAAAAAAATGGGGGCAGTGATAAAAGATATAGAAGAAAATGAAATGTGGGGCAGTGATAAAAGAGATAGATAGCTGTAGTGATGGTATCATCTGGAACACAATGAAACTTGTGTATGGCTTTACCACAGTGCATTTTATTACGTTGTGGATATTTTCCACTAAGGTTTTATGCATACCTTCTGTTTCGACATCTTTAGTAGTCTTTGCTGTCATCAACCAAAATAAAGCGTCTCAGAAATAGATATTCTTATTTGCCAGTGTCTTGAATGCAGTTAGAAGAAAATAGATCCCCGAAGACTTTTGATCTGAATGTTTACTTAGACTTGGAAATGCTGTGCAAGTTTAGTATTTGAGTGACAGTTCATGCTGCAGAATCAGATTCATAGTAGTTTTTGAAGGAGAAGCGTAATAAAACGTGTCCCTCAAGGAAATTCAGAAAAATACATACATCATTTGCATTGTGAGGAGATAGTTAAAAAAACAAATGAAAACAAAAAAATTTGAATTAGTGCACACACTGACGACGGATATGAAGGTAGTTTTATGGCATTCAAAAAAAAGTCATACTGTATTTTAGTTTTGTCCGTGAATTTCTTGCATCATTTAATTTTCATAAAATAAAAATTAAATGGCATTGGTCCTGCATGTTTGGTAGTTTTTCACTGCCTCTCTCAATATGATAGATCGGTGTCTCACTCATCTTCTCCCCTATGCTGTGTATTTTTCTTCTCCCCATTTTTTGCTTCCATTTACCATGTTCAAAAGTCACTTTATTTTTTATGTGTCCATCTGATTGTACTTATGAGGTTAGTACATGAGCTGATGACTTTTAATATTTGTTTCTACCTCTCTGTCTACTGAACATTATCTCAGAGTTTACTGTGTGTGTATTTTTGGGACCTGCTTGTCACAGCAATATTTCATGATTTATTATGTGATTTTTCTTTGTAATTAAAGCCAGTGCGTAAAGAATTATGATTGTCTGTCTGTCTGTCTCTCTCTCTCTGATTCAAAGATAGTTTGTGCAACGTGTCTGATATGTGTAATGTTATTGACTTGTTACCAGCTACATAAATACTTCTTTAACTGTGATCATATATTTCATTTTCATACATAGCTTTTTTTCTTTTAAGTGACTTCATTTTTCCTTGAAGAATTGTTTGTCTTTAATTCTATTTGAAGATTTATTTAATATGTTTTAATTTATTTGGTCTGTAAATTTCATGTTGGACTAATACAATTTCTGTATTCTGCTTAAAATGTTGGCAAGGATTTTCAGTTTAGTCATATCTTTTATAATTTACTTAGGATGATGTACTAAAGTCATATCAAGGCTTTTACCTAAAAAAAAAAAAAAAAATTAGAAATGTTGATAAATTTAATCTATATTCATTTTTTGGAGACCATTGCTCAGGTTTATTCATAATGCTTTGCATGGTTTCTACAGATGGTGTATGGCGTGGCAAGAAACTTCTCAACCTAAAATCCATTGTAGACAAAGCTCTGGATATTTGTGTTGAAAGGTACTTCATTTTTACATTTTAGGGCTGTATGTTTGTGCATATTTGAAACTTTTAGACATTCTGTGCCTGGTGGTCTTTTCAATCTGTGAGTAATTATTTCATTCAGCTGTTAAATATATATATATATATATATATATGTGTGTGTATGTGTGTGTGTATATATAATTATATTTTTATATATATATATATATGTATATATATATATGTATATGTGTGTGTGTGTGTGTGTGTGTGTGTGTGTGTGTGTGTGTGTGTGTCCACATGAGGAAACCAGTCCCACAGTGCTTTGTATAAAAAAAAAAATTAAAAAAAATAGCTTTTCATCGTTTACTTAAACATTTCAGCCAATAAATGGGTTGGAACCCAACAGAATGATCATCTGTGAAAAGCAGACTGTCCCAGTTGAAGTTCCTGTGGGCTAAGTTTCCAGTTTCATTGCAGAAGTTTCTGTGTGTGTCTGTCAGTGACGGAATCAGTTTTGCATGTGTTTTCTTCTCGCAGAATCTGTTGAGTTTATCAGAACATCTGTCTGGAGGCATCAGAGCTCCATCATTCAAACAGCTCTGTATGATGTTCTGAGATTATTCTATTTCCAGAGCAGATCAGTTGACTGAGCCTCTTACAGTCAGTTTCGTTCAGTTGGGGGGGCCTCCCTGTTACTTCTTCAAATCCTTTACCAGCTTTAATGTTCTTCACAACATAATACATAGTGGCATGAAGAATGTCTGAAATAGCCTTCAGCTTTATAATCCCATCCTGAAATTTGTTTAATAGAACAATCCTATTTTGAGGAGCCCTTTTTTTGTTGTTGTTTTGTTTTGGTGCTCATACTCACCAGGCAAATGTTGTCTGTTCACCATAAAGCAAAGACAAATGTAGACGTACAGAAAAATGTATTACCGTAAAGAAGCGTCTGCGCTTTGCATTTCTGTGCAGTGTGTTTAAATGTTGGGGAAAAAAACAGCGCTGCTTGGATTTAGGGGGGAAATCTTAATACTTTTTGGACAGTGTATAAAACCAAAACTCTGCTGTACTGCCATTTTGGAGAATAAGATTTCTAGATGACTTTGGGAATTGCATGCAGATTTCTGTACAAACGTTTCTAGGCTATTGGGAAATGTAACTTACAGACGAGATCATTTCTCTTCCTTGCCAGGTTTTCCTTTCATTTCCCTTGATTTGGTGGTCAGGAAATTGTACAACACAGATCTGTATAGAACAGTTGTTGTGCTTTATTGGGTATGTTATAAATGAATGCAAGATATGAATGATAAGCTGTTTGAACATTGTAGGCAGTTGCACAGGTATCTGAGGCATAGCAAAGCGTTGGTTGCCAGAGTATGGTACAATTAACATTCCAGATGTGAGGGTGATTGTTTTACCTTCTTGTTCATGTATTGTTCGTTTCTTTGTAATTAAAACCAAAGTCATAGGAAAGAGTCAAGAGGAAAATATATAAATTGGTGACAAAGGAGAAAGTTTCTCTCTTGCAAAAGAAAAAAGAAAAGAAAAAAAAAAAATCTTTGTGGACACAAACACATATTGTGTACTTACATTTTGCAGCTGGGAGAGTGTAGATGTGTTTTGTGTGTGTGTGCATAGTTATACATGTATATTCATTGGTAAATTTATTGTAGATCAAAAAAGAAACTGTTTCAGTTGCACCCCTTTTAACAACTCTTTGACGTTATTGTCTTAATTAATCCTATGCAACACAGGAACCATACAGTGAACAAAAACATCGTCATGCGGCACCTCAGTCCAAAGGACGAGGAAATTGTTCAACAGAGCAATGGCGGAGACCAGGAGGATCTATCAGATGAGCTGATTGCCAAGCGACCATGCAGTCGGTTAAAGGTGTGTAAAAATCTGCCATGGACACATTTGATATGCTTTGTATTCTTTTTTTTTCTTTTTATAAAGGCATCTTAAGGCACAAAAGATCACAGTGGTTTGCATATTATTTAACAGCAAGTATCTTTGCAAATACCATAAATCAAAACAGTTTGCAGCTATATTTCTTCTAATCTTGCATGTCTTGCATCAGTCTTTGGTAGCCATGCTCCATCCTTGAGTCAGCTTCATGGAGGCCAAGACCACAGCCACTTAAGCATGTAGATGGTTGCCTGGCAGCCCTGCAAATAGCCTTGCATGGGGACCATGGCGATGATTGCCAGTATCACCAGTCAGCTGAACAACCTCCAGCAAACCTTGAACATCCATCTGAGAGCAAGAAGAAAACCTGGACATAACCCCTTACATCCTGCCAAGCCTACAATTCTGCCAGACCAGTTTCACTAAGGCTGCAGACCTCTGTACTGGACAACATAACCTGATGGGCCTCAAGCTAATAGGACACTGAGCAGACGCCATTGCCAGTATTAGAGGGTCATCACATCACGCCAGCAATCAGTGGTGATCTGACAGCTCAGTCTGGCTGGCACTGGTCCACATTGCCAGGTTAGAATCGGCAGTATTTTGGGAAAGAGACGGCAAATAGACTTCCGAAGGCTCTTGACGTGGCAGCTTGACAACTGCCAACACTGTATGGGTGGTTGTGGGCCATGCTTTTCTTGCTGGATGACAGCCTCTGGTGACGTTGGATGACATGGTGTTGAATGGCTATGGCCCGGCAGGAAGGGAAATTACTGCCAGTGTGGCAGTTGTTCAGAGACTCTCGGAGGGCCAGGACATTTTAGATGTCTTCTTACCATGACTGGGAGGGGCAGGAGGGAGCAGCTTGCAGTGGCTCATTGTCTGGAACAAAGAAGCAAGAACATCAGATTCCCTCTGGAAATAAATACCAAAGAAAAGCCTACCTGCTTACACACATTCAGCATGGTCTCAGCCGGGTGTGATCTAGAAGAGAAAGACACTACTAAGCAGCACAGAACTACTTCACCTACATCCGCGAACTACAGACTTTGTATGGGCTTCTGTGTGCTTAAGAGTCTCAGGCTTAATGGACATACATCTCACCCCAACCAGAACTGAAATCACTAGGTAACAAGGTTCCAGTAGGAAGCATGACAAGCTCTGTACAGACTGAAACAGCTGTTGCTTGCTGGTCCTGATGACCTCAACTTCAGAGAAACTTTAAAGCGTATGGGACCACTCACAGGAGGTAAATGTTGTCTCCTCCTATCTGCCAAAATGAGACTTTTAGTCGATCATATACACTTATTAATGTATCGCTTATGTGAATATAGAAACTTAACTGTCAGTAACAGCTTAATTATGAGAAGTTAACTCCATGCATGATTTGGTAAAACTCTTGTTAAATACAGTAACTCAGTGTAAATTTTCATTTGCAGGCAGGGCTTGGATTTATATGCTTTCAGTGAACTGAGGATTTTCATGGGAATGCACATCAAATATGTTATCAAATCAGAAACCATGTGGCAACTCACTCACTATAAGTGACCAATCAGACACGCAGTTGTGACTTTGCTGTGAACATCATGCAGGACAGGCAGATATTTATTTAATTTTGTATGATGATAGTCTAATCCTTTGATGGGAATTCGTCATCATTGTGAATTGGATTTGGTGCCACCCGAAACTGCAAAATTTTGAGAAATCTTTGTCACAGAACTGATGGTGTGCATAACAATTCACCTTCAAAACTTGGGTATATAATGGGTGTTCATTGATTCATTCTGATTTGATTCAGTCCATGAAAGCCACATGAGTAAAAGTTTGCTCCAGAGTCAGTTATCTGAAAATGAAGGATTATGTGTTTTAACCCTAAGCTAAGATACATTCGGATATGTGGAAATGATCAAATTTCAGTTTCTGGCCTCCATAGGATGTGCCTCTTACATTTCCACCTGTTGGATTTTTGAATTGTGGAACACATGTGACTACACTTTTCACATGCCTTGCGACTCATTGAGAGCTGATCTGATATATGGAACTTAAATTAGGACACAAAAAGTATATTCATATGCCCGTCATTGCTTCAGTCCCAAATGCTTGATATATTCTTAAAAGGAAATCACTCAGATTATTGAAAATCAGCTATTTTGAGAAGCAAAATGCGAAGGATCCAGACCTGAAATGGTCTCAAGGGCAGTAAAGACTATTGCATCGGTGTCCAGACTAAATTCCCTACAGAAGGACAATTATATCTCCATGAAACGCATGATCAGGCTCTGTCTGTGCTGGCTTGTTTGTATGTGCATGCAAGGTATGAACTCTCACGGCAGATCCGGTAAGGTACATTGCTCATATCACTGTGCAACAAGTTCATCAAATTGTCAAGCACATTGGACAATATGAAGATCTACTGACTACAGCTGAGAATAGAAAAATACATTATGGGATTGTGTAACAAGATACAGTGCCATGTAATAAGATCCAGTGGCCATGTTTAAACAGTTCTTCAAGGAACTGTTGACTAAGGGAGTCAGAGGGAGGTTAGAAAAAAAGACAAAACAGAAAAAGAATGGGCAAGGAGAACATTGCCAGAGACCCAAGCTTTGCCTGGCACACAACTTGATAACTGTGGGAACCACGTAAATCATTCCCCAGTTTGGTACACAAAGGAATCTCCACAGAGTTGGCAGAGAAGAAGATGAATGAGAAATGCGCAGTAACAGCCAGAGCCAGAAGAGTACCATTTAAGAAAGTGTACAAACGTAAATCAAATAGTCAGTACCAATCACTGGTTGAATTGAGACACAAACTTTTGTTTTTGAACATGTACTAGATTGACCACCAAATGAGACTTGGCTCACTTATGACAATTGTTTTTTTTTAAGGATTTTTGGAAGTTATTGACAGGTCCTGTTATATGTATGGTGTCCCACATTGTGCAGTTGAACTGGAAGGATGGGCGGGACGTCTGGTGGCATGAGCTGATGGCCACTGCTGACACCACCTGTAATCCAGTGTGGCTGGATGCCGAGGATCCCCTTTTCATGCTGTATACCAGGTAACGGGTGGAGAGGATGGGGAGGGAGTGCTTTCAGTGTAGAAATGTCCTGAATGAAAGCATTTCTTGAATGATTTGAAGACAGTCTTTAATGAGGAACACGACAACAGCAGATTAGGGATGTACAGGTCTGACACAGCACAACGCACCTGGTTTCAGTGGCTCCACAGGCAAGCCCAAAGGCGTGATGCATACAATAGGAGGCTACATGCTGTACTCCGCCACAACTTTCAAGTACTCGTTTGACTATCAGCCAGATGACATCTACTGGTGCACTGCAGATGTGGGCTGGATTACTGGACACACTTACATCTGCTATGGACCACTGGCCAATGGGGCCACCGGTGTCATTGTGAGTGTGAATAATTCTGTCTTTTTGCTATTTTTTGGGAGAGGGGAGTACATACACACACACACACACACACACACGCACACACACACACACACAGGCAGAAAGAGAGAGAGGTCTATTTCTGACTTCAAACGGCCATGCAAATCAGGATAATTGAAGACTTGGTGGTTTACTAAGCGTAACAACATTTGATTCCTTGGATGGGTAAATTAGATAAAAAAGGTCTGACCATGATACAGTGTTAAATTCTATAGAACTGATGGTTTTTATGTTTATGAAGTTGAGCTTTTGGATTCAAATGAGCTAGATTTGCACATTATGATGATCAGCATGATTTGAAAGTGTGAAGCGTTTGCAAGATAAAAATGGCTATGAGACCATGATGCTCTCAACTGTGCAATCACAGTGGTAAACTTTGATAGAGTGACAAAGTTTTCAAAGACTAACAAGCATTGGTAGAAAACAAAGTTAGATAACATCATGACGCCTTATGTGTAGAAAACAACTTAACTTTGTTTCTTTGTATTCCTGTCCCTGGCCCCTTCACACAAACGCACATGCTTATACACACATGCTCATTCATATACGCATGCATGCACACACATACTTATACAGAAATATACATTCCCACACACGCTCGCGCGCACACACACACACACACACACACACACACACACACACACACACAGTGCGAAGGGAAATTTTCAAAAAATTTCATTTGTACTTTTTTTTTTTTTCTGATGTGTCTATACTTATGACTTGTAAGTCAGCCTTTTTATCTGGTGCTCCAACAGTTTGAGGGTGTGCCATTTTACCCAGACCCTGGACGATTCTGGTCCATTGTGGAGAAGTACAAAGTAACCAAGTTCTACACCGCTCCCACAGCTATCCGCTCTCTAATGAAGGCTGGGGATGAATTTGTCAAAAAGTAAGTCCCCTTTCTAAACCCTCAAGTTGTTGCTGCATGCATGTGTACTAAATCATGTATGTATACACAAAAGCAAGCATCCCACATGCACAGTAGGTTTACGTCCCAAACTCTGAATGCCTTATCAGTTTTTGTCTATGACTTCTTCAGGGCTGCCTGTTCCCCTCTGCAGGGTCCAAGGGACACACATCTTAAGAACCAGGAACAAAGATTGATTAGGGACCAGCCGCCGTGGCGAAGTGGTTAGCGTCGCGGACTCCCGGCTGGAAGGTCGTGGGTTCGAATCCCATCAGAAGTCATGTGGGTTTTTCTGCCCCGACCGGCTCCTACCCAGAGTTGAGTTTGCTACGGGCTCAGTTGGGGGAAGACTGGGACCACACAGTCGAGTTTCATCCACTTAATGGATGCGTTTCTGAGAGTGTTGCTCAAATTTCCTGACCAACACTGCAAGTGCCTGTATCTCTCGGGCCTGGTTGACGCCGGGATATATTATGAAAGGAAGCGTAGAGTACAGCCCTGTCATGTAGTCTCAGACCGAAATGGAAATCCGTAGCATCATCTTAATCATCCTCATTCTCATCGTTCAGCATTTAAAAAAGATGTCTCAAGTTCTGTGGCCCTTCATGCCCTGCTCTCATGGTGACCTCAGTTTCGATGTCCTCTCCACGTCTGTGGCCTTGGTTTGGTTCCGTCGGGGTCACCGGTATCGGTGGGTCCATGGGGGCTGTCGTTGGACGGACGTGGTGGCGCGCCCTCCGGAGGGAGAGCTCACTACGCCGGCTCCGCGACTAAGCAATTATTGTCGTCAGTAGGGGGCTTAGTAGGTGGTGTCCTGCGTATGTTAGATCAGAACAGGCGCCACTGAACACCACCGAAGTGACTCGGCAGCAGTGCGGTGTCTCCTCCGGTGGGTTGCCTCTCGATGACTTGACGTTGACCGCTCCCTGTGGATTGCCGGTGCCGGGGCTGCGGCGGGGCCGACCGGGCTGTGGCTGTGGACGGGGTGTCGGAATGAGCGGCGTGGGTGCACTGCCTCTGAAGTCGCGCAGAGGTTGGGACAGCAAAAAAAAAAAAAAAAAAAAAAAAAAAAAAAAAAAAAAAAAAGATTGATTAGGGACACATGTCGCAACATCAGTTACCTTAACTATGACAAAAATAGAGTTAAAGTTTGCCATTATCTATTCTTATGTAAAATTTTTACATATGTCTTGTGGTGAATTCACATGTCCTGAAGATACTGGTGGTATGTAGCTTGTAGTACATGTGCAGATTTATTGAAGACATTGCAGTATGATCACATGCCTTGCCTGCCTTTGCTCCGTTGCTGAAAGTTTCTTGCACAATTTTGGCAGGCATTTTCTATGAATGCACATAGATTGATTTTTCCCCCGCTCAGGACATGAAAACAGAAAAGAGGATTACCATGACATTGTTTCACGGAAGAAATAGAGATACTTCAGGACTGAAGCAGCTTTGCTTTTGACAGAGTGTGAGAGCACAGATCAGCCCTCGTTGGCCTGCATGGTCATCGGGGCTGCCAACAGTGTGACTGGGCTTGAGAGTAGGGAGTGAATAAAGATTCAGTATCCTCTGTTGTCCACTAAACCTTAACCCGTAGAGTGCCTTTAGCCGTCAGCTGACGCCGCAATAAAAATGTACTGCCAGTCCCTATGGGCTGTCCGCTGACGTCATGCATTTTTTTCGTGAATTTTCATTTGTTACTATTCCTATCAAAGGACTGAAATAGAGTGTGCGTAGTAAGCCTTGTATGTCTACAGTAGTAAAATAATATGCAAATGACCACACGTGAGGGGAAAGACCATTTATTCTCATCACTGACTGGATGACCAGCCAGCGCTTTGTCTCGCTTGCAAAGATGGCGGCGCAACCTTCGACGAGCGCGAGCGACCAAATCAACGTACTTACACAGCTGAGCAGGCTCTGCTAATCATTTTTGACAAAGATAATAATCTTTATTCAATGACTCACTCGAGCATGAAGGTGAGATGATGATAGTGATGGAATTGCCGACCATATTCGTCAGTTATTGAGTTGTGCTGTGCGATCTCAAGAGTGTGTTCAGCTGACTGGTTACCAGCGTTGAACGAGCTAGTCTAGTGTGTACTCTGCACTGTGTGCGAGTGGCCAGCGACGTGTTAGTCAGCGCGAGAGGGGAGCGCGGCCTGCTCTCGCGGCGTGACACGGGGCAGCAGGAAAGGTAGGGGAAGAGGAGGAGTGAAAGAGAGGGTTGAAGTCCAGCAAGGGGGCGTGGTGGGGGGAGGGGGGCGTGGTCATGGACTGACCTGTCTGCATGAGGTGTGAGCGTCTTGATAGACTTCTAGACGGTTTTATTTTTCATTTACAGGTGTAGTGTGACAATACAAACTTTATTTTCAACTTTTTTGCTTTGCGTTCTTTTTTTAAATGTGAAGCTGTAGTGGTAAATACATATGTTTTTGATCGTGCAAAAAAATCTAACCAAATCTAAATGCCTAAATATTTTTTTATTATCAAAATTAAAACAAAAGAAGCGCAGATTCAAAATCTCCATTCAATTTCCCTCAAAAATCATATATATTTAATTTTTATATCTTTTGTAGTTTCTGAGCTAGAATTTTTTGTTAATTATTACCCCAAATCATTAGATTTCCCTGGCACTGGGAAAGCCTTTGTTTGTAATATTTTCAGGCAGTGAACGGGGTTAATGGTCCACATACCAATTCATGCTGGGTACAGATCAGCATGCAAGTATCAGAACTGTCAAAGTAAGACACTTTGAATCTCTAATTTGTTATACTCAGCTGGATTATGGTCTAATGCATGAATTATTCTGCTTACACATATTAGGTGAAGATAATTACATTAATGTTTGAGTGATGTGACAACACACTGTATCAATCAGTTCAGCAGTTATTTGCTTCCTTTACATTCAGTGTACTATATTGTCCTCTAGAAAAAAAAAGAACATTTGTTGTATAGAGTACTTTGGTGCTTGCAGTTCAGCTGCTTTCGTTGGTGTATGCAGAACCAGCAGAGTTGTGTGAATGTCTGTGTTGATGTGAATCAGGAAAACCAGTCCCATAGCTTCCCAGTGACAAAGCTCTGTCAAGTCATCGATTATATTCATCCATGTGGATGTGAAATATAGATATGATGGCATACATGAAATGAAAAATTGGGTATCCAAGAAATAGATGGTTCAGACAGGTTCCCTGCACTTCATGTTGATCAAATTAGACAAAATTTACTTGCCCGTCAGCAAGTCAGCATATACACTGACAGACAAGAATCTTACCTGGCAGTGATCAAGGGCTGTAAGCTTGCCTGGTATGGGTATGTATTGCCATGACTATCAGGCAGTGACCAGTCCACAATGCATACTGGAGGGTGTGTGTTGCAGAGGCAGACCATAGAAATCCTGGATGGACAATACCATTACCTCTACCCTCATGCGTTTCAGTTGAGTACTATGGATATTTCTGTTTCAAGTGTCAGCCATGACATTCATGTGAGCTTTTATCATGGGGCAGTATTGGGATTGTGTAGATGTATGTTAGTGTCAGTTGGATAATAGATGTGGTCTGCACCAGGTATGACCGCTCATCGCTGCGTGTGCTGGGCACGGTTGGGGAGCCCATCAACCCAGAGGCCTGGTTGTGGTACTATCATGTGGTTGGTGAATCCAGGTGCGCTGTCGTGGACACCTTTTGGCAGACTGAAACGGTATGCATATTTCTCATTCATCTTTTTGCAGGAGAGCAGTCGGTCTTCCATCTTTCTGGTGTGTGTGTGTGTGAGAGAAAGAGAGAGAGTGTATGTGGGTAGGTGGGTGGGTGTGTGTTTCCCTTCTCTGTTTACTCAGTGACCTTTTTCCATTTTCTCTTTCTTCCAATGCCTTTCTTCTTATTTCTTCTGTTCTTCATTGTTTTATTCTTTTTCTGTCATTTGATTGTCTGAATTCTATCAAGATGACTGGAATATGCAGACAGATATCAAAGCTTTCAACTCTGCCCAGACCTTAAAGTTTTTACATCTGCCTTAAAGAAGATATTTTGCGCCAAATGCACACAGGCCGCTCTTTATACACCCAGTTGTATCTTTTTAAAGGTGAAAGAGCTCTGTGATGTTTTTCATGTGATATACCATTGACAATAAAAAAAAAAAAAAAGTCTGTTGGATTTAATCGATGTCAGACATAAACACTTTACAGCAGACTTCATAAAAGCCTTGTCCAGAAATCTTCCTCTTGATGTTTTCCTGAAAGAGATGATTTTTATCATCTGTGTAAGGTTTTATGAAAGAGATATATGTGAGCAATTTTTGCCAGTTTAAGAAAATCTGCTTGAATGAGAGTTGGTAGAAGGTTGGTTTTTTTTGTTTGTTTTAGTAACAACAGTGTAGGCAACTGACTTTGATAAGATGACAATCTTGCTTTGTAGGTGACTGGACTGTAAACAACTTGAATAACAAACAAGGTAACTCTTGCTCCCATGACGAAATAATTATGGGCCCATAACTCCAGATGAATGCTGCTTACAACACCAAAGTTAAATGGTTAGCTAAACATTGACAACAATTTTGAATGGAGAAGATCAGATACTTAGCCAAGGAAAACAGGTTTACTTTTTCAGGCACCAAAATTCAGTATGTCCACTTTCACAACTTTCAGCAGTTCTTTGCTGACCCTTAATTCAAATTTCTTGGAGTTATCTTCGATTAAAAACAACTTTAAATGTCACATCCAAAATTTGAAAACTTCTTGTCAGAAAGCAGTGAACATTTTTAGACTGTGGCACATACGGAATGGGATGTGGGTAGGAAAACTCATCTCCCATTTTTACTGGGCTCTGATCTGCTCCAAAGTAGATTATGGCTTTGTTGTCTACAATTCAACCAGTCCTTCCTACTTGAAAACGTAAATCCCACCCACCATCAAGGGCAGTATGGGTGCATTCTGCAGCATTCTGTACATACTGTATGCTGAAGCAGAGAAACCAAACCTCTCTCATCCATCAGCTGAAACTTTCTCAGAACTTTTGTTTGAACCTCTTCTCTGAAGCCCAGATCCCTGCTTATGACTGTGTTTTTATTCGGAGGTTCCTTGAGAAATAGGAAGACCACCCCAGTTATGCTCCATCCTTGGGAATTCATGTCCTTCCATATTTGAACAATGAGGACCTTGGAGTCTTGTGTAATTCATCCAAATTTCCTGAGGATCCGTCATGTACTTTACACACCCAGGAGATCCACTTTGATGAGGCCTCATATTACAAATATTCCACCAGCTCTTTGGCATACAAGACATTTTTCACTTAACTTTGTTCTAAATTTCCATCCTTCCAAAGTGTATTCGCTGATCGTTCCAAATCTGAAGAGGGAGTTATCTTTGCTGCTTTTTGCAGCTCCCTCTACACTGCTGAACTGACAGTCTTGGTCCTGGCTCTTCAAATGGTCTGTAAATCAAAACAAAAAAGCTTCTTCTTTCTGACAAATTCCCTGTTTACTTCAGAGGTCATTGCTGGCTGTAATCCCAAGTATCAAAAGCTGCTGAAATTGTTTGAACTGTACATGTTTTAAATCTGATAGATACAACATAGTTTTTGCTTGGGTTCCTGGTCATGTTGGCTTTTGAGGCAATGAACGGGGGTGATCAACTTGCCAAGAGTACCACGAAAAAAGAGTTTAGCAGATTCTTTATCCCTCACTCTGATCTGAAACCCAAAGTTCAGGTTTATGCCAAAGGCCTTTGGCAGATGGAATGGAATTTGTAGATGGATAATGAATTCTTCCAAATCAATCTAAACCTTAACGAGTTCTTCTGTGTGCCATGGGTGGGGCGTGAGGAAGAAACACAAACACTCTTGTATTGTTCACACACAGGCCACTGCTTTTTCTCCCATTTTTATCTTTAAAAGGTGAAAAAGCTCTGTGGTGCAATTCCATGTAATGTACCACTAGCTACAAAACATGTTCTTACAGAGTATTGGGACTTTCATGATGTCAGACAAAAACACTTTAACGCAGATTCCATGAACGTCTTGTTCAGAGATGTCCATCCTGTTGTGATTTTCAAGTTTCTGAAAGAGCTGAACGTTTTTCATCTGATCTAAGATTTTATGAAAGAAAAGATTTTGATGAAATTCTGGTGTGTTTCTAGAAAATCTGTTTTAGTGAGTTGTATGCTTGTGTGCCTGCTTGCTTGTTTGTTTTTTCAATCTATTTTGAGAGTCAACTTCAGCAAGGTGACAGCCCTTATATGCCCTTTGAAGCCGGCTGGTCTTTTAGCAACATTTTTTCTGTGTGTGTGTGTGTGTGTGTGTGTGTGTGTGTATATACATATATTTTTATGTTAGAGAAGATTTTTTTTTTTAATCAAATCATTCCTTCATCCTCCTTTTCCCCTCCCTTCCTCTTTTTCTTTCCTTCTGCATTATCTTCTCATGTTCTGTTTCTGACCTGAACCTTTTTATGGTTTATTTCTGACACATGTTTGGGGAAAGGATTAAACACTGGAGAATATCGGTGATTATTGTCAGTTTGAAATTTGTTGGGTCAGTATTCGGTTAAAACCAGACTACTATTTCTGAAACAGTCAGACAGTAAGGGAGAACAAGTGCAGAAGACTTGTACATTGTAGAAAAGCATGTAGACTGCAGTCAAGGAAGTATAAAGTTTATTGAAAAATCACTTATCTGTTTCCTGGAGTGTATTCACTGAGCGTTACAGTATGCATTGTTTTGTGTGTTTATTTGCATTTTGCCTAATTTATGTATGGTTTCCATTCTCCTCAGACTGTGAAAAATGCAGAATGATTCCATGTATGCCTAGATGTTTCGGCTGTTCAAAACAGAATCATTATAAAAGCCAAACCCACACACTTGCCATTAAGTTTAGTTATGGACACAGTCATAGATAATGTGTGTGTGTGTGTGTGTGTGTGTGTGTGTGTGTGTGTGTGTGCGTGCGTGTGTGTGTGTGTGTGTGCATGTAAGTATTGGTGCTTATGTGATCTTTGATGTGTTGATCAGGGTGGTCATGTTATCACTCCGCTTCCAGGAGCCACCCCTACCAAGCCTGGTTCTGCAGTAAGTGCCTGTTTTGAACAATTTCATGATTGTGCCTATTCGTTCTTGTTATTCCCCATACATATCAAGTGAATTTTGCGTAGCAAACATTGTTGGACTTCCTTGGCGTGTTTTCACTTCATGAAGAAGACATCATACAAACTGACTAGCCCATTTGCATAACGCAACTGCTAAGCCATAAGAGACTGAAAAATTAAAGAAAATAAAGTTTAGAAAAGAAAATGAAATCAAAGTGTGGGTAGTGGGGCTCATGAATGCCTGAAGTACGCATTTACCAAAAGTTGTGTTGAGCCTTAGCGAAATCAATAACATGAGTAAAGTGTCAGTATTTTGCCTAGATGTGTTTTGTTCAGCGATTTCTGTTACACGATGTAGACACAAAATCTCAGTTTATGCCAAAAATATGTTATACCTGTCTCTTTTCATGCACTGTCACAGTTTTTATTTAATAGAGAAACATTATATAAAGATGTCATGTTTTACATCCTTGAAATTGAAGTGAGTAGTTCTGTGTTTAGGTACATGCATTTCAAGAGTTGCTTTGTTTCTTGTGTTTGAATACAGCATTTTTGTGAATAAGTTTTGTCCTATTGCAAAAACTCTTTTTTTTTTCTCTTTTGTCTGGATTTTTTTTTGTTTATTACTTTAATGTTAGTTTGTTTGATAACTTTATCTATCACAGCAACTCTGTGTGTTTGTGTGTGTGTGTGTGCAGACGTTTCCGTTTTTCGGAATCAAGCCATCCATTCTGTCAGAGGATGGACAGGAAATCACAGATACAAGGGAAGGGTATCTGGTGAGTAAGAGTGAGTGTTCTTCTTCAGCATCTACAGAAAACAGTTTAGATGAGGATTTGATAATAGACTTGATTGAACAGCAAATAGAATTGAATGAACAGCTTGTCATATGTGGATGCATTTTTTTTTTAACCCACTTAGGTGATTTTTGTCTCCAAAAGCAACAAGTTGTTTTTGGAGATGTGTTTTGTCCCTTTTCTGTCATTGCGTCTTCTTCACACAGATTCGTCCATTTGGTTTAGTTTGTGCTTGAGAAGCCAGTCCAGAAGAGATTTCCTTTTCAAATCAGATCTTTACAGACTCAACCCTCCTCCTCCGTATCCTTCAGATGAGTGTTTAAAGCATGGTCCTATGCGAGAATGCATGTATTGACTGTAGATGCTCGAAACCTGACTGGTATGGTAAAGACATACCAAGAGTCCTGTACAGTTCGAGGATCTTGACAGCAAGGATACTATGTCATCACATGCCCAAAATTGATGGCCATTGGTTGCTTGCCTTGCAAGCTGGAGGGGACAGTCATGCTTTGATACATATTGTTATCAGCAGTAAAGATTTTCCAATGATTTCATCGGTTTGAATTGGCTTCAAGCCAATATGATCGACATTCACTTTGTTTGGCTGACAGACAGCTAGCCTGTGTCAGCCCGTGCATGGAGAACTGATCAAATTGCTGCTTGATTTGGACATTTAAGGTGAATTTGAAACATTAAACCCGTTCACTGCCTGAAAATATTACAAACAAAGGCTTTCCCAGTGCCAGGGAAATCTAATGATTTGGGGGTAATATTAACAAAAAATTCTAGCTCAGAAACTACAAAAGATATAAAAATTAAATGTATATGATTTTTGAAGGAAATTGAATGGAGATTTTTAATTTGGGCTTCTTTTGTTTTAATTTTGATCATAAAAAAATATTTAGGCATTTAGATTTGGATAGATTTTTTTTGCACAATCAAAAACATAGGTATTTACCACTACAGCTTCACATCAAAAAAAGAACACAAAGCAAAAAAGTTGAAAATAAAGTTTGTATTGTCATACTACACCTGTAAATGAAAGTAAAACAGTCTAGAAGTCAATCCAGACGCTCACACCTCATGCAGACAGGTCATCCATGACCATGCCCCCCTCCCCCCACCACGCCCCCTTGCTGGACTTCAACCCACTCTTTCACTCCTCCTTCCCACGCGCCCCCTCTCGCGCTGACTAACACATCGCTCGCTGGCCACTCGCACACAGTGCAGAGTACACACTACGCTGGCTCGTTTGACGCTGGGTAACCAGTCAGCTGAACACACTCTTGAGATCGCACAGCACAACTCAATAACTGACGAATATGGTCGGCAATTCCATCACTATCATCATCTCACCTTCATGCTCGAGTGAGGTGTTGAATAAAAGATTATTATCTTTGTCAAAAATGATTAGCAGAGCCCGCTCAGCTGTGTAAGTACGTTGATTTGGTCGCTATACTCGTCGAAGGTTGCGCCGCCATCTTTGCAAGCGAGACAAAGCGCTGGCTGGTCATCCAGTCAGTGATGAGGAAAAATGGTCTTTCCCCTCACGTGTGGTCATTTGCATATCATTTTAATACTGCAGACATATAAGGCTTACTACGCACACTCTATTTCAGTCCTTTGATAGGAATAGTAACGAATGAAAATTCAAGAAAAATGCATGATGTCAGTGGACGGCCCATAGGCACTGGAAGTACATTTTTACTACGGCGTCAGCTGACGTCTTGAAGGCGCTCAACGGGTTAAACTTTGAAGATCTGATTCAAGATGTTGATTGAGTGTGCAGTGATGATCTCAATGCTGATAGATAAGCAGAGTCTAAGCGCGATTGACACGGTAGGTTCAGTACTTCAAACTTGTTCAGCGAAGGCAGTGTGTTGACTCTTGTCCCGTGAGTGAAAGTAGTGATTGAATTATTATTCGCTTTGGACAGCAGAGATTTATGTGAATGATCTGAACTTGATAATCTAACTTCACATGATAGTGAACCACATTATGGGAAACTCAGAGCTGATAACTGGACTGTTATCACCAGTACCATTAATTTTTTAAGTCCTAATTCACTTTCCGCCCCTCAGCATCAGTCTAAAACTGCCTACGAGGGACACTACAACTGTACCATATTTGTCAGTCATGTGATCAAAAGCAGAGCTCTTCTATCATAGAAAGCACGAGAGATTGGTTTTAGAAAGGTCATGGCTACTTTCAACAAAGCCCATTGGCTGAGGGGAGGACTAATTGTAACATTTATGTACGCAAACTAGCTATTGGCATAATACTACACCCAACTTGGACAGTGAATTTGAAGCTATTATGGAGTACATCAGGATAAATCCTTCAGGAGAAAACCAGCCGCCGTGGCGAAGTGGTTAGCGTCGCGGACTCCCGGCTGGGAGGTCGTGGGTTCGAATCCCATCAGAAGTCATGTGGGTTTTTCTGCCCCGACCGGCTCCTACCCAGAGTTGAGTTTGCTGCGGGCTCAGTTGGGAAGACTGGGACCACACAGTCGAGTTTCATCCACTTTATGGATGCGTTTCTGAGAGTGTTGCTCAAATTTCCTGACCAACACTGCTGCAGGTGTCTGTATTTCTCGGGCCTGGTTGACGCCGGGATATTATGAAAGGAAGCGTAGAGTACAGCCCTGTCATGTAGTCTCAGACCGAAATGGAAATCCGTAGCATCATCTTAATCATCCTCATTCTCATCGATCAGCATGAAAAAAAAAAAAAAAAAAAAAAAAAAAAAGTCTCAAATTCTGTGGCCCTTCATGCACTGCTCTCATGGTGACCTCAGTTTTTCGATGTCCTCTCCACGTCTGTGGCCTTGGTTTGGTTCCGTCGGGTCACCGGTATCGGCGAGTCCATGGGGGACTGTCGTTGGACAGACGTGGTGGGCGCCCTCCGGGGGAGAGCTCACTCACGCCGGCTCCGCGACTAAGCAATTATTGTCGTCAGTAGGGGGCTTAGTAGGTGGTGTCCTGCGTATGTTAGATCAGAACAGGCGCCACTGAACACCACTGAAGTGACTCGGCAGCAGTGCAGTGTCTCCTCCGGTGGGTCGCCTCTTGACGACTTGATATTGACTGCTCCCTGTGGATTGCCGGTGCCAGGGCTGCGGCGGTGCCGGCTGGGCTGTGGCTGTGGACGGGGTGTCGGAATGAGCGGCGTGGGTGCACTGCCTCTGAGGTGGCGCAGAGGTTGGGACAGCAAAAAAAAAAAAAAAAAAAAAAAAAAAAAAAATCCTTAAGGAGAAGCCAGTTTGGATGATTATGAACAGCTTCAGGAAGATCTCTTTTCAGAGAAATTCCACTAAATGTAGTTGTTTAGTTTCGAAAAGAAGTAAATAATTTTCATTACTTCCATTTTGTGGAAAATGGATCAGCTTTAGCATTCATCTCGTTTTGATTTTTTTTTTTTTTTTTTTTTTTTACATGTTCATATGGAATCAAATTTGACTTTGTAACAGTCCTCCTTCTACCTACCGCAATGTGGTTGGCTGGGCTATTAATCAACATGAAAAGAAGAGTGGAAAATACATTGTGCAAACTTTTGATGTGTTCTCAGGTGTTCCAGCAGCCATGGCCAGGCATCATGCGAACAGTGTGGGAAAATCAAGTGAGGTTTGAGACAACATACTTCAAGAAGTTTCCGGGCTATTACTGCACTGGGGATGGTAATGTGACAATTACTGCCTTTTCTTTCTTTTTTTTACCTGAGAGTATGAAGGCATTTTTGTGTGTGCTTGCATATATGTGTTACAAATTTGTTTTGTCAGAGAGATTCTTAAGGTGTGCAGAGACACACAAAAGAGCTTAAAGAAAGTGGTTGTTGGTGATTGTCAGAGGTTTTATCAACGAGTAAAGGATTCTTGAATAGTTGCTAAGTGTGCATCCGGGTTTCATTTGCATTTCATAATACACAAGAGTGTTGTTTCATTAGCTGTATGCTTGTCCATATGTCTGTCAGTTACATCCCCCACTTCCTTTCTATCCTACTCCCCTCCCCCCCCTACCGCCCTTGCCTCTTCTAAATTTGATCATTTAATTCCCTGGCTGTCCATCTTCAAAACTTTTTTTTTGAGATTACATAGATACAAAGAACAAGGAAAGAAAGAAAAAAACGTTTTTTTAGGTGAGGAAGAGAAACAAGCAAAGGGCAGTAAGTTGAGCAAAAATAAACAATTTGACTCAACCTTTCTTCTTTCTTGTTTCATTCCAATTTCTTTTTATGTCTGCATAAGATTGAGTGTGTATGTTTATCGACCTGTGTTCTTTGTTTCTTTGTCCTTTTTCTGTGTTTTGATGCTTTTTCTGTGTGTATCACTTTGTGTTATGTGTGTCTTTTTGTTCTCACCTCATTCACTTTCTCTTTGATCTTTCCCTTTTTCTACTGCATACTTGTACACAATCACATGCACACATACATATACTATCTTTCTTTTATGTAATTGTGTCATTTGTTAGAAACAAGACTTTTTTTCCTTCTCTCCACTCCTTCCCTCCCCACCACTTCTACCCTCACATACAAACATTTGACATACACACTATCATAGTATTATGGGTGCACAGATCTGTCAGAGACCTGTTACAGACAGGACTGTTGCCCTTCAGATGATGTTATATTCAAATGCCAGAGTGTTGGGGACAACATTTGAGTGCACGGCCGGCATAATTGAAGGACAATGTCAACTGTGTCATCGCGGTGACAGCCCTGATATGGCCCTTTGAGATCGGCTGGGCTATAAGCAACATTACCTACCTTACCAAACTGTGTTATCAATTCTTCACTGGTGGCTGGCTCAGTGTTAAGAGTCTAATCTTATCAGCATTAAAGATCCACCTCTGCTTCCCACCTCCAACCTTATGCCTTACCCTTAACCATTCTTCCACTTCACCCAGTTCTGGGTTTTTTTCTCTCTGTATTAGTTTGTGTGTGAAGGGGGTAAATGTTGGATGTTTAGTAGTAAACACAGACTGGAAGGGCATTTATCATGGAGTTTGAGTCTACCAATTTGCAATAGACATATGGCTTTCAGCCTTTCCACAGCATGTGGTGGGTGGACTTGACCGTAATATGTGTAACTCTTGTTAGGCCATTCCTTGTTTCATGAATGGAATACAGGCTTTCCTTCAAGCCTGTTTACCTCAAGAAGCTGAGCCAGGTCACTGTGTGTTTCCCCATGTGTTGACAGGAGCCCACAGGGACAAGGACGGCTACATCTGGATCACAGGCCGCATTGACGACTTGGTGAACGTGTCCGGTCACCTCCTTTCTACTGCTGAAGTGGAGTCCGCTTTGATTGAACACAAAAGTGTGGCCGAGGCCGCCTCGGTCTCCCACCCCCATGACATCAAGGGCGAATGCATCTACTGCTTTGTGACTCTGAAAGATGTAAGTTAGGGTGTTGTTTTTTTTCTTTTTTTTTTTCCCCTGTATTTGTGGTTTTTGTTCGTTTGTTGGGTGCATTACTGCTTTGTAATCCTGAAAGGTGCAATTTTGATATTTTTTTGTTTTCATGCGTATTGTTTCCTTGTTGGTAGAGTTTGTTTGAATGAAAAAAAGTGGGAGCATGAAAGTGTTCAGAAGTATGGTTATGTCATTGCAGGGAGGGGATCAAGGGATGAGGGTTATTTCTATGTTGGATGAGTTTTTTTTTGTTGTTTTTTTGCACTAGTGTGTTTTATTATACAGTTGCAGTTACTTACCGAGGCGTCAGTCTCCAGAAATAGTCCGATTGAGTCTCAAAAAGTCCGATTGTGTGTCATTCATCCAGTGAAATTTTACACTGGCAGACAAGTGATCTGTTAATTTCCATGTCTCGTTGACAAAGCATCACAAAATTGATTAGTAACTGTAGTGTTTGTAGAATAAATAACAAAGTGGTGTTATTTCTAGCCTCACCTAAGCTATCGGGTCCCCTCCCCTTTAATGTAGAAGGGAAGGAACTCTTGCTTTTACATTCTATCCTCCTCCTCCACATCAAAATCAGCACAAAAAAGATGCCTCCTCAAGATTAGCATAAAAATAGATGCCTCAAATTCTCAGGCCATTTACACCCTGCTCTCTTGGTGTCCTCAGTTTGATTTCCTCTACGTGTCTGTGCCCTTCATGCGGTTCTGTCAGGGTCACTACTATCAACATATTCTTAGGGACTGTTGTTGGACAGAGCTCACTCTCATGCTGGCTTTGTGAGTTAACAATTACTGTCATCAGTAGGGCGTTTAATAGTTTTGTGTCCTGTGTATGTTGGATCAGAAAAGGCACCACTGAAAACCACTATAGCAGCAGTGTCGAGTTCTGGTGGGTTGCCTGATAATTTGATGTCAGTTGCTCCCTGTGGATTGTGGTTGCCCAGAGCTGTGGGAGGACAAACCGTGATGTGGCAATGGATGGAGAGTGGGAATGAGCAGCGTTGGTGCAGTACCTCCGATATTGCATTGAAGATGAGACAGCAAAAAAGTTTGATTGTACTGTTAACTCTATTGGCAGAAGAGAAAAAAAAAACAAAAAAAAACAAGCAAAAGAAAGCATTAGCTAACATTGCAGGATAGAGAAAAGCAAACAGAGAGAGAGCGCATTAAGAGTTCAAGAGATGTGAGCGTAAGCATGTTTTTTTGTTTTGTTTTTGTTGTTGTTGTTTGTTTTTTTTCATTGAAAGAAAGGTGCATACAATAGATATCCAAAGTAGTTTAAGAGGAGTTTTTTTTTTTTTTAGCAATAGAAACAAATCTGAGTAAATGTCTGTTGTAGTTTCAGCCACTGACTGACTGCCCTAGTCCTATTCAGTTAATGACCCATTGAATGTCATCAGTTTGGAGGTGAAATTTAACTTTCACGACATTCTGGTGATCAGTTCATAGTTTATTTTTCATACCTTCATTTGAATAACAGATGAATGCAAAATTACAGTTCATGATGCATTTTTTGGACATTGTCTCGATAGGGTTCAATATTCAAATGCACCCACTGACAGACCTGCCATTTCACCGCTCTTTGGGGCTTTAACCTGCTCTCCAATTGCAATAGCGGAAACTCTGATATTTTGAGAATTGTCAAGGAACAATTTTTTTTTCTCTTCTGCACAAGACTGTGCGAATAGGCACAATTCTATCTGGGCGTACAAAAAAACCAGTTAAGGTTACTGTCTTGAAAGAAATTCATTGCTGAATTTTGATTTCAAAAATAGCGAAAGCGTGATCACTTCCATTGAAGATGGCAGAATGACTAGACAAAAGCGATCATGTTGTAACTGAAAAGGTGAACAAAAAACACAATCAGAAATGGAAAGAGGACTACTAGAGTGTTCATCCATGTTTTGCCAAGTCAGGGAAACTGAAACTGAAGATTCAAGTCCTGTGAATGGATTGATTCTGGTGAGTATTGTATCGTCACTAACCATTCCTGACATGCAGTCCACAAATGAAGTTAAGTTTTTTGTGTTTGCAGTGATCGCATGAACATAGGACCTGGTCACAGTTTTTGTCAGAACTTTTGAAAGGAAATCCTTAGCAAACTCTATACAGTCTTGTAAATGTAAAATAGATTGTTGTTTTTAGAAAGTTAAATGGATTTGATGGTTTGTTTCAGAGACATGCCTTTGCTGTTGTTTTTAGAACGTTAAAATGATATGATGGTTTGTTTCAGGGACATGCCTTTACTGACCACCTGAAAACTGAACTGAAGAATCTGGGTAAGTTGGACGTGTTCTCAAGCATACAATTTTCATCTGTGAAAACAAGAAATCTCACAGATGTTTAATTTTCATCATATATCATACCATGACAGACTGACAGGAAGCTATAGCCAGTTTATGATGCAGTAACTAGGACACTGCATAATGGAAAGCAGCGCCCACCCACCCCATCTGTCACCTTAACCTTCCCTGAACCGAATCAGATGTTCATTTATTGCTAGTTGGAGAGAGGGGCCTTTCAAGGTTTAAGTATCAAATTCCACGAGTAAATTGAATTCACATACGTCGCCTCTGCAGCCAAAAGCTCAATTTAAATCTGAGCTGTCTCACACATAGAAATCTGAAAATTTTAAGCTAGCTGCTGTAGCATGTAGAATATTAGACTTTTTTTTTTTTAATAGAAAATCACAATGCCACTCTTCTATTTTTTGGCCACATGGCCTTTTTCAAGAGAAAAAAAAACAAAAACAAAATGCAACTACGTGATCCATCTTTGGCAACTGGTCAGAGCAAAGAATTGACGTCATAAAGATATTGTGCAAGTTTTTTGACATCATAATATGTGATGTCATCAAACAGGGAGGGGAGGGGGGCAAGTTTGTGTGCGTGGGTGCGCTCGTGTGCATGTGTGTGTGTGTGTGGTTATACTGTAACCAATGTACTTCAAAAACATAGCAATACGCTCCATAAATCGCAATGAAAATGAACCCATAGAATAATGTGACCATAGTCCTGTCTGTGACTGCGCATGGCATACAAAAACTGTCATCTGAAAAATATATATATAAATTTTCTGCAATTCATCAATGTTGCTCATAGGTAAATCTGGATAGGGTTGTTAAATTTGTGCACAGTCACAGACAGGACTATGGTCACATTATTCTATGGGTTCATTTTCGTTGTGATTTATGGAACAAATTGCTATGTTTTTTAAGTACATTGGTTCAGTATAACCACACACACACACTCACACACACAAACTTGCCCCCCAACCCCCCCCCTTTTTTCCCCCTTGTTGATGACATCACATATTATGATGTCAAAACTTGCACAATATCTTTATGATGTCAATTCTTTGCTCTGACCAGTTTGCCAAAGATGGACATCACGTAGTTGCATCGTTTTTGGTTTTTTTTCTCTTGAAAAAGGCCATGTGGCCGAAAATTAGAAGAGTGGCATTGTGATTTTCTACAATGTTTTCTTTCCTTTAGAGGACTATTGCTTTTGTTTTTTTTTTTTTTTAAATTCATTACTAGGTGATGTTGGATACTTCAGCACAGTTGAAGGAGTCCAGGATAGCTGTTTATTTGGAAGTGTTGGATGACTGTTTATTTATATAAATGGTACCAGAAACAATACTTCCGCTGATACAGCTGAACTTGTGCATGGCAAAATACCAGTGCTTTGCTTGTATAGTTGCTCTGTCCAAACTTTAATCAGTGTTTTTCTCTTATTTTTGTGACCCTGTCATATTGTGAGTGACATTCAGTTCTTTTCAAACTGACATCTGATGGCCCATGGGCCAGGTTATTCCAGAGAAATTATTCATTTTTCCACAATCCCCAAAATAGTATCATTATGTTCATTTGAATCTTTAGTTGTGTTCAGTAACGTGACATGCTAAACTTGTGTTCTTTTGTGTGTTCTGTCTGTGTTGTGTTCAATAACGTGACATGCTAAACTTGTGTTCTTTTGTGTGTTCTCTCTGTGTTTTCATTTGCTTTGTTTTGTTTGCTGATCTGACAGTGCGGTGCATGCTACATATGAGCAGTTTCCTTATACATTTGTCGGCATCTAAAGGAGGAAGTGGTTCCATGATGCATGTCATGCAACAAACCTATCATTTGAAATCATTTAATAGAATGTTGGGAATTGTAAAACAGAAGGCACACACATTCTATTGCAGACTCCATAAAGATCTACTAATACCGAGATGTTTGACCTGAAGTGATGTTTTGTTTTTAAGGGCTGGTGGTATTTTTCCATTTGATCTGAATGACATGCACTGCCATGGTAAGACATGGGCAGCAGCCTGACTGCCCAGGGAAGGCAAACACTTACCTAGGGCATGAACAATGTTTTGAAATATTTGCCAAGATTTCATATCATGAAAAACTACTATTTTAAGTTAGCGTTTAGAAGGCATGGACCAATCAGAGTGAAGCGTAGAGGGCCGACTAGTTATGACCACTTGCTTACAAAGTGTCAAAATGAAAGTTAATTTATTTGTTAGTGTGTGTGTGTGTGTGTGTGTGTCATTTAGCATGTTTTGTAGAATTCAAAATTATCTAAGATAAATTTATAGATAGATGGTTTTCACTTGGGGCAGATAAAAAGGTGATCTTCCTGCCTGCTGGGCAGCTCAGATAAGAAGTTGTGTCCTCTCTGACTGTGAAAGAAAAAGATCATTTAGACAGGACATTTAGGAAGTATCTCTGGTTTGGAATTTCAGCCCATTTTCAAGGAGAGCTTAGTTCTGAGTCAGCTTGTTGTCAGTCCTTGTTAGCTGGCCTAGCTTGTTGTCAGTCCTTGTTAGCTGGCCTATAAACAACATATGTTCTCACGACGTCTCTCTTTTTTTTAATTCTAAATAAGAGTTTCTATGTGTTTTTCTGTGCAGTTCGGGTGAAGATTGGTCCATTTGCGCAGCCAGATTTTCTTCAGAATGCTCCGGCCTTGCCAAAGACCCGCTCTGGAAAGATCATGCGGCGCATCCTACGTAAAATAGCCCGAGGCGATCGTGACCTGGGCGACACGTCCACTCTGGCTGATGAGAGTGTGATTGATCTCCTTTACCAGCATCGCCCAGCCGATGCCTGAATTTGAAGGTCAGAGTGGGTCACAACACTGCCATTCAGTGAATCAGGTGTTTAGTTGATAAACTGTGGTTGATCGATACGTTCAGTTCCATTGTATGTTTTGCTTAGAGATTATATTGTAATTCATTCATTCATTTTGATATGTTACTCATTCTATTTCAACTTTAAAGAAAACGGTGAATTGTTAGCTTATCTTCAGATGTACTTCTAAATTAGATGTGCGCATGTGTGCGGAAAATTCATTTTAAAACAGAAAAAAACTCCTTAATCTTCAGCAAATTCATAAAAAGAAAGTAAAAGGCCACATGAATCTGTGGCTTATCTGGTGCATGCTCATAAACATGGAGTAAAGATTGTGTGGAGAAACAACTTTTTTTTTTTTTTAATCTGTTTATGATATGTTTTTGGGTCAGTTTTTCCTGTTTTTCATTCTGATGAGCCAGTTCGGGGTTTTATTAAAAAGAAAATTTGTGATTATCTTTAAAAACCAAGAAGGCATGCACATAGCCGTCAATAAGTGCAATTTTGTATTGTCAGATTGCTCTGGGAAAACAGTTGTCATCATTTTGTTTGTTGTTTATCTCAGACCCACACTTAAATCTCTCATGTTTAAATTGGGATCAAGTAAATTTCTTTCATGTAAAAAAAAACTGTTTCACATACTCTTACAGGGACACTTCTGTTGTTTTTCCCATTTAACAGTCTCAAATGTGGATGTTTGACAAAGACAACAGACCAGAAGTTAGAGAAAACGAGGAGGTTGCAAACATATGCTCTTTCCATTGACCTTTTTATGCTTTTTTTGTTTTGTCACTGTCGTGTTTTCTCTTCATCGGATTCCATTGCTATGTCTGTGAACTGCAGTTTCCACCCGTTGTAGTCTCCTTCCACCTCCAGTGTGACTGTTGTTTGGAGTTCAGATATTTGTAGGCAAATTGTGATGGTCTAATCAGTGTGGAAATCTTGCTCCCCTTTTATTATTTGATGTAAATTCTGTGTACAGTTACCAGATTAAAGAAAAGTGGTGTATCAATGTTTTGCGTTCATTTATGGACAGTCACATTGGAGTAGATTTCCAAAGTGAGTATTGCATGAAATGGCACTTCTTCTAACATAATGGTGATGTCATGATTCATTCACTTGCATGTGCTAGAAGCATATTCTTGACGTTACTTGTAGACTGCAGCGAAGCATGAATTCCACTGGACTTGTTTAAAAGCTGGACAAGTCAAAATGTTGGGACACTTTGTCTACTTAACTTACAAAAAAAGAAATGGAAACGTGCCATCAGATGGTTTGCTTCAGATTTAATGGCTATCCTCACATTCTTTCCAGTGTAGTTGCAGACTGAATTGGGAACACACCATCCACACAAGAGAGAATTTTCATCATTGACCCATGGTTCATATAAGTGAATCAGTATGATTGTTTGATTTCGTAAGTGTTGAAAGGTTTTAATGGATTGTTTCATGTGTGAGCTAGACTGAGATGTGAAGTAGGCTGTGTTGTATTCAGTGCTACAAAGCAGATGAGAAAAGATGAAGAAGGTAACAATGAAATTCATGATAACTTTGAAAATGAGCAAAGCACAACAGAGGCAGAGACCTCTCAGAGTTTGACCGTAAAGCAAAGACCTTTGAACTGGCAGTAGGGAATGAGACACACAAGACAGATTAGTTTTGTGCTTATTTCAATTGTGCATTTTTTCTAATTTAAGGTCGGCCTTTGAAATAGAGTCAAGGGCCTATTCTTTTTCAGGGAGATCTTTAGATCCGTACTATGGAATCTAGGCATTGAAGATGTCTCCTGTGCAACATACAGTTTGGTGTATTTTCTACGTCATGTTTTAAAGTACACATATACTCTTTGCCCCCCCCCCCCCCCTGTCCAAAAAAAAAAAAAAAATCCGGAAGTTTTCCTTTGTTTTCTAGTTTAATGAGAATCAAACCTTTCATGATTACCAGAGTATCAAGAAGAAATTTGCACTGAAAACATGATTACAGGCTGGCATTCAGTCACTGCCATGAAGAAATGTAAATCTCTCCTCCTATCACCTTCAGCTCTTGCAGCTTTTGATAAAGAATCAACAACAACAACAAAAAATAACATTTCCATAAGGTTTTTTTTTTCTTTCTTTTTTTAAGTATTCTAGAACTTCCACCACTTTGCTCCTTGGCAAGAGTTCTGAAGTTTCTCCCCATTTTTTCATTTGTGAAAGTTTTGTCCCTTGATAAAGGTATCTACATCCGTTGTCAGAGATGATGTCTGAAAGCAACGCGAGTGTGTGCATTTAAGAGAGACATACTCTAAGAGCAAATCTGGGGTGCACAAAAAAATATTGTCTTGCTGAAAGTATATCTAGAATTTAGAGCTTTTTTGCAATTTGCAGTTTCAGTGTCTGTTGCTTTAAATGGAGGTAGACCTACTTGTTTTATTTTGCAATCTTGCCTATAAGCAGTACAACAGGTTAACAGCAAAATATGATTTCAGTGTTGATTCTGGAGTTTTTTTTCCTGTTTTTTTTTCTCCTTCTTTAAAATCTGAAATATTTTGAATTCTTAGAAAAGGTCTATGAATTGGGTATTTCATTCATTATTTAGGGTTTTTTTTTTTTTGTTTCAATTAGTCCCATGTAGGAATGAATGCTTAGTTGTAGAGGAAAATCATTGACCTCAGGAATTAAGCAGGGTTTTGCTGTTCGTTTCTTCAGTGTATTCACTTGTTCAACATGTTTAAGCCATAGCTTCACATTAAAGACCAGTTTTATCAGGAGTTTGCAATACTCTCATCCAAAGACTTTGTTGTTTTTTTTCATAGGTGTTTTTCTTCATCTTGATATTGTGTTTTCAAATTTTGGTAGTCGGAAGGACTTATATGCATATGAATAGAAGAGAGTACTGACTGAAGTAGGGTGTAAAATGATTTCTAACGTTGTGCTTGTTGTATACAGGATACCAGTCTGATTTGAAAAATTTCCTGTTGGATTGTTCTCATAAAATGAGGGTCAAGCAGTGTATGTATGCGTTTCACTTTCCTTTGGTTCCACACAGGGCTTACACTACTTGAGTTTTGCAAGACTGACGCTTGCCTTTTTATGTTCTGTCATGTTTGGGGAGTTTGGTCGTAATAATGTTTTGATCATCGTTATAACTTCATTGGCCCTAGCTTTGACATGACTGAATAACCCATGTTTATGTGTGATTGCTCTTATTTAGGTTTGATCACAATAATGTATTTAGTCTGCTTCCTTGTGATTTGTTGCTGAGCAGGAAGTGTTGGTTTTAATCAGGGGATTTCATGGTTACAGGTGTGTAGAATGTATACAGTCGACAATGTTGTTTATGTTTATTTGTACAAGTCAGAGAAATGAGATAGTTGTTCATGTTCATTTGTGCAAGTCAAACAAAGGAGTAAGTGAAAGGAAAGTAAAAAGAAAACTTTTTCCTAAATTTGCATTTGAAAATTTGCTTTGTGATTGAAGATTCTACCTATGCAATGTTTGGTTTTTATGCATAAAGAGGATTCGGGTGATCTTCCTGACATGCACATAATATGGAATACAAATTGTGACACTTGTAAAACTATGGACTGTTGGGACACTTGTAAAACTATGGACTGTTGGGACCTGTCCGTTCATTCCAAAATCAAAAGATGCTGGGAATGAAATCAGTCAGGATCTCCATATACTCCCAGTGTGTATTCGGGAATTTGTCATGAGTTTGACCATTCTCTGTTGGAGAGGAAGGAGACTGAATGCATGAAGAGGAACAAACTGTGAAAAAAAAGGTGTATTGGAACAAGGTTTGAGATGTTACTGACTGCTCATCATGATGTTCTGTCACTTGACATTTCCTTACATAGGACACAAAAGCTTCAGTGTCTATGCTTTGTGTTGCAATACTGTTGTATTTCTTGATGGGAAGGTCAAGTGAAAAGGAATACACCATGACTGTATGCTGAATCTAATGACTGTTTAAAGTGGAATCACAATAATGAAATTACAAAATGGAATCACAATTATGAAATTTCAGCAATGAGAGAGAGCTCCAATTCAATAATCAAAAATGCTTAACATACATCAACACCACCATTTTTTTTTTTTTGATTGCCTGATTTTTATAGCAGTTTTTTGTACTTATTTTCCTATGTGGGTGTGGTGCTATCTAAAAAAGAAAAAAGAAGCCCTCATTAATCTTGATTATTCAGCTACTGCCTTTGCATTGCAGTTAATATCATGCAAAAGTGCGCTATGTTTTGGTTGAAAAAAAAGGTACCAGTTTCAGAACATCTTGTCAGAATAGGTCTGCTCCTCTGTCAGAATGAGGCTGTATAGAAGCTTCCGCCACTGAATTGTAGCATACCTGGTTCTTTCACTCTGTTTTCCACAATCATTAGCTTTGGAAGCTGAGAATATGGAGTATAGATTTCAGTAATTACAGCTAGAGGATGATGTCATGTAGATTGCTTTTAATATGAAATGTATGTTTCTTTTAACTCTTGCCATAAATTAGTAAAACCATATCATAACTGTATGTAATGTCTGGGAAATCGAGTGTATCTGAGAGGTTAATGCTTTAAGAAGTAGCATACATACTATGGACATTTCTTGTGTTTTTGTGGAAGTAATATTTCTAGTGGAGTTATTATTTTTCAATGTTATACATGAATCAATGTGGGTTGTTACCTATTGGTAGTAATTTAGATGAGAAAAGAAGATAGAAATTATCATGGGATGTATGAGTTGTTTTTTGTTTTTTTCCTGTGTGGGGGTGTTCAGTTGAAGATGGCAACATAGGTACAAAATTTGGGTCCAAGCCACCTGGAGGAAGAGAGGAGGAGTGGGAGCATTGAAGAGGCTGGAACCAAATGTTGTACCCATGTTAATTTCTTTAAAAAGAAAGAAATCACCAGAGTATCCACAGCAAAGGCTGGGTGTGGAACAGGAGACACAGCAGCTTTTTGTTCCATCTGGTGGTAAACAGGTCAACATGGAGGGGGGGTCCGGGAGTCATAGTACCTGGCAAATCGGATTTGTTTATCATCCAAGGAAAGGACCTTTCCCTTCAGAGAGTCTGCTAGAAAAAAAGTTTGCCTGGACTGTGCCCTACCAGAAGGGGGTTTTCATTGCCTGAGAGACAAAGACAGAGAGTGCAAGGTCATTCTGCAGAAACTTGGATCCAAACTTGGCTTGACGTCAAAGGGGGGACCAGATGGAAATCATCAGGCCTAACAATATTACAGACAGAATCCAAACATCGGACAAGATGGCAGCCTGCTGAGGAAAAAAGACCTGAAAAGATTTCTGGAAGGGGAAATTCCCAAATGGTGAAGCGCCCAGAACAAGAGCGTGCCTCAATTATAGAAAACTCTCTCTTCTTTCTTCTTTTATTATTAGTTTGGGGGGGGGGGGGGGTTGTTTTTTTTTTTTAATCACTGCACATATGAAATAAAGAAATATTATTCAGCAGGTGCGGAATACTCGTCGTCCATCGTAAATTTTGACTGATGTCATCACTGCAGGAACTCCCGCAGGATAGAATGCTCTCTAATCTATTGGCTTCAAAATGGGATGACTGCAGGTGGAAAATGAAACAAGAACAAAGACAGAATTAGAAAAGTAGGGATGACTGCAGGTGGAAAATGAAACGAGAACAAAGACAGAATTAGAAAAGTATTTAGACTCCGAATCAGAAACAAACTTTGAGAATGTTTCGACAGGGTCGCCTTGTCTTCTTCAGCTCACTGTTGCTGTTGTGGCAGCGAGGCCTGGTGGGGCAACTGTTGTGTGGGGTGAATAGTTGTCAGGATCTAATTGTAGATGGGGGGGCGTTCAAAACCTTGAGACCGCTGCCAACCCTCCCAGCATGTGGTACCGCTATGTGGATGACACCATGACCCGCATACAGGAGACGGAGGTTGACAGCTTCACCACTCACCTGAATTCCGTCGATGACAGTATCCAATTCACCTCCGAAACTGAATCAGAAGGGAAGATCCCATTCCTGGACACTCTCATCTCCCGAACCCATGACGACAGGATGGAGACCAGTGTCTATAGGAAACCCACCCACACTGACCAATATCTGAACTTTCACTCCAACCACCCCCTCCAACACAAGAGATCTGTTGTTAACACCCTCATGCACAGAGCCTCTGTACTGTGTGTTCCACTAAGGAGGAAGAGCTGAAAGAAGAACAACACATTAAGACTGCCCTTTCCGCTAATGGATACCCTGCATGGATGTGGGACAACCCTCGAGTTCCCCTATCCTTCTTCTACAGATACGGACAGTGTGAAAGTGGACCCATGTCAAAGACAAAACGGAGCACCTCGAGCGGTGTGGTGTAGTGTACCAGGTAGGGTGTCAAGACTGTGCCCATACCTACATTGGCGAGACAGCAAGACCGCTCACAACCCATCTACAGGAACACCAAAACCGATCTACTTCTGCCATACATTAACACCTACAAGCCAGCCACAGTTTCAGCCCCCAAGAAACCAAGATCTTATCTACAGAGCCCTTCCTCACAAAAAGAAAAGTTAAAGAAGCCATTGAAATCAAGACTAGACGCCCCAGCCTGAACAGAGATCAAGGTTTGGCATCGTATACTATACCATGTCAGACCATAGCATTAAACGTCAGTCAGCTCTGTCAGGCCGAAGTTTTGTGGCCAATGCAGTCATAAGATAGTCACGTGACGCCCACCCTACTTCCGCCAAGCAAGATAAGTCTCTTGTGCTCTGTCTCGCCTATACTTTGCCTTTGTGTAAAGATTGCTGTGTTCGCATTCTGAACTCATTTATTTGTGGCTTGTGCTTATCCCTCAGAGTATCTTGACGTGTGAGGTTATCGGTGGGCTAGCATTCTAACCTTTATTTTCGGAATTTTTCTCGCGATTGTGTGCTCCCGGTTCTTGCATTCCGCGTCACCGGTTCAGATTGATTGGCATTTTCCATCGCCGCGTTCATCGCTGGTTCGGTGCCTCTCTTTATCCATCGGCCTTCCCTTTTCAATCGCCTTCGGCCCAGTCGCCACTAAATTCCGTTTTCTCCCTCGCCGTCATTTATTCCACGATTCCACAACCTCCTGTGCGACGATCGTGAGCCAGTCTCGTCGCCAGTCTCGTCGCCATCTTGTTTTGCGCCGGTCTCCCCTCTTCTTGTCACCAACTTATACCCCCCAGTATTTTACGGGGGTTTTTTTTTTCGTCCACAATTGCTTATTTCATTCCTTTGCCCCCTTCCCTCATTTGCCACAAAAATTCTCGCTCGCCTTCGTGTCCTTAACGATCGCGATCGACCGTCGTCCTGGTATTTACACGTGGCGTTACTCAGCACTTTGGGGCCACGCCACGGTCGCTTCTCACGCGCAGTTTCGCCATTTTTCTGCTGCGCTTTGTGTCCCTGTACGGACTTGTTTACCTTTATTTTCCATTGTGTACGTTGTGTTCTTTTTTTTTTTTGTGTGCGCACGGTCGATCGATTGCCCTAGTTATTCCCCTCGATCGACCGTCGTGTCTCTCGCTTACGATCGTGTGCTCCGGTTTTTCGCTCGGCGCCATCGCCCAATATGGTGAAGGACTCGGCTGGGTCGAGCAACAACTCTGACGTGCAGGTTTCGCTCTCATTCCCGGAGGACCCACGAGTTGGTTCCAACCCCGAGCGAACCGTTCTCTCCTTGGGAGAACGGACGGCCGCGGTAGTTGGAGATGACCCTCCCGCGGAGGGGACGCGGGAATCTCCCTCCTCTACCCGACCGACGGACGCACGACCGTTGCGTTCGAAAGCTAGAAGGCAACCGGCGGCTATTGCTAAGTGCCTTTCCTTCGACATGCCCAGGAAATCTAAGGGCAAGGCCCCACTTAAGGACCCCCCTAGCCAAAACATCCCAGCGGGAGTCCGCTTCTTCCCCCCCCCAGCCCACCTGCCTTCTAGCTTTCCTGCGCTTACTCACTCATCCCCTTACTATGCCGAGTCACGCGACCCCCCGGCCCCGGGGACCTTTGCCGGGCCGCGGACAGGCACGGGTGACGGCCTTTGGGCTGGAACCCCCACCCGTCACTCGCATTTATGAGACATGCGGGTCCACTTCTTCCCCCCATCTGGACTCGCCGTCTCACGACGCTCTCCCCCTCCGTGCACAGGTGCAGCCAACACCCCTGCACGAGGAGCGTCCCGTTAGCTCCGGATGCAGTGTTATGGCCACGTCTTGGCACGACCATGCACATGTCCATAACTCTGGGCGTATGGAACACCGAGTGCATCCACCGGTTGTGAACATACACAAAGACGCCGACCAACCCCGCTCGCCCGTCGCAGGTTCCCCTAGGGGTTCAGGACGTTGGGGCCCCCGACCTACTCCTCCCCCCCCACTTGGGCAACGTCCTCGGTCCCGTTCCTCGGGGGGGGAGGATCTACCAGCGGGACCACGGGTAACCTGCCCCATTCCCTCTGGGCCCGGCACGCTCCCGGGGGGGGGGGACCACATACCACGGTCGATTACTATTCCCCCCCTGCTGCCCCAGGTTACCCCGGTCCCCGGCGAGTCCCTGCACAGTACTCTGGGCCGCCACAGCCCGCTTATCTCCCCGGGGACCAGGCTCTATGCCCCCGAGAGGGACCAGTGGCTCAATACCCACACCCAACCAACCTGAACAACTATTTGGTCGATTGTGGCACCCAACCTCACAGACTTGGGTCGACCTGGGTCTCCCACCTCGGGCGCTGTCCGATCGGCAGTCCGGGCTCTCCCACCCTAGCCCGTCTGCCGAGTATAGAGCCACGAGGGGGCCCCCCCCCCCCCCCCCCCCCCCCCCCCCCCCCCCACCACCACCCTACCAGGGCGGGACCCTCGCGCGCCCGCGCGCACTTGCCTCCTGAGGAAGACCTCCCTTCCCAGGAATTAGACTCCCCCACAGCCTGAGGAGGACTACGATGAGGACCTCTTCTCATCGCTTTATGACATCAACACCATTGAACGGTTTCGACCGGACTTGGTGTCGAGGGACGCCCCTCCCTCTGCCGATATCTTGGCCTTCCCTGAGATCGTTGGGCCGCCCCCAGCCCAACACTCAAGACTCAGGATTGTCGCACCTCAGTCCCTCACTTCACTGTGGGAGAGTCCGGCGCGAAACGCGCCAGGGGTGCAGACGCCGTCCCCCACGCCGGGTCAAGACCTCCCCCCCCGGCACCCAATGCGGCCCCTTTCGGCGCCCTACTTGGGACCCGCAGGAAGCACCCTGTTTACCTCCCTCTTTGCTGACAATCCGGCTACCAGGGAGTGGGCCATCTCCCAATCGGATTGTCGCCTGATACCCAACCGGCCCCCCCCCCCTACTTCGGCCACTGTCTCCTTTAAGGCGTTAAAGGACTGGGACCGAGTAGCCCGGATGGGCATCTTACACACCACTGCAGGGCATGCCTACCTTAGCATGCTCTTGCAGAGGGCGGAGGTACTCTGGCCTGGGGATGACGGCGCCGTCCCAGGGCCTTCGGATACAAACTCCGAACCACACCAGGACGAACCTCGCTTATTCAGCGATCCCTTCATGCGACACCTAGTCAACAGGATATCGCATCACTTGTCGGCTGCGGCGGACAGCGCAGCAACAAGCCATTTTAATTGTCTGCTTGTGGCTAGAGACGCGCGGTGCTTGCACGCTCCTCACTCTCCCCGGCACTCAGGGCATCCCTACGATGTGTCCCGGGCCAGGATCACTCGCTCTTTGGCGAGTACTCCACCTCGGCTATGTCTCTCTCTCTCTCGAGAACGCAAGCAGGCGGCGTCCTTCGCCCCCCGGCCTCAGCCACGCCCTTCCAGACCCCCCTTTCGGTCTTACCCCAGGGCCAACAGGCCCACTCCGTACCCCCGTCAAGCCCCATCTCACACCGGGCCGGCCAAGCGCCCACTTAACTCGCAGAGGCCTAAACCGAAACCTCGCCAGAATTTTCGGTTCGGCCAGCAAGCACGGCCCCGCAGGTGACTGGAGGACACTCCCGTAGGGGGCATGGAACTGGCACAACCTGCCCAGCAAGACACCGGCCCACTGTACCCCTCCCCCCGGGACCATCGGCTCCCCTGGCGGGCAACCTCTCCCGGCATGCCCGCCAGTGGCGACGTATGGGCCTCAGCCCCTGGGTAGTGTCGGTGCTTCAGGACGGGTTTCGCCTACCCTGGGCTCACGGTCGCCCTCCCCTCATGCGTTTTCCTCCTCCCTCCGTCCCCCAGCGACCCCCCACCTGCCCAGGCGGACGCCCTCCGCCTGGAAGTCCTCGAACTCCTACAGAAGGGGGCCATCGCAGAAGTTTTCCAGCCCAACCCGGGTTTTTTTACTCCCACCTGTTCGTGATCCCCAAACCTTCGGGGGGATGGAGGCCCATCCTCGACCTTTCTCTCCCCTCAACAAGTTCCTAAGACATACCAAGTTCAAGATGGACACACCCTCCCAGATCAGAGACTCCATTCACCACCTAGATTGGGCGACCTCCATAGATCTGAAAGATGCGTATTTCCAGATCCTTATTCACCCGGCGCACAGACGTTACCTCCGGTTCGTCTGGCAAGCTCGGGTGTTCCAGTTCAAAGCTCTCCCCTTTGGCCTCTCCCTGGCACCCTTCCTCTTCACGAAGGTTGTCAAGGAGATGGCCGCCCTGGCCAGGCAGGAGGACATTCGCCTCCTGGTTTACCTCGACGACTGGCTTGTCCTAGCCTCCTCCCAGGCTCAGTGCCAAGCCAAGCCCACACCACCCGCCTCCTCAGCCTTTGTTCCACCTTGGGGTTTGTAACCAACCCCCTCAAGTGCGAACTCATTCCCAGTCAGAGGTTCTCTTTCCTGGGCATGAGTTTCGACACGATTACCATGAAGGTCGCCCCGACCCCGGAGAGGTCCGCCCGGATTGTGGACCTCATCGTGCGCCTCCGAGAAGCCTCGCACACCTCGGCCAGAACTCTGTCCTCCCTCCTAGGGATGATGGAGTCCCTTTCTGCCCTCATTCCGCTGGGTCGGGTCCCCAAAACGCCAGCTGCAGAGGGAGTTTCCGTCGTCGTTGGTCCCAGACCTCGGACCGCTGGGACCTGACCATTCCCCTCGGCCCCTGGTTCTCGGGCGCCACGAGGAATGGCTCAATCCGTCCACCCTGATCACCGGCGTTCCGATCTCTCTCCCAACTCAGTCCCTCGAACTATACACGGACGCCTCCAACTCGGGCTGGGGGGCCCCCTTGGGGGACAGTCATGCCTCGGGGATGTGGGACACACAGATGGCTCGCCTCCACATCAACATATTAGAGTTGGAAGCGGTCAGACTGGCCCTCCTCCACTTCCAGCATCTAATCTCGCACCGACTGGTTCTCCTCCTCACGGACAACACGTCGGTAGCCCATTACGGGGGGGGGGGGGGGGGGGGGGGGGGGGGGCTCACTCCATCGGCCTCTCTCTCCGGACAGAGGCCCTCCTTCGCTGGTGCCACGCACGGGGAACCACCCTCCGTGCGAGACACATAGCGGGGACACGGAACATCCTGGCAGACACTCTCAGCCGGTCAGGGACCCTTCTGCACACAGAGTGGACCCTGAACAAGCTGACACTAACCACTGTCTGGGACCACTGGTTCAAGCCCATGGTCGACCTATTTGCGCGACACACGGTTCAACCATCGACTCCCCATGTATGTCTCTCCAGTCCCGGACCCCCGAGCGTACGCGGTCGATGCGCTCTCCTCCCTCCCTGGACGGGACTCATCGCCTACGCCTTTCCCCCCTCCCCATACTTCACAAAGTGATCAGGAAGGCCAGCTGGAGAGACCCAAACTCATCCTCATAACCCCGTGGTGGCCGACTCAGTCGTGGTTCCCGGACCAGGTCCCTAACTCACGTTCCCCCTCTCCAGCTAGCCCCTCGGTGGGACTTGCTCAGACAACCTCGCTCGGGCCTCCCTCACTCCAATCCCCAGATGCTTCGCCTACACGCTTGGCTTCTATGCCAGCCAAATTGCGACCACCGGTCCCCCGCCGCCCCCCGCCGACAGACCCCGGTCTGTCCTAGAGACCCTGACAGAAGCGGGAGCATCGCAGGGACTACGAGACTTGGCCCGGCCTCTCGTAGGGCTAGCACAGAGTCCCTCTATAATTACAGATGGGAGAGATGGGTCACGTGGTGCACGGCTAACTCGGTCCCCTACCTACACCCCTCCAACATCCAGCTAGGCAATTTCCTATCCCACCTTTCGTCCTCTTAAAACTCTCGGCTAGCTCCATTCGGGGCTACCGATCGGCCGTATGCACCCATCCGACAGCTCGGCGGCCCATCTTTCGACAATGACTTTCTCCTCAGAGAACTATCACGGGGGGTTGCCCTACGGGAAGCTCATCCCCTAGGCGCGCCCCCTTGTGGGACCTCTTTCTGGTGTTAGGCGCCCTCAGAAAACCCCCTTTCGAGCCCCTCCGCTCCATTCCCCTTTGACCTCTCTCTCCTTCAAGACCACCTTCCTTCTCTCCCTGGCCTCAGCCAGAAGGCGAAGTGAGATTCATGCCCTCAGCGGGGACCCTCGGGACATCGCCTTTCACAGAGACGGCTCGGTCTCACTTAAGTTCCTACCTGAGTTCTTAGCGAAGAACCAGGAACCGGGCACAGCCTCTCCTTCCCTCCTGATCCGCTCTCTAGCGGATATCTTAGGCAGCGAGCGGGGTGGGGACATGGACCTGTGCCCCTCTAGGTGCCTCAGATACTACTGGGAGCGTTCCCGCCCCAGGCGTTCCTCGCAGCGACGCCTTCTTATCTCCATCAACCCCAACAACAAGAAGGACATATCGGCGGGCACTATCTCTAGGTGGCTATCCAATACTATCAGATCTGCCTATGCCCAGGCGTACAAAGACCTCCCAGCCCTGTCACCCCGAGCCCATGAGGTCAGAGCGCTGGCCACGTCCTCAGCGTTCCAGCACTCTGTCCCCGTGCGCCATCTCCTGGAGGCAGCCTACTGGCGTTCGGAGAACCCTTTCATAAACTTTTATTTAAGGGACATCCGCATGACCAGGGCTGATGGTTCTAAAGGGATTTCATTTGTGGCGGCCAATGCAGCCATATCGGTCTACCCCAGGAACCATTAGGGCGCTCGGCCCTCCTCCTATTACTTTAAATTCTGCTATGGTCTGACATGGTATAGTATACGACGCCAAAATGGGGAGTTTGTGTTATACTCCCTGTTTGGCTAAGTATACTTACCATGTCAGACTCTAATGCCCGCCCTACCTTCCCCTCTAGCGCCAAAGTTCCCTGGGGGTTTGCCTTGCGCGCAGGCCTCATTGAATGACGTACAGTACACGAACTTCGGCATCTTCCGTAGGCGGAAGTAGGGTGGGCGTCACGTGACTATCTTATGACTGCATTGGCCACAAAACTTCGGCTGTCGAAACATTCTCAAAGTAAGTTTTTGATTCAGAGTCTAATACTTTTCTAATGTCAAATCCAGAAACCTATATTCTTATATATGTTTGATGTTGTTTTAGGGATGGTTGAAGTGCAGAGCGCCTGATTTGGATCCATGACAGATGTTAGCAAGGTGTTCAGAGATGTACGACTCAAGTGTGCAGGAAAAAAAAGAAACAGATGGAAAGACAGGACAAAAGGAAGGAATGAAAAGGATGGAAGAGAGATGGGAACAAACACAAAAGGAAAAAAACATGCGGAGGGAAAAGAGTGATGGAATGAAGATAGAAAGGAAAAAAACAGAGTAGGACGAAAGGAGAACAAAAGAGAGAAAGAATAGAAGAAAGAATGGAAGGAAGGAAGCAAGAAAGGAAAAATGGGAAAGGAAGGGGAGAAATAAAGATCACGCACCCTCTTGTTACATTAACAATCCATTCCTTATATAAACATGCCAGATCTGAAGCAGGGCAGCTACTGTGATTTTCTCTGACAGTCTGGGTGTACAAAATATGATCAAACATAATTATGTGATTACATTTCACCCCATTAACCTGTTATTTCATCCCAGACTTCAAGTGGCTCAGTTCCAAAGGACAGTACAGAACAAGTTTAGTTCAGACATTTCCGTTACCACCCTCCTTAAGAATAAGACCAAAGATTTGCAAACTCACAACAGGGCCCCCTCCAAGGAAAAGCAGAAATTGCTGAATTTCTAAGAGGGGGTGATACTAGCATGCTCTTCCTCCCCAGGAAAATATTTTGAAACTTGCTTTCAAAATGGAGGTTCTTGGTCCAATGACAAACACAGGGTGGGTGTGTTGTCCATGTTCTGGTCCAGTTGACAACCACTGTACTACTTTTCATTCTCTTTCATTTTTTTTTTCAATACTTTGCCTACGCATGGCGTTGGATTATAACATTTTGCTTTCAACCGTGTAGATAAATTGGCAACTGTCTACACTCATGATGAAGTGAAGTTACCGATTGTCTACTGGTGCTAGGTAATCGAAAAACAACCATGCTTCACGGATTCCATTGTTATATTTTCCTTCTCCCTGATTTTTTGTAAAAAAAATTATTTGTTTTTGTTCGTTTTAAATTCTTACCTTTACATGTCACCGAAATCTGCTACTTAGCAGGGAAGCATCAGTCCTGCTACAAGTCGCTGTGCCAAGTTTCAGTTTATTCATAATCCCACCAAACCCCACAGGAAGCTTTCAGTGCTGTAACTCCTACCTTCACAGGTTGACTCACCACAAAGACCATTTTGGCATAATCCATGCAGGCTTTTGTGAAGAAAAAAATCTAATAGAATAATCATTATTATGTCACTTTTAACTGGATACATTAATCAGTGTTTTTCAGTTACATTTTTAAGAATAGGTCCGTAGTATTAAAATTGAAATGCAGAATAGTTGAACCATAAAGATTCTGTAGGAGTCCGTTGTAATTAGAAGAATTTTGAAAAGCAAAAATAACACTTTTGTATATAAACTTACAAGAGACAGACAGAGGCACACAGAGAGAGATAGCGGTGAAACACAACCTACTTTAATTTGGTGCCCAACCAGAGAGGCAAGGCTTAGCTCAGTGTGACGACGCCCAAGCTAGTGATAACCAAGACTCTTTCCATCCACAGGACTAGAGCATTAATGCCTCAACATCACACTGCCGCTCCAAGCATGCAGTCACATGCATAAACAAACTTTGTTTTTCGCTGCACCTGGTATCTTTCCAGTTTCATTTTTGTGTCAACCAGCACACCAACCAAAATGTTTAGCATCTCCATGAAATGTTGCCAGACAGTCGTAAGTCGATGCCAAGATCTGCACAAACATTGCATCAAATGAATCAGATATGTGTACATTGCAGATGATCCTGGATAATGATCTGAAAGAAACTGGATAATGAGCTCAAAGAACGAACATCCTTGTACACTACCTTCATAATTGAATGAATGTAAACATCTGTAACAGGAGCTAGATTGTAAGCATCTGTGAGAACAGCTTTAGCATAACAACTTCTGACAAGCTTTTAAAAAAAATCCTGAATTTTGTTTTTGATCCAGGTTTACTAAAATAAAGACTCTTGAAATAGCTGACTGTTTAAGCTTTACTGATCACAGTTCAAGCATGTTAAACTGTCGTCATTTGTCAGGTAGACTTAACAAAATCTATGCACCATTTAGTAGGTATTATGCAAACTGATCATCCATGAAATGCAAAATGAGTTGAATATTCAAAGTTAGATATGCACAAGATGTATATTTCACTGAAAGAAATGACAGCACTTTGCTCAAACCATGAAATTAGTTTCAAACTATTTCAACTGTCGATTTTTAACTACCCTCTGTATGTATAAATACAAGATGTTTTATTACACACAACTGCACAGGGTAGCAAACAGATTTCATCCAGTTGCATTACCTTCTGGAATAAGAACCAGACCATCTTATACTATAACCATGTCACATATAAAGCTCACCAGCATGTCTGCAAAAACATGTACCCATACCAAAATCATGATAATCTAGATCTATATCATCCGTGACCCAACAGAAACTGGGTAAACTGATTTCTTGCAGTTTACTTTTTCATCCATTTTGGGATGTCTGACATGCATTATAGGATAATTTGACTTACTTTGGATACCTTATTCGTTATATACATACATGAAAAAGATTTATGTCCAATGTTTATAGGTCTAAACTTGTTAATCATTGTAGCCCAATGACGGCCCTTTTCAGAGCTATCAAACTCATACAATTAAAAAAACAAGGGCAAAAAAATGTCACGTCATAAAACAAGTCGAATCATCAGTGAAAAAAAATTGCATCCTGACAAAGAAACAAAACACAAGCAGCCAGGGCATAACAGCTACCTATTGATATCCAAAGGCATATAAACTTAGGCTATGCTGACAGCGTCTGGCATTCCCCTTTCCGCTGCTAGATAAGAAAAAAGTAAAGGAAGAACATTAAAATGGCACAAATATACATTTAAAAAAAAAAAAAAAGACATACTGGCAAAGACACACAGCAGAATGGACAGCCAGTGTCCACCCTGGATAATGTATACAGTTTTAACAGCCTGATTACCAGATAACAACAACAAAAAAAGCTGCCAGTGTCCACCCTGGACAATGTGTACAGTTCTAACAGCCTGATTACCAGATAACAACAACGAAAAAAGCTGGCCTTTCATTCAATGCTATGGGAGAAAATTTACTACGAGTGTCAAGAACAAAGACAGAAGAATGGTCCACAAAGGCAGAGAAACAGTAGTCGACAATATATTTCAAAGTCAAAGAGGCAGAGAAACGGTAGTCGACAAATAATTTCAAAGTCAAAGAGGCAGAGAAACAGTATTCGACGAATAATTTTCAAAGTCAAAGAGGCAGAGAAACAGTAGTCGACAAATATTTCGAAGTCAGAGATAGTCACAGAAAAGAGGAAAGTTGCTACCACAAGCTGAATGCGGGGTGCTGTTTATTCTGATAGAATCCCTGCCATTCCCACATTAACTGATCTAGACGTAAACTGATCATCATTTTATAAATTTGAAAAAAAAAAAGAACATCAAAGATCTTCCTTTGGAAAATCTTCACAAACTCAAAAAAAAAAAAAAAAAAAAATTACAAGCTTATGTCCACTTGAAACAGGTGTGAAAACACTTCAGTTCAAGAGTTGTCTGCAAAGAGGCACAACTGTGTACTTTCCACAACTTGGAACGTCTTTGACAGTTGTACTTTTCATGTGATGCGCTCCACAGTTTTCACCTTAATGACAATTTTTTTTTTTTTTTAAGTATTACATTTCTTTCATGTCATTTTCCTTTTTTCTTTCTTTCTTTTCTTTTCTTTTTTTTTTTTTTTTTTTGGGGGGGGGGGGGGGGGGGGGGGTGTACGGGGGATGTTTTTTGATTAATGTCTGAACACATGAAATGAGAGACACCATTCATACACTTTGATGTGGAAGTCAGCTTCATTCTAACACTCTCTGGGTTGCATTCCAGAAAGCAAGATTCAAAGGGACATTTTCATTCTATGTTTTCTTTTTATTAATGTCTGAATGCATAAAATGAGAGACGCTAATCATACACTTGTTCTTACACACTCCCCACGTGTTCCACAAAGCAAGATTCCATGGGATGCTTTCATTCTCCATAGTATTCCAGTCTCACCTCCACTGGCTCAAGGTACATAATTTTCTGTGTGCAAGACACATCTTTTCCCTCTGATGACTTCTGTTGCCTAGTCTGGTGAGTGTGTCTTTTAGTTTGCTGAAGTAAGATGTAACCAGATGAAAGGTTCACCACTTGTCAATTCATTTCACTGTCTGCCAGCTTCATCATCATCATGCCCAAAACAAAGTTTAAAAAAAAAAAAAAGAAGAAGAAAAAAAGCATAAGACGCCAAGTTCAAGCCGAGTGCCACTAAAGACAAAGGGAACCAGAAAACTGCCTTTTGACCTTTGGATTAACAAATCTATGGTGAGACAAAGGTGCAGACATAAAAGATCCTGCACCATAGTTCAGATGCCCTTTTCAAACGAGACACCCTGTTCAGTGCAACAAAGGGAGATGACTCAGCTGATGACAGTCTGACCACAGACAGGTGTTTTTACCAATAAACTGAAATAAATTTTTTTTAAATGCAATCTCAAATGAAGTTAAATGTGCTCTGGGCAAGGTTTTCATGCTGATGATGACATTAATCTTTTTCAAAGCCAACATCACATTAATGCTATAAATAAACATGGTGCCAGTAAGATGTAGAGACTAAAGAGAAGTGATGACACACCACAGACAGACAGTTGCCCAGCACAGCAAGATACCAAAGTCATTGTTTGTATTGGGCTTGGGCAAAGATACCAATGAACATCCCTGGGGAGCAGTGTGGTTTCCTCAGATGGATGGCCATAAGCTAAAAATGGACAATTTTGCACCATACCTCTACTGACTGCTTCAATAGGCGGTAACTGGGTGTAGCTATGGGTGGACAGCTGGAAAAAAAAGGAGCAAGCCTTTGGGAGGGCACAGAATATTAAGCATCCTGACAAAGAGTAAAGAATAAAGATGTGGAATATCTGATCACGGAGATTTGTAATATACCCCAAGGATATGGAATACCTTATATGTCCGACACCCTTTCAACACTCTTCATCATACTGGTATTGTTGTTGAATTACAATCATATAAGTGTGTCTACATGCTGAACAACACACTCACATACCCATCTCATTCCTGGTGAACTAGTTACGAATTATGCCAAACTTCAAAAAATTTCCATTACTAGATCAAACATGGGTCAAAAGGCTGAGACTCCTTGGTTTCTTGAAAGCCATGTATACCAGTATACATACGAAGACAGATCCTGCTCCCAGTATTTACCTACTATGATAAGCATTCCATGTATGGCAAAAACTGCACAGATAGTTATATGAGAAAATAAAAAGGTATCATTACCCCCCACTTCAGTCTCTGACATAAAACCCTTTCATGCTGCTGATCCTAGAGTTGATTTCAGAGTATCATTTTGCAGAGTGCTCATTTTCAGGAGTTACAGACAAGAGCTGCCCATAACCACCACTCGAGTCAGAAAAAAAAAAGTGCATACGCACTCCTTAACAGACTGAGGCAGGAGTGGAAGTGATGGTAAGGTAGAGTGGCTAGGGAATCGGAACGGGCCAGTTTCAGTTTACCTGCACCCCAGCAGACCACACATGACCTTTACAGAACTGTTACCACTAAGAAAAGCAAGTCAGTCATGAAAATAAGTTGGCGCTAAGAAAAGCAACTACCACTAAGAAAAGCAGGTCAGTCATGAAAATAAGTTACCACTAAGAAAAGCAAGTCAGTCATGAAAATAAGTTGCCACTAAGAAAAGCAACTACCACTAAGAAAAGCAGGTCAGTCATGAAAATAAGTTACCACTAAGAAAAGCAAGTCAGTCATGAAAATAAGTTACCACTAAGAAAAGCAACTACCACTAAGAAAGCAGGTCAGTCATGAAAATAAGTTACCACTAAGAAAAGCAGTCAGTCATGAAAATAAGTTGCCACTAAGAAAAGCAAGCGAGTCATGAAATTAAGTTACCACTAAGAAAAGCAGGTCAGTCATGAAATAAGTTACCACTAAGAAAAGCAAGTCAGTCATGAAATAAAGTTATCACTAAGAAAAGCAAGTCAGTCATGAAATTAAGTTACCACTAAGAAAAGCAAGTCAGTCATGAAATTAAGTTACCACTAAGAAAGCAGGTCAGTCATGAAATTAAGTTACCACTAAGAAAGCAACTACCACTAAGAAAAGCAGGTCAGTCATGAAAATAAGTTACCACTAAGAAAAGCAAGTCAGTCATGAAAATAAGTTACCACTAAGAAAAGCAAGTCACTCGTGAAAATAAACACAAGAAACTCAAAAACGTAAACATAACGTATTCAATAACATTGATCTTATCATTACTGACAACCCAAAGGCAGATGAAACAAGGCTGTGGTGAAGGCACCAGTCATTCTACTTGATTTTTCACCTCACATGACAAAAATTTGCACACACAAAAATTGATGTTAACTGAAAAAAAAAGCCAGGCTAAAAAAACTTATAAACTATCAAATTAACACTTGCAAACAGATACTGCAGAATGGGCAACAAATGTTCACACTAGAAACCTTCAAAATCTCCCTACACACTTCCTACATAACATCTAAAACCTGGCATGTTGCACATTATAATAACAGACAGAAAATGTAATACCTTCTAGGAGACAGACATATTAATGGACCACCACCGAGAGAGAGAGAAAAAAAAGACTGCATACAGAAGATGCAAAAGTTCGGAAAAATGAATAAGGTAGTGTCACAGACGGCAACAGAAATATAATTGTTGACAGAGTGTGTCCAGTTGGAGATACAATAAGACATTCTTCTGATTCGGAGCTTAAGTTGGTTCTCCCCCCCCCCCCCCCCAATCTATACAACCTAAATGAGTACAATCTGAAAATGATACACTCAAAGATTTCTTCATCCGTAGGCCATATAAAATTATCTGTAATTTCTGCTGCCTGGATGACAAGCACTGTCGGCAACAAGAACGCTACACTATCTATAAAATCATGCATTAAAAACACTCTTAATGATGTAAAACAGAGAACATGCCAGAAGGCAGCCTGGATTCGATAAATCACAAGGTTTAAAGGAAATGGAAACTTTATCTTTAAAACCCAGACCAAAGACATTGCACAGGAACATGGCTGACCTGCTGCAATCGATGGCAGACCTGCCACACAGCATGGTGTGTGCTATAGCAACACTTGGGGTCAATGATTCATCATAAACTTACAACAGCCTTTCATTTCCTGATTGGCCACCACTCCTCTGTTACTTTGCTCAATGTTGTCTTACACCTGATTTCCCCTATTTCACCAGGTTGGAATTCAAGGCAGGAAGTCACAGATGTGCAATATTTCATTCAATGGAGTGCATTTGCCCACTGTCCCTGAATTAATGCAAATATCCTTGGCACTGTGGGTTGAATCCCACTACCCCTGAATTAGCGCAAATATCCCTGGCACTATGGCAATCCCACTGCCCCTGAATTAGTGTAAATATCCTTGGCACTGTGGCAGTCCCACTATCCCTGAATTAGTGCAAATATCCCTGGCACTGTGGCAATCCCACTGCCCCTGAATTAGTGCAAATATCCTTGGCGCTGTGGCAATCCCACTATCCCTGAATTAGTGCAAATATCTTTGGTACTGTGACAATGCCACTACCCCTGAATTAGTGCAAATATCCCTGGCACTGTGGCAATCCCACTGCCCCTGAATTAATGCAAATATCCTGGGCACTGTGGGTTTAATCCCACTACCCCTGAATTAGTGTAAATATCCTTGGCACTGTGACAATCCCACTACCCCTGAATTAGTACAAATATCCTTGGTGCTGTGGGTGGAATCCCACTACCCTGAATTAGTGCAAATATTCCTGGCACTGTGGGCTGAATCCCACTGCCCCTGAATTAGTGCAAATATCCTTGGCACTGTGGGTTGAATCCCACTGCCCCTGAATTAGTGCAAATATCCTTGGTACTGTGGGTTGAATCCCACTACCCCTGAATTAGTGCAAATATCCTTGGTACTGTGGCAATGCCACTACCCTTGAATTAGTGCAAATATCCTTGGCACTGTGGCAGTCCCACTATCCCTGAATTAGTGTAAATATCCTTGACACTGTGGCAATCCCACTATCCCTGAATTAGTAAATATCCTTGGCACTGTGGCAATCCCACTGCCCCTGAATTAGTGCAAATACCCTTGGCACTGTGGCAAACCCATTGCCCCTGAATTAGTGCAATATCCTTGGCACTGTGGCAATCCCACTACCCCTGAATTAGTGTAAATATCCTTGGCTCTGTGGCAATCCCACTACCCCTGAATTAGTGCAAATATATCCTTGGCACTGTGGGTTGAATCCCACTGCCCCTGAATTAGTGCAAATATCCTTGGCACTGTGGGTTGAATCCCACTACCCCTGAATTAGTGCAAATATCCTTGGCACTGTGGCAATGCCACTACCCCTGAATTAGTGCAAAAATCCTTTGTACTGTGGGTTGAATCCCATTGCCCCTGAATTAGTGCAAATATCCTCGGCACTGTGGCAATGCCACTACCCCTGAATTAGTGCAAATATCTTTGGCACTGTGGCAATCCCACTGCCCCTGAATTAGTGTAAATATCCTTGGCGCTGTGGCAATCCCACTGCCCCTGAATTAGCGCAAATATCCTTGGTACTGTGGCAATCCCACTGCCCCTGAATTGGTGCAAATATCCTTGGCATTGTGGCAATCCCACTGCCCCTGAATTAATGCAAATATCCTTGGTGCTGTGGGTTTAATCCCACTACCCCTGAATTAGTGCAAATATCCTAGGTATTGTGGGTTGAATCCCACTACCCCTGAATTTGTGCAAATATCCTTAGCACTGTGGCAATCCCACTATCCCCTGAATTAGTACAAATATCCTTGGTACTGTGGTTCGAATCCCACTGCCCCTGAATTAGTGCAAATATCCTTGGCACTGTGAGTTGAATCCCACTGCCCCTGAGTTTGTGCAAATATCCTTGGCACTGTGGTTTGAATCCTGACTCTGGTTTCCCAGTTGTTTCCTCTTCTGGCACAGCCCACTGCTGTCCATTTATCAGAGTATTCATACAGCCTTTTTTTCCGTCCTGTGGATTGATATGCAGCCCTCAGTGGACAATTTACTTCTACAGACACATGCAAATCCCAACTGATCATTATTCATCCCATGAATGAGTTGGTGCCGATGAATTAATAACCCCCCACCCCCACACCCACCCCCACCTTTTTTTTTTCCCTTGAATCTTGGGAACATTTCTGGCATCGGTGGCCAGCTGGAGAAAAAGAAAAAAAAATGGGGAGACAGCCCACCAAGTCCATATTTTCCCGGTGTCATCCAGTCTTTTCCCCAGATGCCTTCCTGACTATTCCTGAAAGTCCATGATCCAGCCGTGTGTCAGAAGGAAGAAACCTTTGGGGTCGTTTGACAGCAGGAGGTTTTCAGAAAAGAACTCCCCCACCCCCTCCCCACTCCTCAGACAAGCGTTTTCTACCCTGAACTCCTTACACTCTAAATGTCTACGGGGAACAGGCCACATCCAGGCTGTGACTCCAAAATACCCATATGAGCCAGAATTTTCAACTTCTTACTCTTAAAAACAAAGCAAAAACTAAAACCCTCAGATTATTATAAAGATAATGAATGCAGATAAAAATAACAAGATCTCTGATAAAAAAAACAAATACATAATTTAAAAGTTTGCATATGAATTTGGTCGTCAGAAAGCCATGAAAACATAATTTCACATATATTTTGTGCACACACAACAATCACAGGTACCTGAAATCAAACAACTGCAGCTAAGATTATACATGTGGCTTGCTCCTGCTAAAAACAACAATAATGAATTAAAAAAAAAAAAAAAAAAAAAAAAAAACATCATATTTCCGTACAGTGGTTTTGCTTTTCTTTCCTTTCCTCTCTAGAACTGTTTGCAGGGACAGTGTCATTAGGTCCCAGTTTTTAATCAGGGCCCAGTACCAACCTGCCTCCTAGCAGCAATCGACTACACACAGAACAGGGAACAAGTCTTCAACAAGACCAGCCTATTTGGAGCATGTGACTGACTGGAAAGAAACAAGAGGGGACGGATTAGAATAAGCTGGGATACCAGATGCCTGCAGGTGAGCAACTGATGTATCTGGGTTGGGAAAAGGGACTGGGCAGCAGACTTATGCATGACGGACATTTGTGTGTGTTCATGTTTATGGAGAGTGGAGAGAGCGAGCTAAGCAGTAAAATGTATGATGGATTGGGTAAAGGGTGTGGATTTGCCCGTTAGTCCTTTTCAAGGGTTTTTTTTTTTTTTTTTTTCAACCTACATCTGCTATGAAAGCACTATGGCAAGGTAAGGTAAGGTAATAATGCTTATAGCCCAGCCGACCGCAAAGGGCCTCATCAATGGCAAATACTGCAACTTCTTAACTCTTACCAGCTCTTATGTTTTGGTGATTTCTGTTTGTGCAAACACTCTTGTGACTTACAAAAAAATGACCAGTCACACAGATGCACATGAGAGCCGCCGATTTGTCGCACCGTCGCACGTGCGACAAATCGGCGTGTGCGACAAATCGGCGGTTCCCCCAGCACATACGTACACATTCAATACACCACTGGAAAGGTAATAGATTGTTATTTGTGTAAACAGCAAGACAAGATATAAAAAGTCAAATTCAGAATTTTTATTGAATTTTTAAATGTAAACAAAACATTTTTTTTTAACTGTAGAATGCTATGAAGACAAAAAATTTGGTTGGTGGGATATCAACTATTTGCTGCATTAGAATTATAGAAGTATGTTTATATTACATGCAGATGTACTGTCATCAACCGCAATCAAATAGCAATTTATTTAAAATATGAATGTTGAAATTACCAATTTATGTTTAATTATAATCATTGAACAGGGGAAAAATGTGTTGGAATGTTTGAAGATGTGTGCTGACAAAGTTAACTCCATCGAGTTCTGCCCTTACGCAGTCGAGTGCTTGCCAAAAATAGTGGCAAATGGAATGTAAATAAGTCTGTAGTTTTACTTGAACCTGTCTCATCTGAATTGTTGCCAAGCTCATTCTGCCACCCCCAAAGCCAAAGCTTGTGAGAAATTAATGGGAACACACCGAACAACCAAGTGTGCCAGAACAAGTTGTTTCACACACACACACACACACACACACACACCCTTCTCTGGCCCTCACCCCATTTCACATGACCAGCGCTTGTCATAGCAGTTGAAAGTAAAATGTGAACAAATCACCAGCCGCCGTGGCGAAGTGGTTAGCGTCGCGGACTCCCGGCTGGGAGGTCGTGGGTTCGAATCCCATCAGAGTCATGTGGGTTTTTCTGCCCCGACCGGCTCCTACCCAGAGTTGAGTTTGCTACGGGCTCAGTTGGGAAGACTGGGACCACACAGTCGAGTTTCATCCACTAAATGGATGCGTTTCTGAGAGTGTTGCTCAAATTTCCTGACCATCACTGCAGGTGCCTGTATCTCTCGGGCCTGGTTGACGCCGGGATATATTATGAAAGGAAGCGTAGAGTACAGCCCTGTCATGTAGTCTCAGACCGAAATGGAAATCCGTAGCATCATCTTAATCATCCTCATTGTCATCGATCAGCATAAAAAAATGTCTCAAGTTCTGTGGCCCTTCATGCCCTGCTCTCATGGTGACCTCAATTTCGAATTCCTCTCCACGTCTGTGGTCTTAGTTTGGTTCCGTCGGGGTCACCGGTTGTTGTTGTCTTCAATTTAACGTCTGTCACATAGTGATATTAGATGGGGGGAGGGGCGGGGGAGGGAGGGGATCGGGAGGAGGAGGTCGGGAGGGGGACCGTATGTGTGTGTATGTACTTATGTCTCTTGACTAAGGAAAAAATGAGCATTAACAACAATTACAATCAACTGGTCTATAACAAATGTCCTACAGGAGTATGAAGTAAACATTTCGCAATATTAAACAAACTAGAAGCATTTTTTGAAAACGCCTTTTTCAGAAATCACTGGTAAGATAGGTCTTAACCTCTGACATTCAAAAATGATGTGTTTGCTAGAAATTTGTTCACCACATAAACATCTAACATTTTTGCTGTATTTTGTGATGAACGCATTAAGTTTTATCCTGTAAGATAGCAAACTAATCTGTCTGAATTGATTACGCCAGTATGATTCAAATATGATTTGTTATCCAAACCACGAGAATCAATATACATATTCTTGGAGAGTCTATCTTTTCTCTGGGTATAGCCTTTAACTCTGCTCCATACTGCTTGTTCCAGCAAGTGATAACCCTCCTGAATGGATAAAGGAACATGAATTTCAGTGGATTCTGTGCCTTGCCTTGCGCCCTTTTTTGTTACTTTGTCAGCCCACTCATTTGAAGAAAATCCAGATGTGAAGGAACCCAGCAGAAGGAAACGTTGGTCCCTTTTAAAGTTAAGATATGAATTAATTGACTGATTTCTAACATAATTTGGTCTTTTTCTTGTAATCTGATGATCTTAAAGCATAGAGTACCGACTGAGAATCTACACAAAATAAGATGAAAAAAAAAAAACTGTAATGGAAAATCAACTATGTAATTGAGAGCCATAAGAATAGCAATAAGTTCAGCAGTAAAGATGGATCGATTTTTGCCAATGTAGTATGACTTTTTTTTTTTTTTTAACGCTGGTATTACAAAAGCTGAACCTGCCCAGTGATCTTCTAGGAGTGACCATCTGTATATATCTTTAAATGATTTGGATAAGTGTTCTGTATATGTAATTGGACTTCAGTTTTCATAATATTTGGATTCTCATTTTTCTTCGTGTCAGTATAATGAATATCCAACTGCGCTTTATTCATCTCCCAAGCAGGACAAGGGGAGGCCGCTTGATTTGTGTCAATATTACTTGGATTTATATCAGACCTTTTGAGTAGATATGATACGTAAGTGGCAATTGGTTTCAATGATGTTATCTGCTTAGCTCGTTTAGGAAAAGAATTTTCAGATGTAATTTTCAGTTCCTCAGATGCAAAGTTGTCACTTGTCGAACTTCTAAGAACGTATTTAGCGCATGCAAGACTTCGGTATTCGTCCAAAGGCAATTCTCCAATTTCTTTATAAGTTCCAAGCGTTGATGCGTGAAAAGGCACACCAAGAGCAAGCCTATAACCCTTGCAATCTATGCTTTGAAGTTTCTTAAGTAAATAATTAGGAGCGCTTAAAAAAAAAATAAATAAAAAAACTCTTGTCCATAGGACAATTTTGATCTAATCAGCGACGTAGAGAGATTTTTAAAAACTTTGCAATCTTGTCACCAGGCTTGTTAACTTATAATTTTTGATACATTTAAACATTTCCTTGCCTTAGTAACGATGTAGTTGATATGAGCGTTCCAGGACAACTTTGGTGTAAGATACATACCTAGGAATTTCACGATATCTTTAGACTGGATAGTATTTTCAATTTTAAAAAACCGCAGCTCTGATGGGTTGCTGCCATTATTAAAGAGCATCTTTTCTCTGTAGATAATGTCAGACCACACACACGCCTGTACGCCCATGAATAAAGGCATACATACATAATTATATGTATGCGCATGATCATGATTCACACGTGTGCATGTAGGACTACGCTCACACACAGCCCGCAGATCATGCACGCACACACTCATGCACATGCAAGCAAACAAAACACCACCTACACTTGCATATGTAGAATACAAGGGCCCACCCATTCACACACACACACGCACGCACGCACGCACACACGCACAAATACGTATGCCTGTGAATACGCACGCAAATACACACATAAGGTTTACGACTATGATTGTGGTGCAGACAATGTTAAGTAGTAGATACCCAGGTTTGACCAGCGAGTTGGGCTTATGTGCACCTGCCAAGTGCGTCTCTGAGACCGTCGTTTTAAATTCTTTCATCTTAGTTATTAATCTATTTATCCGTCAGCTCTAAATACTGTGCGCACAATGGTCTTGAAGCCAGCGAAATATATGTGGTGTTGCATACAAGGCCCAGTCCGATCGCAGTGAAACTTCCTTGATGAAAATAGAACTGTTTTGGGAAACTACTGACCCTGTCGGTCGTACCTATGGGGCGCTGCGTGAAGCCAAACCGGACCATTGTCATTTTTTCTTGTAAACAGAGTAACTTTCACCTCGAAAGCACATGACATCATAACTTTTTTTCTTTTAAATGACGCTAGTAGTTGTCTTTGTGTTTTGACGTGAAAATCTCAATTTTGATAGCTTATCACACTATCAGACAGGAGAGTATATACGCTCCCCCCCCCCCCCCCCCCCCCCCCCCTCCCCTTCTGTAAAAGTAGCTCATCTGCTGACGGAAAGAAACGTTCTGAATCAGTCTTTGAGATTCTTTAATTCAACAAATTGCCTTCTCTAATGCGCAAAAACGCGGACATTGCCTTGGACAGTATGTAATGATAATAAAAATATTAGTAACACAGCGACAACAACAACACGATGATGATGATGATGATGATGATGATGATGATGATAAAAACAAGAAAATTACGTGTAAAAAAATCAATATTGCATGGATTCATTTAGCACTGAATGCTCTCTTTAGTGTATGCGCAAGTCTTCATTAATCATTTGATGCCTCCCCTTGTAGCAAGACATCAATACGAGAACAGACGACGACAGACAAAATTAATATCGCATGAAAATTATAGTTTTCTGTGGCATTCGTCGCAAAACTCCTCTTTACGTGAAGAAATGTTTAAAATGCGTCTCTTTAAGGTAATAATGTTCTGTACTCAACGATCTTGCCGGACTAATTTTCCAGTTCTCTTTCGGAATTAACTGTTCGCCCCACACACCCATCTTGCTTGGTTATCTTTCCAGCACGATTAGTAATCCACCTCAAGTGGTGTGACTGGTGACTGAACACCGACACGTTCATAATCCGCCTTGACAGATCATGGAGAGACTTCATGTGTTCTCTTGAGGCACTGAGCGGTTATTTATCGTTGAAACTCTCTCTCTCTCTCTCTCTCTCTCTCTCTCTCTCTCTCTCTCTGTGTGTGTGTGTGTGTGTGTGTGTGTGTGTGTGTGTGTGTGTGTGTTGTCTTTTCCATAGAAAGAGGTTGATATTGCAATATTGCTGTTGCTTATGCAGAGAATCCGACAGAAGCAATTCTACCAGAATGCATGGATCTTGTTGGGCTGTAGGCCTATACATCGAAGGATTCTATGAAGGCTATGGTGCGACAGAAAAGAGCGAGCAGGAAGGTGGAAATACAGTCTATCAGTCTATTTCATATGCCTCAGGTTTGCCCGAAACTCTCCCGAAGACTTTGCCTGCACTTGCTGCATCGTCAGGGCATTCCATTTAGCGTTAAAGCGGATTTTTCGCTCAAGTGTCTCTTCTGTCATTGTTCAGCTCGTCACATGCACAGAGAAGGGTGACTATTGCCATTGTATTGTAGTTTTATCTTTACAGGAAAGCTGGCACACCTGGTTCCCTTGTGGCAGACATATCCAGGATCAGCCTTGTCTTGCCCTCCTTTGTTGAACTACCGACCGTTATAGTGATGGAGCTAAGATACTTCAACAGATCCACTTCTTCCGGTGTCTGTTCGTTTGGCGTGAAATGGACTGCTGAATGATGTCTGGAAGCTGAATGATGTCTGGAACTGCTGAATGATATCTGGAACTGCTGAATGATGTCTGGAACTGCTGAATGATGTCTGGAACTGCTGAATGGTGTCTGGAACTGCTGAATGATGTCTGGAACTGCTGAATGGTGTCTGGAACTGTTTACTAAAGTTCTGCTATTCTCTCAGCTGGCCTGCATTCCGTATGTGCTTGAAGCTTTCCAGTGTGGTGGTGAGTTCCTGGGCTTCTGCCTTGCTGCCTCACGACTGGTCGATGCTGTCAGCAAAACTCTGGCTGCAAAGTGGCCGATCTCTGAGGACATGGACATGTTAAAGTCCAAATATGTTTCCCCGCACTATGTTCTCCCAATGGATGTTGCACAGATTGGGAGAGTCTTGGCACACTTTCACAGTTGTTCAGTTCATTAGCAGTTTCTGAGGTCATTGTTCGGGAGAATGGCGTGAATAGCATTTTTGTGAAGTCCTGCTTTGAAGTAGACGAGGGCATTGAGGAAGTTGATAGTTCTTGCCGCAAAACTTTACTCGACACATTGTGAAATTATTTCCTGGAAGCCGATGAAGTTGTATTAGAGATCAGGTTTGTGTTCATGGTCCTTCACTGTCAGCAGTCTGATGTAGAAGATCTGTTCATGTTTGCTTTCTTTCTACCTGAACGCCGCCGTTCTAGCCGAAGATTTTTTCTGTCTTTCCTTTCAGTCTGTTCAACAGGAGCCTTCACATGGTGGCTATGTATGTGTAGTTTTGAGAACAGCAAATTTTCTTTCTTACTCAGTTATCAGGTACTTTATGGATCGTGTCCATTTCTCTGGCCACAAAGTTATTTTTACACTCTTTTACAGACTTATGTTGTTAGAAAAGCTACGGTGGCTTGTGGTCATTCGTGCTTGAGTGGCTCTGCAGGCACATTATCTGTCCATTATAACTTGTCTCCCTTGAGTGCGTGGACAGCTTCTTCCACTTTTAGGGGAATCATAGCGTCCCCAGATCTGTCGCTAATGTCGATAGCGTGATCCATTATACTAGCATTTTGAATAAACTCGTCGTTCTCCTTACTTATTCCATTCTCCAGTTACTACTGCTTGTTCAACGAAAAGGGAATCTTCTTCGCAGTTGTAGCTCTAGCAGGCCAGTAGGCTGGGAGCTGTTATAAGCTTCTGCTGTGTATCAGAGACTGACGTGCTTTTTATAATCTTTTTTTCACCTTACTTCAGTAACATCGCGTTGGCTGACCACCCATTTAGGGCCTGTCATTGTCTGCTTGATAATCCAGTTCATCCGTGCGTGCTGGGGGCTTCCTTTGGGATTTCTCTTTCCTTTTATTCTGTAGGTCCCTTCTTGTGTTGTTTGGATTAAGAATGTCAATAGTGACCGATGGTTTTTCTCTCTCTCTCTCTCTCTCTCTCTCTCTCTCTCTCTCTCTCTCTCTCTTTATGTCGTTTATGAAATGGTCTCATTTTATCCGTTAGAAATTTGAGTGCCTCCGACATTTGGCTGGAGTACTGTTACTATCCACGTTCCTGGATCTTTTTCCACATAATATCTTACATGTGGATGTTTTGCTCGTGATTCTTCTTCAACTGCAGTCTGATTGTCTCCAGTATCGTGTTATGATCGCAGTTAGTATCATCAGGGCGAGGCACAACAGGGCCAGATGACAGCGGTGATACCAGACACCCCAACTGGTCAAAGAAAATGGTTATCTCTGGGCAACCTGCTGATACTATCTAGGTTCTCTTCTCCTTCTGTTCATCCTCATGATGCGGGGTGGTTTCCTTGTGCCACCGGGCTGAATCACCTGCAGAGAACACCTCGTACTTGGTAACAAATTCTCAGTTCTGACACCAGCAGACACTCACATGTGAGAGCGAGAAGATTATCTACTCACTCGATCCTCTCTGTAACATTCGCCAGTACAGCCAAAACGGGAATGAAACGATGTGTGAGCTAGGTACCCGCTTCTGTTCACACAAAGGTAACATCAAACCAATACTCTAGGAGTTTGGTGGCGAGGCACATCAACCACAGAAGGTACCCAGTGAACAATACGCCATGCCTCGGCGTAGAGGAAGTTTGCGGAAGAATCAGCAAGCGCGAGCTACATGAGAACTGACGAATGGACAAACTCCACATCGTCCCGCATCCTACACTCAATCTTTCTTTGAACTTTCAATAGCTTTTTTTTTTCTCTTTAAACTGGTCTCCTCCCTGCAGTAGGTGTGACCAGACTCGTGAATCCTGTACCCTTAAGTTTCTCTACTTGATATACGTGCGTGCTGTATTGGTGTACCTGTACACGTATGAAATTGCTAACGTTTGTGACGTCAAGTCTGATTTCCTTTGTTCCTATACTGAGTAGACCCTTGTTTGGCAGCTTTTTGCTGTCCTGCATTGACTGCGAGTCTGTATATATCTATGAGTGTTTGTGTTATTTTTATCTTCCCTTGGCCATTTGAATGACGTTGCAGTGTGGCGATAGTTCAGGTGCTTGTTGATCCCTATGGGGGATGGAAGGAAGAAAGTGAAAAGACTGGGTGGGCCAAGCGTTAAGCTGGGTGTGGCGTTTTTTTTTTCCCCTCTTTTTTCCCCTGTTAGTGTGGCTGTTGGCATAGCTCTATGAAAAATGGCTTATTGTGTTGTGTGTAATTTTTTGTTACATCTACATGGATACAGTACACATGTTTGCGTGAAGAGTGCTCTGTCCTCAGTTTTCTACCTTTTTTATGACGTTCTCCATTAGAAGCAACACGGGTCAGAAAGCATCAGTCCGTCTTGAAGAACAGGTCACTGAAGAGGTTAGCACCTTCAACTTTCGTGGAAGCATCGTCAGCAGGACAGGAGGTACAGCTGAAGACATAAAGGCTAGGATCACCAAGGTAAGACACGTGTCCGGTGTCTTCAAATCCATCTTGAGGAGTGCCAACAATTACCTCTCCACTAAATTGGGCTTGTTCAAAAACAATGTTAAGCTAGTCCTAAGAGATTTACAAAAGGGCTGGAACGCAAGCTGAGGTTTCCATCAACACCTACCTGCAACCGATTTACTGTATTAAACGGACGGTGAAAAAAAAAAAAAAAAAAAAAAAAAAGAAAATGAAGTTAAGAATCTTGGTGCAGAACCAACCAAAGAGCAATAGAAAATACCGAAAATGAAAATGTATGGACACACACGGTGGAGAGGTCCACACAGTACTGCACTATGTGCACCTGACTGTAATCCCAGGGAAAACGGTCGGTACATCATGGCGAAAGACCCAAGAAAATGAACAGAGAACAGCAGAATGTCCCGTAGACGGGGGGGGGGGGGGGGGGGGGGGGGGTAGGGGGGCAAAGCTTACGGGCCGGGTCGATCATGCTGAAGATCTGCAGTGAAGATTCTGAAAATGAAGAGGACTAAGTCAAGTAGGTGTATGATTGTTTCCTTGCGAGTCCAGTTCCCCCCTCCTACCCCATCCCCAACCTTACTTCACAGCTCATGTTCATACAAAAATGTAAATGGGTGGTCCTTAGACCACATTCTATCTTTGAACCAGTTGAATTTGACTAGAATCAGTCCAGGTTTTTTTTTTCTTTCTTTTTTTTTTTTTTTTTTTTTTTTTAATGTGATCTTGTTTTCGGGCAAACAAACACACAATTAAGCAACAGATGCGGTGAAAACGTGATGATAATCAAGAACAACCACAATAGTAGTAATGATGATGATGATGATGATGATGATGATGATGATAACGATGTTGATGATGATGATGATGATGATGATGATGATGATTGTTTGTATATGGCAACATCTCCAGCACCAAACGAAACTGTGCTTTACATGAAATGAAACAGAAGAGATAAAGAAAATCCAATTTAACAACAACAACAGAAAAGAAGAATTAAGATAATACAGCATCATTTACACCAATCCAGACTTTCACCTTCATATACGCACAAAAATAAAAGCATAGTAAAGTTTCTATTACGTTTAAAGATGCAATCACCCCACATGTTCCATTGAACAGCTGCTTTTTCACCGGCACCCCATGGCCAGTAAGTCGCAATCCCTCCTCCCCCCCCCCCCCCCCCCCCCCTCTGTCTGTCTGTCTGTCTGTCTGTCTCTCTCTCTCTCTCTCTCTCTCTCTCTCTCTCTCTCTCTCTCTCTCTCTCTCTCTCTCTTCAAGCACGCACAGCTCAACTCCATACTGAAAGAGAAATATCGGGATGTTGAGAGCAGAAGAAGACCTTTAGTGATCGTGTTGATCGAAAAAGACACGTGCTAAGTATTTCCTGTAATAGTCAAGGAAGGGCATAATGGATTTGAAAGGGGAAAGAATTTCACGCAGATGAAAATAACGAAAATGAACTCAGAAGCAACCTGAAGCGATCAAAGCTAAGCGTATTTTCGTTATTTTGTTCGTCTTTGTTTCACCTGAGGAAGACCTAAGAGGTCGAAACGCGTTGTGTGTTGTCTTGTGACTCGTTTGTCCACGTTTCTCTGGGCGGTTCGCTGACATTTATTTAAGATTAGTTCATTTTGGTTACCTTAAAAAAAAGTGTGATCAGCGGTGCAATACTTTATCTCCTTTAAAACTTTTATTAAACAAAGTTTTTAGAGGAAGCAAGAGTGCATCTTTTGCCTCTTTTAAATAACCTGGTGATCTTTAACCATCTAGTCTCGCAAAACGAACACAAACGACGACGACGACGACGACAGACGATGACGATGATGACAATGACGATGACGACGACGACGACGACAACGACGACGACGAACTTGGACACTGCGGATACGTTTTGAATAAACCCTGCACATCTTCTCATCCCTTACAGGCCCTGCACATCTTCTCATCCCTTACAAGGCCTCTCAAGAGTTTGGATGATGGAGGTAGACTGTCAGACAATTATAGCCTAACCATCAGAGTTAGGCCTATGTTCTCACTGGATCAAGCGGCAGGCTTGTAAAATGGCGTCGTTAACCGAAGCAGAAAGATATTCGCACCTCCCGCTGCTTTGCAAGCCAAGGCTCATGTAAAGAATTTGCAAAAATACAGAGAGCTCTACGATCAGTCTATGAATGATCCAGAGTCATTCTGGGAACCTATCTCCAAAGAATTCCACTGGGAATCACAGCCGACTGGTGCTTTCTTAGACTACAACTTCGATATGAAGAAAGGGCCTATCTCCATCAAATGGATGGCTGGGGCGCGAAAACGAACATTTGCTACAATGTTCTTGACAGAAACGTGAAGAATGGACTAGGAGACAAAATTGCGTATTATTGGTAGGTATATATGTATTTATAGTCGTGGGTTTACCGTCACCATGGGTTATCACCGGTACAATATTCGCCCATGCTTTTTTTTTTTTTTTTTTTTTTTTTTTTTTGTACTCCTAGTTCTTGTAGAACAGGGAGGAGTACTTTAGAATGGGAAAGAAGAAATGCTGTCTGTGTCTCTCCGTCCGTCCATCCGTCCGTGGTCAAAATGTGTTCCACTTGCTCCAGACAAAACTAGTGGGCCGACCTTTCTGAAAATTTGTAGATATGTTCCATTATGGGTCACCATTAATGCCCGATGTTTTACTTTACCGTTATAGCCGTTACTAACGGCCTGTAACGGTTTTTTCTTCTTTATGGAAAATCTCAGAAAGTATTTGGCTGATCTTTGTGAAAATTAGCAGGTATGTTCATTATGGGTCACGGATGATGCCCGATGTTTTAGTTTACCCCGTTATAGCCGTTACTAACGGCTGTAACAGCCTGTAATGGTTTTTCTTTATGGAATATCTCAAAAAGTACGTGGCCGATCTTTCTGAAAATTTGTAGGTATGTTCATTACGGATCCCAAATAATGCCCTATGTTTTAGTTTACCGTTATAGCTGTTACTAACGGCTGTAATGGCCTGTAACGGTTTTTATTCTTTATGGAGTATCTCCGAAAGTACTTGGCTGATCTTTGTGAAAATTAGCAGGCATATTCATTATGGGCCACGTATGATGCCCTATGTTTTAGTTTACCTCGTTAAAGCTGTTACTAATGGCTGTAACGGACTGTAACAGTTTTTCTTCTTTATGGAATATCTCAGAAAGTACTTGGCAGATCTTTGTGAAAATTTGTAGGTATGTTCATTATGGGCCAAGAATAATGCCCAACATTTTAGCTTACCGTTACATCTGTTACAAATGGCTGTTAACGGCCTTAACACTTTTTCTTCTTTATAGAATATCTCCGAAAGTACTGGGCCGATCTGTGTGAAAATTAGCAGGTATGTTCATTATGGGTCAAGGATGATGCCCAATGTTTTAGTTTACCCCATTATAGCCATTACTAACGGCTGTAACGGCCTGTAATTATTTTTCTTTTTTATGGAATATCTCCGAAAGTACTAGGCAGATCTTTGTGAAAATTTGTAGGTATGTTCATTATGGGTCACGAATAATGCCCGATGTTTTAGTTCACAGTTTTAGCTGTTACTAATGGCTGTAATGGCCTGTAATGGTTTTTCTTTCTTTATGGAATACCTCAGAAAGTACTTGGCTAATCTTTGTGAAAATTAGCAGGTATGTTCATTATGGGTCACAGATGATGCCTGATGTTTTATTTTATCCCGTTATAGCTGTTATGGCTGTAACGGCCTTAACGTTTTTTTTTCTTCTTTATGGAATATGTCCGAAAGTGCTCGGATGATCTTTCTGAAAATTTGTACGTATGTTCATTATGGGTCACGAATAATGCCCGATGTTTTAGTTTACCATTATAGCCATTACTAACAGCTGTAATGGCCTGTAATGGTTTTTTTCTTCTTTATGGGAATATCTCCGAAAGTACTTGGCTGATCTTTGTGAAAATTAACAGGTATGTTCATTAAGGGTCACTGATGATGCCCGTTGTTTTAGTTTACCCCATTATAGCTGTTTTAGTTTACCCCATTATAGCTGAAACAGTCTGTAACGGTTTTTCTTTCTTTATGGAATATCTCAGAAAGTACTTGCCAGATCTTTCTGAAAATTTGTAGGTATGCTCATTATGGGTCACGAATAATGCCTGATGTTTACTTTATCGTTATAGCCGTTACTAACGGCTGTAATGGCCTGTAACGGTTTTTCTTCTTTATGGAATATCTCTGAAAGTACTTGGCTGATCTTTGCGAAAATTGGCAGGTATGTTCATTATGGGTCATGGATGATGCCCGATGTTTTAGTTTACCGTTATATCCGTTACTAACGGATGTAATGGCCTGTAACAGTTTTTCTTCTTTATGGAATATCTCCGAAAGTACATGGACGATCTTTGTGAAAATTAGGAGGTATGTTCAGTATGGGTCACAGATGATGCCCGATGTTTTAGTTTACCCTGTTATAGCCATTACTTACAGCTGTAACAGCCTGTAAGGTTTTTCTTCTTTATGGAATATCTCAGAAAACACTTGATCGATCTTCCTGAAAACTTGTAGGTATGTTCATTATGGGTCACGAATAATGCCCGATGTTCTAGTTTACCATTATAGCCGTTACTAATGGCTGTAACGGTTTTTTCTTCTTTATGGAATATCTCCGAAAGGACTTGGCTGATCTTTGTGAGAATTAGCAGGTATGTTCATTATGGGTCACAGATCATGCCGGATGTTTTAGTTTACCCTGTTATAGCCGTTACTATCGAGTGTAACGGCCTGTAACGGTTTTTCTTCTTTATGGAATATCTCAGAAAGTACTTGGCCAATCTTTCTGAAAATTTGTAGGTATGTTCATTATGGGTTACGAATAATGCCCTGTGTTTTAGTTTACCGTTGTTCATTACGGGTCACGAATAATGCCCGATGTTTTTAGTTCACCATTATAACCGTTACTAACGACCTGGAAGGTTTTTTTTTTTCTTCTTCGTGGAATTTCTCAGAAAGTACTTGGCTGATCTTTGTGAAAATTAGCAGGTATGTTTGTTATGGGTCACGGATGATGCCCGATGTTTTTATTTGCCGTTATAGCAGTTACTAATGGCTGTAATGGCCTGTAACCGTTTTACTTCTTTATGGAATATCTCAAAAGTACATGGCCAATCTTTGTTAAAATTAGCATGTATGTTCATTATGGTTCACGAATATACCCGATGTTTTAGTTTACCGTTATAGCCCTCACTAACGGCAAGTAATGGTTTCTATTCTTCATGGAATATCTCAGAAAGTACTTGGCCGATCTTTGTGAAAATTAGCAGGTATGTTCATTATGGGTCATGGATGATGCCCGATGTTTCAGTTTGCCGTTATAGTAACTACTAATGGCTGTGACAGCCTGTAACGGGTTTTCTTCTTCATGGAATATCTCCGAAAGTACGTGAACGATCCTGGTGAAAATTAGCAGGCATGTTCACTATGGGTTTTGCCCTATGTTTTAGTTTACAGTTACAGCCGTTACTAATGACAGCTATAATGGCCCACAACAGTTTTTTTTTTCTTTATGGAATATCTCAGAAGCACTTTGTTGATCTTTATGAAAATTTGTAGGTATGTTCATTAAGGGGCACGGATGATACCTGATGTTTTAGGTTACCGTTATAGACGTTACAAACGGCTATAACGGCCCATGACGGTTTTTTTTCTTCTTTATGGAGTATCTCAGAAAGTACTTGGCCGATCATTCTGAAAATTTGTAGGTATGTTCATTCGATGTGAGGGATGATGCGCAATGCTTCGTTATAGCTGTTTGTAAAGCTGTAATGGCCCATAACGTTTTTTTTTTTTTCTTTTTTATGAAATGTCTTAGAAAGTACTTGGCCGATCTTTGTGAAAATTAGCAGATACGTTCATTATGGGTCACGGATCATGCCGAAGTTTTAGTTTACTGTTATGATCGTTACAAACGGCTATAAGAACCCATAACGGTTTTCCTTTTTTTTATGAATAACTGAGAAAGTACTTGGCCGACCTTTCTGAAAATTTGTAGGTATTATGGTCATGGGATGATGCCCCGATGTTTTTATTTTTTCTGTTCTAGCCATTACTAACAGCTATAACGGCCCGTAATGGTTTTCCTTCTTCATGGAATATCTCAGAAAGTATGTGGCTGATATTTATGAAAGTTTGTGGGTATGTTCATTATGGGTCACGGATGATGCCTGATGATGTCAAGTTTACTGTTATAGCCATTACTAATGTCCTATAATGGTTTTGTTCTTTATGGAAAATCTCATAAAGTTCTTGGCGGATCTTTCTGAAATTTTGTTGTTCATTATAGGTCACAGATGGTGGCCGATGTTTACCAGAATAGCAATTACCAACGGTTAAACCAGCCCAAGACGTTTTTTTCCTCTTTTATGAATATATCACACGTATTCAGGGTAAGCTGGGAGTACGTTTATATGCTTTGCATCTTGTTTTTTGTTTGTTTGTTTTGGGTTTTTTTTAAGCATAAAAGTATTGTCTCAAAGTCAGAGACGAAAATTCAGTTTGAGTAGGCTAGTCAAACTTAGGATGGCATTCAGTTAATTATTTCTTGTACCTCTTTCTCACGCGCTTTAAGTGCTGTAGACGCATGTGACCAGTAAATTTTAGTTCCAAAGTAAGGCGATTGCTGGCGGAAATTCAAACAAATTTTAAAAAGAATAATTTTTTGTGAATTAGTCAAAAACAAGGGCAAACAAATTACAAGACAAAACACAACGCGTTTCTACGTCATAGGTCTTCTTCAGGCAAGATAAACACCGTTCAGGGACAAGAAAACGGAGAATGAGCAATCGCGTATCTACTCATATTCGCCGCAAGATGGGCGTTGAATGAACTGGTTTGTGTCATTTTGTTTGTTCGTTTTTCAACGCCTGTCTTGCACTGAATATGAGAAGATAAGCGATTGCTCATTCTTTGTTTTTGTTGTCATGAACGTTTTTTTTAATTGTTCCTGAAGAAGATCTAAGAGGTTGAAACATGTAGTGTTTTGCCTTGTAACTTGATTGTCCTTCCTTGTTTTTAGTGAATTCACTAAGAATTATTTTCGAAACTTGTTTCAGCAAATTTTAATTGATAGGCTTTACTTTCTGTCATTCAGATGAACATGAATAGTGTGGTTTTGTTTACAACTAACACAAGTTTGTATTTCAAGAGCTCATAATGTCGATGTCCCTCTGCTGCCCTTTTTTTTTTTTTCCCATCTTGGGACGAGCCATGGCTGGGATTCGAACCCATGCCCTTCTGGACATGCTCATTTCCACTTAATGACTCGCGCACTAACCACTGAGCCACAGGGACACCTGATATTTGTAGGAAAGTTAAGCCTTATGAAGTTCACTTTTGTTCCTCCTTGACCAGATCCAACTTGAACACCTCTCTGCCGCTTCTGCCATTGCTTTCAGGGCTCTTTTTTTTCCCCTCCCTGCAACTGAGAGCTGTTTCATGAGGCTGTATGCAGACGTTCCCACAAACCCCCTAGCTCCAATTTCTGCAGTGAGGACTTTGACCTGATAGCCTTCTCTCCTCAGGCTGTTTGCCAGATCAGCATACTTTTCAGTCTTGTAGATTTGAGCTGCCTCCATTCTGTTCTCATATGGCACCGTGAGCTCGATCATGATCAGCTGCTTGGTTGACTGAGAGTGTACTACTATGTCTGGTCTCATGCCACTCTTGCTGATAATCTCTGGGTGACTATTCCATTCTGGGAGGTCTGCTGCACTCCCAGTCATCTGCCCGTCCAGCAGACTCTGCCTGCATGTTCCGAGTGGCACTGTTGTTCTTGGCCATGATTCGCTGCCTCCTGCCGTGAAGAATGTTGCGGGTGCTTTTGGAGTCCTGATTTTCTTTTTTGTGTGTGGTACTAGCCCCAGACTACTTGTACAATCTCTTTGAGCACTTGGTTGTGCCTCCATGTGTACCTTCCTTGAGCCAGGGCTACTTTACATGAGCTTAGGACATGCTCCACTGTTTGTTTTTCATGGCAAAGGGGGCATGAAGGATCGTCTGTTTTTTCCCCACTTCACCAGGTTTGCATTTGAGGGCAGAAGGTCATATGCAGATCTGAGAATGAAGCTGATCCTGAGAGGGGCCATGTGCCAAATGTCATTCCAAGTGAGACTTCTTTGGAGTGCATTCTCCCACGTTGTCCATTGCCCTTGCTGGCTCTGCTGGACTGCTTTTTTGGAGTCTTTTTTGGTCTTTTCTTTTCTCATCTCCTGAATCATCATGTCTCTTTTGGCTTTTCCTTTGGCCTTTGACCACCATTCAGTTTTGGTCCCCCCCCCAGTCCTTGTCTGTTGGTCTGTGTGTGTCCTGTTTATTTCTCTGATCTTGAGACTTTCTTTTGCAGAATCCATCGCCTCTTGAACTTTCCATTTTCTGCCTGTCTTCAGCTGGGGCTTGATTGCTTTCAACCACCTTGTCTCCTGAGTCCTCCAGCATGCTTTGAAGTCTGATCTTCCCTGCTTATATTCCTCCAGGATGGATTTCAGTGGTAGTTTTTCAGCTTTGCTTGGCGACAGTATAGCGCTATGTCAGTCAGACAGGGTGGGACACCAAGCCATTTCCTTGTGAACTTGTTGATTTTGGATTCCATTGCCTCCACTATGCTGGTGCAGATGTCGTATATCATCAGAGGCCATAGGAGCTTTGGTATCAGCATGAACTGCAGACACCAGACCTTGTATTTGCCAGGGAGCCCACACTGGTCAATGGTCTCCAAGCCTTCTTCCGACATCTGTTTGGTTTCTTTTGCTCTTCGTGTGTGTCTTTCAGCAGCGTATCATCATACCATCTTCCAAGGCTCTTGACTGGCTCTTCTGTTACTGTTGGAATGGTCTGGTTGGCAACACTGAAGACCACAGATTCGGCCACTTTTCCTTTCCTCAGTGAGAGACTCCGTGATTTCTTTGGCTTGAACTTCATTCTGGATGAGGCAACTATGTCGTCCAGCCTCTCCAGCACGTGACGTGTCTCGTCTCTCTGGATGAAATCACTGTAGTGTCATCCATGAAGGCCTTGAGGGGGGGCATCTTGTATCCATCGCCAAGGTCTGTTTGTCTTGCGTTGCTTGTTTTGCTGCTTTCAAGATGACTTCCATTGCCAACACGAACAGTATTGGGGAAATTGCACAGCCCATTGCAATGCCCACTTCCAAGTTGATCCAATCTGTTGTGTACTCCTTGGTAGAGAACCGCATTGAGAAGCCATTGAAGTACTTCTTGAGCATGTCGCGGATGTTCTTTGGCACATGGTACATCTTAAGAGCCAACTGTATCATCTCATGGGGTACAGATCCATATGCGTTTGCCAGGTCAAGCCACACTACGTCCAGGTCTCTCTTTTTTTCTTTTTTTGCTCTTTGGATTGCGTCCCAGATCATTGTGGCGTGTTCTACACAGCCAGCCACGCCTGGAATGCCACCTTTCTGGACTGACACATCCAAGTACTTGTTTTCCATGAGGTACTTGGTCAGCCTTGCTGCCATGACAGAGAAGAAGATTTTCCCTTCGACGTTCAGTAGTGATATTGGCCTGAACTGGCTGATGTCACTTGAGTTTTGCTCTTTGGGGATGTACACACCATCTGCCGTCATCCACTGCTGCTGCTGATCTTCTGATTTCTCCAAGCTGATCGCAGCAGCCTGTGGAGCCACTCCAGCACCTTGGGACATTTCTTGTACAGCTGGTAAGGTATTCCGTTTGGCCCTGGTGATGATTTGGCTCTGGCTTTTGTCGACCACCTTCTTGATTTCCGCCAACGTTGGAGCTGTCATTGAACTGTTCCTCAGGGTTGGTTGGCCACACCAGACCTTGAATGTCGAGTGGTGCTTTGCTCTGTGAGTCAGAGTATGTTTTTCTCAGATGCTGCTCAAGAACTCTTTTTGTCCACACTTAGGGTCCCAGATTTTGGCTGCTCGAACAGAGTTCTGGCAAACTGGAAGGGGTCTCTGAAGAACGCGCTCTTGTGTCTTCTTCTTTTTGCTTTTCCTCTTCCTCGCAGATTCCGCTTTGCTGAGGGCGCTGTGTTTTGCTTTCAGGTCTTCCCAGAGTTTTTTCCAAGCCCTTGTTTTTCAGCTGGCAGTGCAGTCTTCATTTGCTTCTTGAGGTTTTTTTCTTTTGGACCCTGATCTTGTCCATCTCTTCTTGGCGTCTGGATTTCTTTGGAGGTGTTTTCTCTTTGGGTAGTTTTTTGCTCCATAGGCGTCTCTACATGTGGCATACACAATGTCCCCATATGTGGCTAGTTTGTGTTCCAGGGTGCTTTTCCCTATCAGTGCATCGAGTCTTTGGACGATTTTTGCATCCAGTTTCTCCCAATCTTCAGTCTCGTTTGCTCGTGGCAGGTTGAGTTTCAGGCGCCTGGCATCGAGGGCCTGTGCAAATTCCTCATCCGAACCAACGAACCAACAGCGTGGATGTCCTTGGCACTGTGGTTAAAAATCCCTTGGTCTTCCGACGTCTTATCTGCTGATGCAGTGCGCTGCTGCTCATTCTCTTCAATCACTTCAGCGCAAGATAGACATTGAATGAAAACAAGGCTGTCAGAAGGGAGATAATGTGTGAAATAAAGTAGTAATGATGATAATCATATTACTGATAGGAATACTAATAACGGTAACGATGATGATAAAAAAAATGAAAAAAAAAAATAAAGACAGGATTACTACCACTTTTGGTGATAATATGGCAATAGCAGTAGTAGTATGGGAGAAAGGAGAGTGGGTTAGAGGATTCTTAAACAGCATGGTTGCCATGGCAACAGTCTTAGTGGCAATGGCTATGGTGATGTTGATGGTAATATCAGTACTAACAATTGTATCAATGGTGATAATGCTTACAACTATGTGAAGGTAATGGTAATAACAGTACTGATAATAAAAGCATGATGCAGAAAAATATATATAAAAATTTATATAATAATAAAGATAGATTAATAAAAAAAAAATTAGAAAAGAAGTTAAAAAAAAATAAGGATAATACAAATAAATAAAATAAAATAAATGAACAATATTATAAATAGTAATGATGATAATAAAGGTACTAATATTTTACTAAGGAAAAAAAAACCCAAGGGGAGGAGGAGGAGGGGAGGACAGGGAGAACAAAAAGGAGATGGAAGGTGTAAGTTATGTGAAGGATGGAATTAAATAGGTATATTAATAATTATGATGTATATTAATAGATTTGATAATAATGTGATTGTAAACATAGTAATAAATAGTGCTATGCTAAGGTGCCTTTTGTTTTCTTCTGTTACGCTCTGGTTTGTTTGAATATGCACAAGTGAGGCTTTGTGCACTCCTTTTGCCAGTGACTGTCCCTGCCTTAGAATTGTTGAGATTTGGATTTGATGATAATTTGTCTAATGCCTGATCTAAGTAGATTAGGATGTTCAACTGAAATTTCATTAACCCACGGGGGTGGTTATAGTTTACTTTGAGTGGTTGTATAGTGTTATTGTCCTTGTTTTTAGTATAGAAGACGTGATTTTTTTTGTTGTTGTTGTTGTTGGTGGTTGTTTTGTTTTGTTTTGTTTTGCTTTGCTTTTGTTATTGATGAAATTTCTGAATGAAGTAACTGTCTTCTTTAAGAATGTTTGTGAATGTCACAGCATACAAAAAAGGTGGTGTGGAAGTGTGACACTTTACATCGTTTGCTCATCTGATTCTCTATTTCAACATAGTCATCAGTAGCCAGGCAACAGTTTGATGACAGAACCACAGAAAAAAGACTTACCTGGTTGGCTTATAGCAAGATGGTGGTCTTGGAAAGGAAAAGCCAAAGGGGTGAAGTGGTGAGAGGGAGAGAGAGAAGCAAAGAATGTTACTCTTAGATCTCCTGTGCCATGGAGCCACAGACCTTCCCTCCTTATTTCCTTCCCTTCCCACCTCCCACTCCCCATACCCTTTTCCCCTCTGCCACCCCTTCCCATCCCTACTCAACTGCATCTCAACTCTTATCTCACTTCTCTTGCTCTCCTCTTGCCTTCTCATTACATGCACATACACACACACAAACACACACACACACACACACACACACACACACACACACACACACACACACACACACACACACACACACGTACAGAGTCATGTATAGAAATAAACATTCATGCATGCACAGAGTCCATACAAGACCTTGAATGTCCATGAAATCCTTTTATCTGAGGATCCCTATTCAAGGACTAAATAGTATAAATAGAAACTAATTCTTTTTTACTTACCTGCTGAAGGAGTGAAAGTGTCCACTTTTGTCTGGTCTGCAGCTAACTGTAATTTGCTGACATGATTGAGAGCATGAGTATGCATGAAGATCTAAATCTTCTGTATTGCTGTCATTGAAAATTGTATCAAAAGTCCTTAAAAGTGTTTGATTTTTTTTTTTGTCCGGCAGTCTGTATGAACTCTGCTGTATGGTTGAACACACACACACACACACACACACACACACACACACACACACACACACACACACACACACACATACATACACACACACACACACACACACACACACACACACACACACACACACACACACACACTTGCTACACATAAACTGACGAAAACACACATACACACCACTCCTTACCACACTACATCACACCACACCACACCACATTACACTACACCATATTGTACCACACAACACCATACCACACCTCACCCACACTACACTACACTACACCACACACCACACCACACCACACCACACCACACCACACCACATCATACACTTTCTCATACTTGCATCATTTACAATAACGTAATTGGAAGAGTAATAAACATGTAAACAAATGTATTTTAAAAGGTTATGTTGCATCATTATTCTAGTCAAGATTACATCAAATATAAAACCAGCTGATTTCAGCCTGTTGTAATGATACAGACAGGAAGAATGCACACATTTTACACTGAAGATGAACATATAGAGACCAAAACTTGATAATGATTTATTTTTTCAAGTTAAAAAAGTTTCACATCATAGTACATATTTTAGAAATTTTCTTTCAAATATAAAATCAGCTGATTTCAGCCCTGTGTAATGATACAGATAGGAAGAATGCATACATTTTACAGGGAAGATGAAAAACAGAGAGACTAAAACTTGATAAAGATTTATTTTTTCAAGTTGAAAAAGTTTCACATAATTTTACAGTATTACATATTTTTAGAAATTTGTTTCTTTCAACAGGGTATGTAACAAACATGTGTATAAAATGTTGACTGTGGTCTTTGTTTACTTTACTTTAATTTTATGTTGAATTAGCCCAGCTTCATTTTGATTTAACTGTTATATAGAAGGCAGACTGTTCTAAACTTAAAGGTTTTTGTGGGTTAAAAAAAAAAAAAAAAGCCTCTCGTTGTTGAAGCTAGTTACTGTCAGAATTGGTGAAGTGAGTCTTCTCTGAAGAATTTTGCATTTCTGAACAGTAATGGTAATGATGGGTATTAATGGTGATCAGACATGATTCTGTATGGTAGAATACTTGAGAATGCGAATTGGATTAGAAACTTAGGCTATACCTATTTGATTTCAGAACCAATGGACTGCACAAGTTTGTAATTTGGAACTACGTGTAGTATTCGCTACTGCCTCTTTATGGCAAGTGGTTTAAAAACAGATTTCTAAAATCATGTGTAGTTATTCTCAAAATAAAGACCAAAGAAATTTACCCAGACTGAAATCTCGAGAGAAATTATAGCTAGAATTATTATAGCTAGCTAGTAGTATCATAATCATTGTTACTAGATCAAAGTTTATGCAGTCATTATATTTGGTAGGGTAGCTGACAAAAATTTGTTGGTATTGTCAGTGTTGTATTGTTCACTTGAATTCTTTTAAGTATTTACACATTTGAAATTGTACTGCACTGGTAGTGACTAGTTATTATGCTTACTGTAGTCAGTGTTGCTTTCAGTCACACACACAAAGAGGAGAGCTGCCCTTAATCAGTTTTTGTATATCTCAGTGTTGTTTTTCTGCCTTGTCAGCTGAATACTGGCCATGAGATGACTCTGAAGAACCAATGAAGAGGTTCAGATAAAATGTGACCAGGCACAGGCCAAATTGTTGTGTTAAAGGGCAAGTCAGGTGACTTGGCCTTGAATGGCTTGAAGTCATAAGGTTATCAGATTTTTGCTTCAGCGAACTGGACAGTCATTGTCTGAGTGCAAGGTCACCAGTGAGGCATCATGACCTAAAAAAAAAAAAAAAAAAAAGGGAGAAAAATTTGTGACATGGTCAGTTCTCTCTTAACCACCTTCTTCATGCATCCCTTACAGAGAAGAAAGAAAAAAAATGCTCAAATACATATGCGATAGTTAGGCAAAGGATTTAAGTGTTTTTGCTGTTTTTTTTTTTTTTTTTTTTTTTTTTAAAGAGAAACCTAGAAAAAAAAAGGCTACAGTCCCTAAGAGGGGGGGGGGGGGGGGGGGGGGGGGGGGGGGGGGGGGGGGGGGATCATAATGAAAATTACTTGGCTAAAATACAGAGCTATGTGATGAGAATGGTAATGATACTCACCAATATATTGAGACACATATGCTGATGTGGATGTCTTTGACTCCCAAGTAAGTTCAATAATTCCTCATAAATGTTGCTACAGACAATGTTTTATTCTCCAAGAGTGTTGTCAGATTGTTTATTCTGTACAACCCTGCTAGTTATTTGGACTACTTTACCCATTCCCAGCTTGTCTCAGGGATTAACCCCTTCAGATATTTCCAAATGGGCCATATTGTGAAATATGTAATGCTTTACCTGTAACCTCCCATTTCATGATTAGGAGTTACCAGGAGTATTAATTCTTTGAGGGGAAATAATCCAAATTTTACCATTTTAATAGTAGTCAACGGGGATCGTTTCCCTTAGAATGAAGATTCATGTTTTTTGACAGGTTGGAGAAAGAAAGCTGAGATTTATTTTGTTTTAAATACAGTTCTAAAATAATTGACTATTGAGAACAGGTAGAATCACTGGTTTAGTATTTTCTCAACAGTGATGCTGGGAGGTTGTTGTTGTTGTTTTTTAATAGTAACGATCCATGTTTTTGTTGTAGCTTTTCCGTTGCATTTTAATCTAAGGGGCTCAGATCTAAAGTGAGCGTGAGCTGCAAAAAAAAAAAAAAAAAAAAAAAAAAAAGCGTGTTTCCTAAACCAGGTGTGGTTTAATATTACAATGATTTGATGTTTGGAGAGGAGTGATTTGATGTGTTAAGTTTTTGTGAGAGTTTGAATACATGTGTGAAGATGAGGAAAATGTGCGATGTGTTTTGAAGAGTGGAAATTTTGATGTTGATGTCAGTGACGTCTGTTGTGGGATATTTCGTCCTTGTATTTTAGGTAATGAATTATATTTGAATAAGTAACTAGTGGTAAGGTATTGGACAATTATGAACGTTTTGTACCTAGAAGGATGTGAAGATTAAGGATTGTTGTTTTCAAAATGGATCAGAAGTCCCGCGACGGTGTGTATAGGTCACGTGATCGATGGTTTTGTGAATGCGTAATGAGTTAGTGTTGTTTTTTTTTTTTCCGTTACTACTGTTTCATGACAAATGTTGTAAATAATGATTTTGCAACCTGTTATAATTATATTTTTTTGGAAATACTAGATAATAAATATTTCAGAAAACTTTTTTTTTTTTTTTTTTTTTTTTTTTAGAGACCAATAGTATACTATAAGTGGGCAAGATTGCTGAAGTTGAATAAAACTAAGAGGCTAGAGAATGTTGCCGGTAGACAAGCATGGTTTCTAGTGAGTAATTAAATGGGAGTGTCTTCTTGCATAGAAGTACTGCAGCTAGTGATGAGGTTGGTACTCATGTGGTTACATAGTAATTGGTCATGTTTGTGCTGATTCAAAACTAGTTTATAATGAATGGTGTCGTTCATCATGGAGAGAGTTGTATAGCTTTGATGGGTGTCAACTGGAAGTCACCCCAAATTGAACAAAACCAACTTTTCCTCTTTTTTTTTTGTGAAACTGGAACTGGGATATTGGGGTGTGTGTGTGTGTGTTGTGTGTGTGTGTGTGTGTGTGTAACCCAAGGAAAAAGGTTCCAGTGCTGTGGTTTACTCAATATTAATCACACCTCTGGTGTGTGATATCTCCTGTGTAGGTCACACACAGAGGGGGGTTTTTTCTTTTTTGAATAGGTTTTAGTATGAAATATTTGAATATATGTGGTTTATTGTGGGTTCTACCGCATAATCCCCCAGGTGATGGAATGTGAAATGATGCCGAGTGTGGTATGTGCGGTAGAGGAATGGGAATAGGGATATTGTGTTGCAAGATATGTCATAATCCCAAGGTGATGGAGTACGAAATGATGATGAGAGATGGGGGAAAGCTTGTGTATTGTTTTGCAAGCTTTTTCATTATCCTGAAATTTATAAAGGTTACGGGTTTGTGTTCCAGGGACACAGATTTTTGCCTTTCACCTCACATCCCATTTTGCCGCACTATAGCTGGTAACCCAGTTTTGTGATACCATGAACCAATAAACATTTTTAAAGGTTATTTATTTTAGTTTACATTTCCAATTCTGCTACAAGTTGTGACGTTAGTATTGAAGAAAGAAAGAAAAAAAAAGTTGGAATCTTTAAAAAGAAAATTAAAAGAAAACAAAATACTGGGTGTGGATTTTTTTCCGTGAGCATGTTCATGATGTGGCATTAACTTGAACCCCATAACCCTTAATTCAGAACAGCCATCTGAAGAGAGGGTTACATAAAATGGCGCCCAATAAGGGACCAAGTGCCTGAAAAGTGAAATGTAGGTCGTACGTGAACAAGCACAGAGATTGTCAAAAAAAAAAAAAAGATAATAATATAAAATGAAAATAAATTCAAGAGCACAGGGCAAGTGGTACAATGTGCGGGTTAACAGTATTATAGTCAACAGTAAGTTGAGGGGTGAGAGATGGCAACCGGGGGCAAGCCCAAGGAAGGGGACCTGCAACTTCCACGTAAAGAGCTGACTGAGGTGAAGCAGCTGAAGAAGAAACTGAATGAACTCATGTTACTCCATTAAAGGGAGATGGAGGATTTGAAGCTGCGGTTGTCAGAAGAGGAACGGCCCACAACTGATCAACTTGCTGCACCCGTTCTGCCAGTTAACGTAGAGGTGAAAGCTTCCATCACCTCACCATTTGAAGATTTTCATGGGAAGACCACCATTAGGGAGTGGAGAGTGGACATCGACAAGTGGCTGGAGCAAGCCCAGTCATTTTTCAAGAACCAGGATGTACGAGAACTGGCTACATCATTGTTAGCAGATTATGGGGAATTGTATCAGAGATGGTGAAAGACTGTCATACGAACAAAGATATTGTAAGTACACTGCAAAAGGGTTTCAGATCCATGACTGATCCAGAAGAGATGCTTCTGACATTCGCGAGTCGAAAAAGTGGCCCTAAAGAACTCCCCTCAGAATTTTTGGGGCGATTGTATGCTGAATTACTGAAAATCGACCAATATGCAGATTTGACTCGCGACAGCCTTAACACTAAGCTTTTTTCCGCAGTCGACTCATCCTCTTCTGGTACTTGAGCTGAGAAACCTTTTCGGAATTCCAGGGTCAGCAAAACCAGAATTTGCAGAAGTGCTCAGAGAGTGAAGTTGATAGCAGAATTGATAGCTGCAGGAGGAGGGGGAAAGCAGCCGCAGCACACCAACAAGTGCTTCAAACTGGAACTGAAATCCCTGATGAATTCATCACCAAGATTGTTGAAAAAGTAGCAGCACAACTGTCGAAGAGGTCACAACCTTCCCCATCAGAAAATCCACAACGGAAAAGAACTCGCTGTTTTCGTTGTGGCCAGCTGGGGCACCGTCAAGCTAAGTGTGCAGATCCACCAAATCTGGACCTTGTCGCAAAAAGGGAGGAGGAAAGGCGCAAAAGGTTGCAGTGGAAATCAGGAAACAGAGGACAGCTGTAGGTAGGGGACATCCCGTGGCTGGATTGACTCTCAGTCCCACGGCACAAGCAGTTCATGCAAAAAATGGAGTGGACATTATAGACACGGGGCTGTTAACCTTGAAGTCAGTAAGGTTGTGGCCAAATACCAAGATTTAACTACCACCAGGAAAATTAGTCGAATTGGATGGATTGGTCATTAAAGCTCTTCTAGATAGCAAGATCACTATTTATCCTTGGTCTGGGGACACCTTTCAAGAGGACTTCAGGTGCAGTCAGCCGTGGTGATGGGTGAAAAAAATCTGCGGGGTGCATTTGACAGTGAAAAATGTATCCAAGCACTCAATTCAACTACAGCCGGACTATGTGTTGGCGGAACTTGAAAACTGTGGAATAGAAGAAACCAGTGTGTCCATGCACATGGAAGCACTGGTGGGACCAAGTTGCAAAGCTCCAGTAACGGTGAACGGGTGTGTCAGCGAACTGCCTCCTTGACAGTGGTTCGCAGGTGACAGTAATTTCAGGATCCTTTTATAATCAGCATCTGCAGTCTCTTGAACTTCAAAGTATGGACCAAATTGGGATGGACTGAAAGTGACCAGTGCAGGGGGGCAAGCTGTATCCTATCTGGGGTTTGTGAGGGTTACAGTGGCGCTGCCACTTGACGTTGTGGGTACGACAGATTCAGTAGAAATTGTTGCACTGGTATGTCCATACACTGATTTTAGCATTCACTCTCCAGTGATTGTTGGGACTAACACTTTTAGAGTATTTGCTGCACATTGTCAAGAACATTCTGACAAGTTTTTTTATTCACGCATTCCTATTAGGTGTGAAGTGGCTTTCATGTATGCAAACATGCAGAACACCGAAAAACGGGAGAATGGGGTGTGCGTCAGAAGGTGCTGATCCCTGCAGGAGAGACTGTTGATGTCAAAGAGGTGGGGAGGGGAATAAATGCACAAAGCTTAGTTTCTGTTTTGGTGCAAGAACCCGAAGTAAATGTGTTGGAAGAAGGTTTAAGGATTGTTGCTTGCCAGGTCCCAGTTGAAAGTTTGTCTTTTATGAAACTTTATGTGCAGAATGTTTCAGATCAAGACATAGTTTTGCTTAAAAAAACAAGTTATCGCTGATGTTTTTGCATTTGAATCAGAATATGCTGTTGTGGATACTTTGCATGTCTTAAACACAGGGGATGTTGATAATGAAAAGGACCAGGGAACTGATGTGCATGTGGAGGCAGCTCAAGAAGATTATTCTCCACATTCTGACAAGTCACCTATTGTGTTCCATTTTGGGGAAGACACTCCGCATGAATGGAGACAGTGTTTTGAAACACGGTTGCAGTCATTCTGTGATGTGTTCATCCAGCACGATTTCGATGTGGGTGATGTGGACGAAGCAGTGTGTGACATTGACCTCAAGCCTGGACCTCCTATTCGCAAGCGACCCCGGCCGTTGCCAGCTGTAGAGTTAGACCTAGAGGAACTATGACAGCATATCAGAGGACTACTTGATGCAAAGATTATCATACCTTCAGTAAGTGACTACAGCTCACCTATTGTGACTGTGAGAAAGAAGTCAGGCGCAGTAGTAAAGATGTGAGTCAATTACCAAAGGATCAATAGCCGCATAGTCAAAGACACTTATGCAATACCTAAAATTGAAGACCTATTTCTGACACTTAACATAGCACAGTATTTTTGAACAATGGATTTGTCAAAAGCTTATTACCAGGTCCCTTTAATAGAACGAGCCCAGCGTTTGTCAGCAGTCATAACACCTGTAGGAACCTACCAATGGTTATGTATGCCCATGGGTTTGAAGAACTCTGGAAGCTGTTTCCAAAGACTTACGGAAAGGGTGTTCGCTGATATGAATCTAGTGGATCTGATTGTTTTCCTCAACGACATTCTAGTACATGGCCAAACACTAGAAGAATTGGAGGAACGGACAATTTGGGCACTGGGGAAACTTAGAAAGTTCAAACTTAAACTGGATCCTGAAAAATGCCTTTGTGGAGCTTCAGAAGTGAGGCATTTGGGATTCATCATATCGAAGGACAGTATCAGGCCAGACCCAGAAAAGATAAAAGCCCTCCAAGAGTGGCCGGTGCCAAAGACAGTGAAGGACGTCAAATCGTACCTGGGATTCGTAGGGTTTTACCAACAGTTTGTTACTTGGTTTGCCCAGATTGCCCAACCGCTTTTTGATCTGACGGCAGGATATATACCAGCTAAAGCAAAGAAGAAAAAAAAGAAAGGAGACCAACCAGCATTGACTCTATCATCTGAAATACCACATTTGTGGGAGAGTAAGCATCAGGATGCTTTTGACAAATTGATGCAGATACTGTCTATGGAACCAGTTATGGGTTTAGCGGACAAGTCAAGGCCTTTTGAATTGCACTGTGATGCTAGTGGCTTTGGTTTGGAAGCGGTCCTTTATCAGCAACACCAGGGGAAAAAGAAAGTGATTGCGTACACAAGCGGTGGGCTTAACAAGACCGAAGCCAATTATCCAGCACATAAGAGAGAGTTTTTCACTTTTTGGCTTTGAAGTGGGCTCTCTCAGACAAATTTCATGACTACGTCCTAGGAAGTAAAGTAATAGTATACACGGACAATAACCCACTGTGCTATGTCATGAAGTCAGGGAAGCTCGATGCCACAAGTCATTGATGGTTGGCAGGTTTGTCACTGTATGACTTAGAAATCCTCTGCAAAAAGAGTTCCACACATCAGGATGCGGATGGTCTCTCCTGAATACCAAGGGGGCCAGAGAAAGAGGATGATGAAGAGTATAAGAAAATGCAGGAAAAGATAAAGTTTCTGGTTGACAAGGTTAGGGAGATAGACAAAGGGGGAAATGCAAATCAAGTAAAATATGTCTCAGGACATACTGCATGCGATTCTCCAGGCAAAAGGAGTCCAGAGGCCGGTGTTGTTCAGCAGGCAAGGAGTGTGATTTGAGATGAGGAAAACAACACAGAGGCCATCAATGTCTTTTTACCAGCAGTAGATCAGCTGATAAGGGATCCAAGTGCGATATCGGACAACATATTGGAGCCATGTGAAACAGATAGAACGCAAGGAAACTTTTCAGTTGACCAGTGGCGAAAATTTCAGTCTGAGGACCTGAATCTAAACTGTGTGATTCGCCATCTGGAGAAAGGACACAGAATGGATCCTAAGAAGATCTGCTTGAACCCTGAGCTCAAGGTATACATCCGAGAACAAAATAAATTCTGCTTGAAGAATGGGGGTGATCTACAGGAAGACTGTCGATTCAAATGGCAATGAAATTGAGCAGTTAGTTATACCACGTTCCCATCGAAAAGAAGCCATGAGGGGTGTCCATGAAGAACTCTTTGGAATGCATTGCGACAGGCAAGAAAACGTTTCTTTTGGCCTTTCATGGCCACTGACCTCAAACGGAAGATTGATTACTGTTTGCGTTGAAAGAAAAACAAGGCACAGCCACAGAGAGCCGAAATGCAAACTTTAACATCAACATACCCATTGGAACTCCTGTCTATTGATTATTTGACAATTGAGCTACAGGGAGTCAAACAGAATCTGTTAGTGGTTATTGATCATTTTACAAAATTTGCTCAAGCTTTCCTTACCAAAGATCAGACAGCCAAGACAGTTGCAGCTACACTTTGGAACAAGTTCTTTATGATGTATGGTTTCCTCAGCAAAATATTGACAGACCAAGGAAAAAATTTTGAGTCCACGATGCTGAAGGAAGTGTGTAGGTTAGCAGGGATCGACAAGGTATGCCATCATATCATCCCCAAAGTAACCCTGTTGAACCTTGGAACTGTACTTTGATCAGCATGTTACGCACTTTGGAGGATGACCAAAAGAAAGACTGGAGGAAGTTTTTGCAGCCAGTTATCCATGCGTACATGGACATCGAGACACAGTGGGGACACTGTAAGAAGCTCTGGCATGACACATGTGAAGAGATCCTTGGCAAGAAGAAGATCCAGCACAAGGAATGGATCTCAGCCGACACCATCCACAAGCTGGAGACAAGGAGAGAGAAGAAAACTATGCTGAACATGAGCTGAACAAGAGCAGCTAAGGCAAAGGCACAGGAAGAGCACACGGCAGCAAACAGAGAAGTAAAGAGGAGCATCAAGAAGGACAAGAGGGACTACTTTGACGACCTGGCCAGTCAAACAGAGGCAGCAGCCCGACAGGGGAACCTGAAGGACCTGTATCTGGTAACCAAGAAGCTGACAGGCAAGTTCCAGCAGGCAGACAAGCCAGTGAAGGACAAGAACGGAAACCCACTGACAACAACTGAGGAACAGCTGAAGCGATGGGCAGAACACTTCGGAGAGCTGCTAAACCGCCCTGCCCCTGATGCAGCACCAGACATCCCACCCACAGAGACAGAACTGCCGATCAGCTGTGACAAACCCTTAAAGACAGAGATTAAGAAGGCCATCATGACTCTGAAAAATGGGAAGGCTGCAGGCCAGACAAGATACCAGCAGAAGCCATCAAAGCAGACACAGAGACAGCTGTCAACATTCTATACAGCCTCTTCAGCAAGATCTGGGAGAGGAGGAGGTACCGGCCCAGTGGAAAGAAGGAATCATCATCAAGCTGCCCGAAGAAAGGAGACCTCAGGGACTACAACAACCACCAAAAGATCATGCTCCTGTCAACGCCAGGCAAGGTTCTCAACAGGGTTCTACTGGAGAGAATGAAAGAGGCTGTCGACCCCAAGCTCCGAGACCAGTAGGCAGGCTTCTGGCAGAACAAATCATGTACTGACCAGATCGCCAGCCTGCTGCGCATCATCATGGAGCAGTCGCTGGAGTGGAACTCCCCCCTTATATCAACTTCATAGATTATGAGAAGGCCTTCGACAGCGTGGATAGAGAGATGCTGTGGAAGCTGGTGAGGCATTACGGAGTTCCCGAGATCATCATCATCCCTCATCCGGTGCACCTACCAGGACATGAACTGCAGGATTGCCCACGCCGGCCAGCTGTCCGACAGTTTTGAGGTGAAGACCAGAGTTCGGCAGGGGTGCCTGCTGTCGCTGTTCTTTTCCTCCCTGGTCATTGACTGGATCATGAAGACCACTACAACAGGCAGGAACAACGGGTATACAGTGGACACTCTGGACGCAGCTCGAAGACCTTGACTTCGCTGACGACCTGGCGCTCCTGTCACACAGCCACAGCCAGATGCAGGACAAGACCACTTGCTTAGAGACCACATCAGCCGGAACAGGGCTCAAGATTAACAGGAAGAAGACCGAGCTGATGAAATCATCAACACCACTGCCAGCACGTCAGTCATCAGTCACAGTCGGTGGAGAGCCCATCAGGGAGGTGGTGTCTTTCGTCTACCTGGGAAGCGTGGTTGACCAACAGGGAGGCACGGACCGAGACATCACAGCCAGAATCAGCAAAGCAAGAGCAGCTTTCATCATGCTCAAGAACATCTGGGCATCTGGAGGAATTAACATAAGAACCAAACTCCGCATCTTCACTCATGTGAAGTCAGTTCTGCTCTACGGATGCGAGACATCGCGGACAACACAGACGATGCAACAAAAAGATTCAGACATTCTTCACACCTGTCTGAGGCGCATCTACAAAATCTGATGGCAGGAGAAGATCCAAAACGAAGATCTGTGGGAGCGTGCAGGACAAGAACCAGTGGCCAAGCAGATACTGCGAAGGAAGTGCGGCTGGATCGGACACACCCTCAGGAAGCCAGCGTCCAGCACCACACGCCAAGCCCTGACCTGGAACCTGCAGGGAAAGAGGAAGAGAGGCTGACCTCGCAACAGTTGGAGGCCAGATACTGAGGCAGAGCTGAAACAACAGGGGACCAACTGGACTGGAATGACCAGAACTGCCCAGAACACGAGTGCGATGGCGAAGGGTCGTCGATGGCCTATGCTCCACCAGGGGCAATGGGCATGAATGAATGAAATGACTTGCTGCTGCTGCTAAACTCGCGGACTCCATCCTTGCCTCCTTTGACACCAGCAGTGACACTGAAGAGATCTGGACTGCGTTCTGGCTGCACCAGATCGTCCACTCCCATATCCTGCATACCACTTCAAAGGCCAAGTACGGGAAGCCCTGGGTGGACTACAAGTCTAAAACACTCATCCGTAAGAGAGACAGAGCGTACAAGACGTGGAAGAAGTCTGGCAACCCAGGACACCTTCAGAAACTTAAAGAGCTGAAGCGCCAAGTCCAGCGCCAACTTCGCAGAAACTATTGATCCATACAGCTCGCCTCATCGAGGAGACAGCAAAAAGATGGTGTGGCAGAGTCTCAAGGCATTCTGGAGCTATGTAAAAGCCAAGAAGACGGAATCTTCAAATGTCTCTCCTCTGAAAGTTGATGGCCTCCTTGTAGGACGCCCAGGGCCAGGCTGAGATCCTAAATCGCCAATTCCAGTCGGCATTCAGCAAGAGGACGCCCTGTACTCCTGAAGACTTTGAAGCCAGGACAGGGCTCAACCTCAACACAACGGACCAATGTGCAGCACCATCACCATCAGGGAGGAGGGCGTCAAGAAGCTGCTGAGGAACCTGAAGTCCAGGAAGGCTCCCGACCCCAACAGCACCACCCCAAAATCCTGAAAGAGCTTGCCAGTGAACTCGCACCCACCCTTACACTCTTGTTCCAGTCATCCATAAACTCTGGCACTGTTCCGTTAGACTGGAAGACCACCCATGTCTCACCCATCTTCAAGAAAGGCGAACAGTACAGACCAGCAAACTATCGCTCCATCTCTCTGACTAGTGGACCTGGAAAGGTGCTGGAGCACATCATCGGTCCACAACATCATGGACTTTGCAGAGAGCAATAACATCCTCTGCAGGGAACAGCATGGCTTTAGAAAGCAGCGGTCCTGTGTCAGCCAGCTGATAGGCCTTGTGGATGAGATTACCTACAGCAGGGACAAGGGCAAGCAGAGAGACATGCTAGTCATGGACTTTGCGAAGGCCTTTGACAAGGTGTCCCACTCACTCCTGACCCACAAAATACAGCATTACGGAATCACCAGCAATATCAACAACTGGATCCAGAGCTTCCTAAGTGACAGGAGGCAAGCAGTTGTCATTGACGGTGTCACCTCCACCTTCGTGCCTTTAGAGTCAGGAGTTTCCCAGGGCTCTGTCCTCGGCCCATGCCTCTTCCTGCTTTATATCAATGATGTCACCAAGGGCCTGACTTCCTCCGTACGACTCCTTGCAGATGACAATTGACATGGCCTGTCACAAGACAATCACCAAAGCCGCGAACCAGCATGATCTGCTGAGAGACCTGGACAAGCTTGCTGACTGGGAAGAAAAGTGTGAGGCCCTACACTTCGGCAAACGATGGCAGAAAACATACCATCTGAGAGACCACCCACTGAAGTCTTCCAGCGATGCCAAGTACCTCAGCTGGAAGAAACATACCAAGAACGTCGCCATGAAGGCCACCAAGACCCTTGGCTTCCAGTGACCTAACCTGAAGGTTGGCTTCATCTCCTTCAAAGACCAAGCCTACAAGACCATGGTGCGCCCCTAACTGGAATACGCGTACGAAGTTTGGGATCCACACACTGACAACAAGATACAGTCCTTGGAGAAGATCCAGAGGAGGGCTGCCCACTGGGTAGTAAACCGTTACCGCCAAACATCGAGCGTGGGAGAAATGCTTAACCAGCTGAGATGGACATCACAGGAAGATCGGCGAAGAAAAGCCCGCCTGACAACACCGTACAAGTATCACCATGGTGACATCATGATCAAGACCAACCATGCGCCAAGACTCCTGAAAACTGGACACGCCACTTGCACTTCCATGAACACCAGACGCCATGGAGTCCAGCTGCAGAAAGCTATCGGAAACACTCCTTCTTCCCCCGCACCACCAAGGAGTTCAATAAGCTCCCACTTGAGGCAATTCAATCAGCCTCGGTGGTGGTGGACTTTCAGTCCTTCCTCTGATTCCACCCCCCACACCCGTCTCCCCCACCCATCCCCTCCCACCCCATGCCTAGAGTACAAACCCTCCCCACCACACTCCAAAGTAGGGCCTGCCAAAGCATAGTTAGAGGTCTGAAATAGTGAGTATGGTGGCCCCCACTTCCCTGCCCGCTGTCCATGTAGTTGAGTTAGGTAGTGAGCACTGACTGCATAAGTTGACCCACAACTCCCACAGCAAACTGGAACCCCTTTGTAGATGCCAGAATCTTCAACTCGATGAAGGTGGGCAGATAACAAAGAAGAAGAAGAAGAAGGTCATGTTTGTGCTGATTCAAAACTAGTTTGTTTATAATGAATGGTGTCATTCAACATGGAGAGTAGTACAGTTTTGCTGGGTGTCTACTGGAAGTCACCCCAAATTGAAGAAAACACAACTTTTCCATTTTTTTGTGAAACTGGAACTGGGATATTGGGGGGGCATAACCTTAGGAAAAAGGTTCCAGTGCTGCAGTTTACTCAATATTAAATCATACCTCTGGTGTGTGATATCTCACGTGTAGGTCACACACAAAGGAGTGTTTTGTTTTTTTTTTGAATAGGTTTTAGTATGAAATATTTGAATATATGTGGTTTATTGGGGGTTCTACCGCATAATCCCCCAGGTGATGGAATGTGAAATGATGGAGAGTGTGGTATGTGCAGTAGAGTTGCGACATTAACTCGAACCCCATAACCCTTAATTCAGAACAGCCATCTGAAGAGGGTTACATACCTAAATATACATCCAAAAAAGGGTGAGGGGGAAGGGATTACTGAATTTTAATAACCTCAAGTGTGAACATTATTTTAGTAGAAAAGAAAATAGGTTCTGCAAATACAAGAATCAATATAAGGTGATCATTGCACTACAAATTTTGCCAGCCAGTAATGTCCATGAGTGTTCCTGAATGTTGAAAAGTTTAGAGTTACCAGAGGGTTTTTTTTTTTGTTTGTTTGTTTTTTATTGTTACTCTTAAATGTGAACTGAAAAAAAAATGGAATACTCTACACATCAGTGAGTGATTTTAAGATCATACAGAAGTTTTATTATATCGCCACACACATGAAAGCATGAAGAGTTAGAATGAGAAAACTCATCAAAGAGTGATGCACAGACATAGTTGATGTTACCAGCCACCATGGCAAAGTGGTTAGCATCACAGACTCCTGGCTGGAAAGGGTGTGGGTTAGATTCTCATCAGAGCCATTTATTTGTGGGATTGTTCTGCCCTGACAGGCTCCCACACAGAGTTGAGTTTGCTATGGGCCCTATTGAGAAGACTGGGACCATATTGTCAAGTTCCATCCACTTAATGGATCTGTCTCAGAGTGTTGCTCAAATTTTTCTGATCAACACTGCGGGTGTCTTGATCTCTTGGGCCTGGTTGATGCTGAGATACATTATGAAACTTGAAAGTAAGCATAGAGTACAGCCCTGTCATTTAATCTCAGACCAGACTGGAAATACACATCATCATTTTCATCATCCTCATTCTCATCGATCAGCATAACAGAAAAAGTCTTTAATTCTGTGGCCCTTCTTGCCCTGTTCTCATGGTGACCTCAGTTTCGATTTCCTCAGTGTCTGTGGCCTTTGTTTTATTCTGTTGAGGTCACTTACCAGCAAATTCATCCATGGGAAATGTCATTGGACAGATATGGTGGCACCCTCCAGAGGGAGAGCTCACTGGCACTGGTTCTGCGATTAAGCAGTTATTGTCGTCAGTAGGAGGCTAAGTAGGTGGTTTCCAGAGTATGTTGGATCAGAACAGGCACCACTGAACACTACCAAAGTGTTTCGGCAGCAGTGCAGTGTCTCTTCTGATGGGTTTCCTTACGATGACTAGACACTCACTGCTCCCTGTGGATTGCTGATGCCAGCAGGGCTGTGGTGGGTGGGAGCCAGGCTGTGGCTGTAGACAAGGAGTCAAAATGAGCGATGTAGGTACAATGCTACCGAGATGACACAGAAGACAGGACAGCAAAAGAAAAAAAAGAGAGAAGTTGATGTTAACGCTGCTGATGTTGGCTGTTGCATTGTAACATCACATCCATCCATAGGAGAGAAGAAAAAATGCTTTGTCGCCAGTCTGTCCAGTGAAAAATCAACCAGTGATTGGTATCGGATGCTTTATCTTTTTATTTTTATTTTTGTTGTTGTTGTATCGTTTATTTAAACATATTTTGCGCCATGTGTGGTCAGTCACTGGGCTTGCTGTGTAAACGAAAATTGAACGTCTGTTTCTGTTCCAGGGAAGGCAATGACCCAGGTGACAAAGGCCAGATCTCGTACTCGGAGCTTCTTGAGCAAGTGTGCAAGTTTGCCAATGTCCTGAAAAACTTTGGTCAGTCTCCGAAACTCACAGGACTGCACGTCTCTGCACACACACATCACAGCCATCGTTTACCTTTCTCTGTCTTGGGTCTTTTTTTTTGTGTGTGTGTGTGTGTGCCATTAGTTCTGTTCAAATGTTTAGAATTTATGAAATTTTTGGGTGTGGCAGGCATATGTTTGCAGATTATTTCTCAGTGTCTTACAGAAACACTACAGATGCTTATGACATTTAAGTAATGCAGTGTGTGTACACAAAACATGCAGATCACTCAGGCACATATCATGTAAGTTTGTGCACAGCCACAATGTATATGAACTTATCCTATAGATATAGGCTTAGGCACTTGTTTATACACCACATTCACACACACACACGCACACTTGCAAGCATACATACATAACACACACACACACACACACACACACACACACACACACACACACACACACACACACACGCACATGAGCTTCCAGAAATTTTCACAGGAAGTTTTTCCCCTCGTTTGTTATTGCAGTGCAATTGCCCCTGTGTTGCTTATTCAGGCTACTAATCCTCTGCTACTTGACAGTTTGTATCATTGTAGTGTTGCATCAGCAATTCACAGGAAGAGTCAGTGTCAAGTTGTCATGGGGCAAACAGATTAGAAACGGAACTGATGCTGATGCAGACATGAACGTATGCACACACACACACACACCACACATGTATACTCACACATACACACACAACACGCATACACACACACACACACACACACACACACACACACACACTCATGCACAAGTGCATGTGCAGTATATGCAAACATACTGTGTATTAACAAGTTTATCATATTTCTGTATTTTTCTTTTATGTGTCATTTTGTGTGTTTTTACCCACGTTTACCTGTAACTTAGTGTAAGGACAGTGACAGTTCCTCTGTCTAACTCTGTTGGGTTTTTTTGTTGTTGTTATTTTTTCATTCTCTCTCTGTCTGTCTGTCTGTCTGTCTGTCTGTCTGTCTCTCTCTCTCTCTCTCTCTCTCTCTGTGGTTGAGTCCCCATCTAGTTCTGTGTGCACAACTCATGTACACCATTCTTTGGTTATTCTTGTGTCAACATTTCTGAGCCCTTCTCTCTTGGCCTTGTCCAGCCAACACTGCTGCTTCCCTCTTCCCCTTCCACCCCCTCTCTACCCTTCCCTTTCTCAGGTCCCCCATAGTCTCTTAAGTTGCCACCAAGCTAATCCTGTCCCCATTTCCATCCCCTCCCACTTTACCATCCCCTCCGACTTAATTGCATCTTCCTTCAGTGCTAAATAAGGTAGGTATAGGAAGGGAGATGATGAGAGAGTACAGGTACATTGGCTCCTGATGGTGTTAAAATTTTTTGAACCACATTTCTGACTGTATAACTGAAGCTTTATCAAGATTGAAGTAGTTCTGAGGTGAACAGTGGTTACTTAAAAAAGACCTGTCGTAAAGCAGTTGCAGACCAGAGTAGAACTCTGTATAATTATCATCATCTGTATTGATCATCAGTAAGGAACAGTTTATGGCCCTTTTTTTTTCTTTTTTTTTGCATGTGTATGTAAAAAGCAACATTTCACTACACCCTTACACCCCTCTCAGCTCACAAGAAAAATTTGTGTTATAATATTAGGTTGTAACCAATGGCTAAGTGCAAAGATTAGTATTGCAGACTTGTGGGCTTGGAGGTGGTGCATTCATTTCTCATCAGAAGCATTCTTTAGTGGGATTTTTCAGCCCTGATCAACTCTTTCCTAATTTTAGTGTTGTGAAGACTGAAATGGGAAGACAGGAACAGGAGAAACAAAGCTAAGTGGCTACATGTTCTTCGTGTCACTGTCCTAAACTAAAGGTTATTTGTTTTCGCCCAAAGAAGACCTAAAAGGTCGAAATGCATTGTGTCTAGTCCTGTACTCTTGTTTGTCTGTGTCCTTGGTGGTAACTAAACCCCCTCTCTTTCCAAATTTAGGAATTAAATAGTCAAGTTTCATCCATTTGAAGGTTGTATCTTCTGAGAGTGCTCAAAGTTTCAGACAGCACTGCAGGTATCTGTATCTCTCAAACATGGTTGATGGAATTGAATGATGAAGGGAAGTCTTAGATTACAGCCCTGCCGTGAAATCTCAGATCAAAATGGAGCTCCATAGTATCATTCATATCATCATCTTCATTGATCAGAAGCGAAAGTCACAGATTGTGCTGACCGTCGTGCCCAGCTCTTCTGGCGATCTCATTTTTTTTAAATTTCCCCTTCACATCCATGTCTGTGTTGTGTAAATTCATCGGTATTGGCGGGCTCATAGAGACTGTTGTTTGATAGATGTGGTGGCACCCCCTGAAGGAGGAGGCTTACTCTGCAGCTAAGCAGTTACTATCATCCGTAGGGGGCTGTATGTGTTGGAGTAGAACTAGAAGGCACCACAAAACACCACTAGAGTGACTCGGCAGCAGTGCAGTGTGCTCTGTCAGTGGGTTCCCCATGATACTATGATATTGACTGGTGACTATGGACAGCAGTGCTGGTGCTTAAAACAGGACAAACCTGGTTGTGGCTATGTGCGTGGAGTGAACATGAGCTGCAAGGGAATAATGTCATCGGCAGGGCAAAGGAGATGAGATGCAGAAAACTACAAAAAGAATAACATCTCCTCCCCCCGTGACCTGCCACACTCATTAGTTTTTCATTATGTTGTGGGATTATGTTATTCCTTCTGTATATGACTGGCCTTAGGTGTTTTAGTCATTTGGTTTTGGGTTGAACCCCTTTGAATAATCTTGGAACATCTCTTCATTCCCTTACCAACCTCGTAGATAGCGTAAGCCAATCTTTTCTGTCTCCATCATCCCCCCTTCTTCCCTGCCCCCAGTCTCTACCATGGGGACCTATCTCACTGAAAAAATAAGCCAACCTTTTCACTGTCCACTCCTGCCCTACCCCGTACACACTCCTCTCCATGCCTTCACCCACCCTCTTTTTTTTTTTTTAGTTCCTGTTATTTTCAGCTGAATCCTTTTCTCTGGATTTTGTTTTTCACTGCGTTGATGTGAATGATAGCATTACATCTGTTACAAGTACTTCCTGTTGTACTTTATTTCATCTAAAGTTAAAAGAAATTATAAAATTTTCATATAGTGCAACCATATCCCATGTCTTTGGAATGATCACTAGTTATCTTGTTTGTTTCTTACTCAGAGAAAATGGTATAGAAACACCCACCATGTAGGCATTAGTGAGATTCCTTAACTCTCCAGTCTCTGTCTTACTTAATTAGGAGAATTCAAATGCGAGATAATTATATATAAGGTAATTATTGATAAAGAAAAGAAAAGAGAATTCCAGATGTGACAATTGGAGGAAACGAAAATAACGCATACTGTAGCTCTACTTTCCATGGTAAAATAGTAAGGGTTGCCAGACTCCCAGGCACAGGCAGTGAGTGACTTGTGTCAGGCATGTAGTGAAGGCAGAGACCTGACTTCTGGGCAAAAGTCAAACTGTTGCAGAGAAACTAAGTTCAGTGCTATTTTGCCCATATTTGGAAATCATCAGGACAGCAGAAGATTCTGCTTTGAGGAACTAGGATTTTCAAGTTACTGTTAAGACAGCAACAGTATAATGTGTCGTCCCAGGTGACTGGCCAAGTTAGAAGGTAATGGGTAATCAGAATGCAGCACACAGGGTATCTAGTTTGTGCCATTTTGCTGAAAAGCTGGCAGATTAGGACTGATAGGTATGTATGAGAGGGAGACTGCAGTGTAAGACTTTGCATGATATACTAAGCTATGTGTTTTGTGTTTTCCTGTTAGTTATTTAGTACATGGGCAGGTTGTTTTGCCTGGTGGCATGTTAAAACTCTGTCTCCCTACCCATTAATTAGGTCGCAAATGTCCAAACCTGCACACATGAAATAAATTTTGTCATAAAGAGAAAGAAGGTTGAAGAGACTAAGAGGGGTGGTGCAGTTGCACCATTCTTTCATGTGGTGATTATCATTGTTACAGGCATTGGTGAGAAGGATCGGGTGGTCATCTACATGCCCATGGTTGTAGAACTGGTCATTGCCATGCTGGCTTGTGCTCGCATTGGGGCCATCCATTCCATTGTGTAAGTCCTTATAGGAAACCACCCATAGTGCATTTCATTAATACTCTTATGCAGCTAGTTATGTCTTGATTCATTGCATTTCAGTTTCCACAGGCATCCTCTCCACAGAAGTAATGAAAGGTAGCGTAAAAGAACTTACAGATCTGACACACTCATTGCCACTAAAATAGATGACAGACACTAAGTTTGGCAGTTTTACCCTTGTACCCATAGGAATAAAGTAGTTTTTAAAAGTTGAAAGAAAGTTAGAGAGAGAAAGAGGGAAAGTCCATTTGGCAGTATAGATATGTTGACATAATCTGAACCTTGTGTGATCGTTTAAATCGGCTGCTCATTTTTTTTTTTAACTAGAAGTGTGTTGCTTTGGCTTTTGACAGAATGTTTTTTGTCAAATGTTGCCTGCAGTGATGTACTTATCATCGGTACCAAGCGGTGACAAGAAAGAGCAAAGTAACCGCTTACATGCTCATTTCCAAAGTAGAATATGGGCAGAGGAGCAGGAGGAAGAGGAGGTGGAGTATTAGGGAAAAGTGTGATTACATTAATGTGATTTGTAGGACTGCACAGCCACCATATGGTGTATCTCCAAACTTTTGAACAATTCCTTTGATCTTGGGATATGAGGAATCGACCATCATCTCTGTTAAGCTCTTGACTCCTTGTGATGCCTGTACCCCTCAGTGAGCGATGTTAATTTCCCAATGATGGGTGCATGGGAGAGCGTAATTTATGGATATGCTTTGTTTGTCTGAACCAGTTACATCTGTGACTGCAGACAAAGTTTAATAAATGTTTTTTAATTCACTGTTAATTTTGGTAGGCTGAGGTTCAGCTGTAACATGGTTGATGAGATACTGATATATAGTGTGTATGCTTGTTTTATTTGTGCTTGGCACTACTTTAGTTGATTACTTTGCTTTTTTTTCATTTTTTTTTTTGGATTTACCAGTAAATAAAATGAAATAATAGTACTTTCAAGTAGGTTAGCAGCCTTTGTAGTATATTTTTCAACTATACTTCATGGCAAGAACAAAATATTTTTTTTGCTGCTGGTTCAGGTTTTTAAAGGATTATTTTCCTTTCGTTCGTTTGTTTGTATAATTATGTAAGCAGGCTGAAACTTGACCATGTCTGTGATTATAGAACTGTGACTATCTGTAGATTAGATATGGGGGCAGTGTGAAAGGATACATGCAAATCCTGGACACATTTGGTAATAGGTCTGTTTCAAGTCAGCCTTCATAGACTGGGCTTGAAGTGTATGGCTTTCATGATATAGAAGAACCACCCTGGCCCGTTCCAGGGCTGAGCAATAATAAGTTACAGGCAGGACAGCATGACAGTAATTGGCAGGGTGCAAAAAAATGGCCCCATTATCTCCATTGATTTTGCACCGGCAACTGGAAAAGGGAGAACACCTCATGGCTCCCCTGGTCTGGAAACTGAGCTAGTAGATACACTTGACAGATGGAAATCAATATTGGGCTAGGTTTGCATGTTTTTGGTTAAAATGAAGAAAGAAAAAAAAAAAAATGTGATGGTGTCCCTGAGGGGTAAGGGGTGTGCAGGTGAAGACAGGCAGATGGTGATATGCGCAGGGACCAAGGGACGACAGCCAGTCAAGAAGACACACACGTTGTGGAGTTTTCTCCTTTTATTGAACTTCCATAGCAAAGAGCTCAAACCAGGCACACTGCCCTGGGAACTCTTCTCTCTCTCTCTCTGTTAGCACTCAGCGCACTGAGCACTCTCACGCGCCGATCGCTCACTCGCGGACCACACTCTGGACAACACTCTCCTCCGGGGAACACTGTGGGGAACACTGATCTCACTCACGCTGCGCGCCTCACTTACATACAGCTTGACCGGACCGCAAAGCCAGCAACGCAGCGCCGCAGGCAAAATGAGCCTGGCGAGACAGCAAATGACAAAATTTGTGCTATCTGTCGCAGCTTCTGCGTTTTCTAGCTCGCCCGTACAGTCAAGGAGTCCAAACATATTAGTATCGATGAAAACCTCAGAACCCAAAGAAAAAACGCAATAAATCATATTTGACAATTTTGTGGCTGTGTAAAGTTACTGACAATTAAAGTCCGAGAATGAAACCACTTTTAACGGGTTTATGTCATATTTTCCCTTATTTCGATGACAAAAAGCAAACTGCGTGAAATAATTTTGTAATGACTGGAAAGCTGGCATTTCGCTCTTTTTATACATATAGATTTCATTATCCAAGATGCCGTCTAAGTGGAGAACTTTGCGTTTAAAATTTGATGGAAAACACAACTTGCCTTATCGTCACATGGCCGTCGCCATGTGCTTTTAACACGACTTTCGATAAAATGTTATTCCGTTGGAATGGTTAATCGGATGATAATTTTTATATATATTTTCGGTTGCTTCTACCATAGAAACGAAGTTACTAAAAAGATTTTGATAGGAAAGTCCGAATTTCATAAAACAACAATTTAGATCAGAACGCCGACAATGAACAAAGAAGGCAACTCGCTCAAGAGACCGGCGCCGTCAGTCATTTCGTATAGTCGCATGCTTGTACAGAAAAGATCATAGCCATGCGATATACGAAATGAGAGCTTATGGACTTTACTTTCAATGCGCATTCATGGATTCTTTGGATTCTCTCATACTTTTTGTGAAATCAAGAATTATTTACGGTTTGTTCGTCGAACAATTCAAAATGGCGCCAAGATTAATTCGGTCGAAAACAGTTTTAGGAAAAATATGGGCTTCTCAGTTCAACATGATTGAAACGAATAGAATACGTGAATTTTTGTGACTTTGGCGATGTATACACAAATATGTAGGTTCTGAGGTATTCATGATTTAAAGAAATAACACAATAAAAATGAGATTCAACCAAGGGAGGTAAGGGGGAAGATAACTCATGAACAAAATATCTCATCTACGACGGGTGACCAAGAAACATGTACCGTTAGCACCCGCTACAAAAAAAAAAAAAAGAAGAGAATTTGAGATAGGGATAGATTCTTTATGGGACAGTATTCAACAAAATTATTTTACAGGAAGGTAGATAAAAGTGAATTATTACTGCAAATGTTCTGTCTCTTCCCACACACTTTGACCCTTCCAGTCACAAATGAAACAAAGAGTTAGTGCAACAGATTCTGTTTGAGGTTATTATCCTTTATCTATGAAGTGTTCAGCATCAGTTTGATATGCATCTGATTACTGAAATAAAGTGAAAATGTAGGTTTTGCTTAAAAAACAAACAGCGATGCACCTCTGAAGCTTGAGGGCATTGTCAGATATTGCCTGTGTCCCTGTTTCAATCCTCATCCCTTTCCACCCCTTCCCCCTTCCCCTTTTCCTGCAACTGCCCCCAGTTCATTCTCATGGATGGATGATGTCAGACATCAAGCTGTTTCAAGGTATGTTTGTATGTACCCATGGGAGAAAGGATTGCACTGTATAGGTACAATACAGCCTCGAAAATTTGTCTCAAAACCTTGTTGCCAGCTACATAACCACCACATTTCAGATCAAAATAATAGGAGGAGGAAAGGTGGTTTTTTAAGTGTTTCAACGCTTTGTGACTGTTTCTACTGCAGTAAGATTTGTGTTAAATTTGTGTGTCACTATACTACTAATGATTTATTATTTAAAAAATAATATGTTGTAAATGTAGTCTTTAACACTATGCTATAACATTTATGTGACATTTTTTACAAATGGTAAAAAATAATTTGTTGTGTAAAATTATACTCTTTGATGCCATTGTCAGTAGCTTTTGTGGACAAGTGACACATTTTAGTTTTGATTGTACTTGATTACAAAATTTAGTTCAAATGTGTTCATCTGAATAGGAAGGTATGTAATTGTTTCCATATGTACTTGGATATTGATAAAAGTCAGTGATGTCTAGAAAGCAAAAGTGATAAGAAACAACAAAGAAACAAAAGGAGCCAAAGAAGAAAAAAAGTATTCATTAATTGTTCACACAAACCATAAAGATGGGCTGTTTTGGGGAAAAGAATGAGGGAAGAGTTTGGAGAGTGGGTGGTAAGACAGAGAGAGGGAGAGAGAGTTGTATCTTGTTGGTATTTCACAGCACAAGGATGGATATTGGAATAATAAGAATATGGACTTGTTCAAATGTTACATTACCATGCATTACATTTTAAAATAATTCAACCTGTTCATAAAGATGTATCACTATTTGGACAGGCACATGTCAATTTGATTTTGTTCTGAAAACTGGGTAAGAGCAGAAGGTCATATTTGTGTTTACAAGTGTACAAATAATGCTTTACAAACAATGACTTAAAGAGTAGATGTTATCAGTAACAATCACAGTATTGCAGGCAAGCAGAACAAGTGATTCTGTCAATCACACATTCCTTGCTATCAAACATTGTCTCATCACTGAGATTGTTTGGAAAAAAAAACAAACAAAAATCCTGAAGAAATAAACAAACAAAAAGACATTGTACAAAATTATGTTTTGAATATGTAATCAGAACTTGTTTTCGTATGTCACAAAAGTCACAGGTTATGTGTCAACTGTTTCTCGTTTCCTACAAGATAAAATGCACATGACCAGTTTCCTTTTTTATGAGGCCCATGTCTGTTTGCCAGCTTATAATTTTTATAAGAAACCTGAATCGATTTTAGAAAGGGGAGGGGGAAAAAAAGGGGGGGGAGTTCTGTCAGACTGTTTTGTGATGAAGGAAAAGCTATTTTGCAGAGCCCGTCATAGAATTCTTACCAGCTGTCTAGTCCATCCTTTTTCATCAGGTTTAAACCCAAGAGGGGAAAAAAAAAAACAGTTGGAGCTGTAAATTCATGAAAGAAATGGAGATGGTATGAAATAAAGGCTTCTCTCTCACTTTTCTGTCTCTGTCTCTGTCTGTCTCTCTCTCTCTTTCTCTCTCTCTCTCTCTCTCTCATGAATTTAAAAGCTGTCTTAGAAGACTGCAGGACAGAGTTGACGGCTAGAAAGAATTTATATATTAGACTGTTCAGAAGAATACTGCCTGAAACTGTTTTTTTTTGTCATGCTTGAAACTGCTATGTTACCAGCTACGTTTGGTGCTGTGATTAGCATCACATTAAGAGGGGCTGGGAGAATTGTTATTTCAGTTCCCATCAGTGGCTTTTATGGTGAGATTTTACAGCCCTGACAGGTTCCTACCCAGAATGATGAGTATACGGTGAGGTCAGATGGAAAAACTGTGACCACAAACTTGAGTTTCATCTATTTGATGGATGCATCTTGTAGAGTGTTGCTCAGATTTCCTAACCAACACAGCAGGAGTCTGAATCTCTCAGGTGTGGTTGATGCTGGCCAGAATGGAAGTTTGTAGTACCATTTTCATCATCTCATCCCGATTGATCTTCATTTACATTTGTGCTGTGGCCTTTGATCCTTGCTTCATTATGGGCACAGAAGATGAAACACAAAACTAATTAGATGAATTATGTAAAACCTGATTCATGTGTTTAACTGTGGGTTTTTCTTGTTCTTTTGTCTTTGTCACCCCATGGCAGTTTGGAGGCTTTGCAGACTCTTCCCTGGCAGAGCGTATTTGCAGTTCAAAAGCTAATGTTCTTGTGTCAGCAGGTGTGATCTCAAACACTCTGTCTCCTGTTTCTTTTTTTTTTTTTCTTTTGTTTGGGTTTTTAATCAAAGCTTATTTTCATCTTTGTCATGTGTTATTTACTGGAATGCAGTCACGGTCAAGTTTAGAACTGTGATAGGCCTGCATACCAAATGAAAGTTTGCTGATCATCCATTCACCTTAAGCCTTGTGATCTGTCATTTTTAATGCCATAAATGTGCTCATGAACATGTAGGTTTGAAAAAAAGAGTTTATGCTATCTCCATTTTAACATTTTGCTGTTCTACAAAACAGTGCCTTTTTTCTATTTTAATCACTCTTTCTACATGCTTGACAACAAAATCGTCACATCCAAATCTTATAAAAAAAAAAAAAAACATTCTAGAAAATGACAATGTCAGAAATATTTGGTGGTGGCTGAGAGATCTTCCTTCAGTTTCAATGTGGACATAAGTGATAGTGCAGAAAAACAACAGGAAGACAGAAGATTCTGTTGAAGACAGAATAAGAGGGAAGGCACCTGGTTCCAGTAGGGTATCTAAAAGGCACATGATTAGTGGTCACAGACCAAAAAAGTTATTTTTATCCCTTTGACTGCAGGGGAACCACATCAGGGAATCAAAGGATTGGGAGCATTTCCATAAACAATTTCTTAAAGTGCAGTTTAATGTTATTGTGAATGTACTTACCACTTCAGATCTTAAGTCTGTCTCCAAGTGTGAAAACCATGAACTTTTATACTGAATTAAAAATGAAATGACCCTAAATGACCAAATTTTACCAGTTTGTAACTATAGCAATAAAACTTCATTGCTGCTTTTTTTCTTTTTTAACTGTAGAGTGTCGTCACAACCAAGGTCATACATTTGCAGAAATGAAAGTTAGCCCATCACACAGATGTTAGTATCTCTAACCTGTGGTTTCATGACACTACATTTAAAACTGTTGAGTTTGGAGTTGCTTCCATCTTGACCTGATTGCATTCCAGTGACAAGAACATGTTGGTGTACGTCCATGTTGTCCTATCAGTAGAGAAGCTGCCTGGAACCCGAATGCTTTTCAACAGATTTTTTTTTTTTTTTTAATTAATAAACCATGTTTGATGCTGTTATTGTTACTCTAATGTTACAAGCATTGTTACTATAATGTGTTGCCTCTTCAAAGAAAGGAAGCACAGACAACTCAGTGTTTTATGGCAATTCATATTTGAACAAACACAAACCTTAGATCAGGTGATCTGTGACCTTGTAAAAGATCATATTGCAGACCTGTTTATTGCTTCTTCATAGGGCAGTCTTTTCAAGGGAGTGATCGTATTCTCATACTCGCCAAATACTGCATAGGATTTTACTAAAACAAGGAGGAATCATTTAAAAATTCTTCAGTCCAGTTGACCTAAAGTGTAGAAGGATGATTGATTAATACTTGATAGATAATGTGTATTTTTATGTTTTATGGCACAGCCCATAGTCAGCAGAAACTGGCAAAGAACAATTAAGGTCACATTCTGGGACAGATTGTGTTGGCTCACAGAGTTTGGAAATGATTTATAGAGAGCAATAAAGGTCACACTGATAGATAGTGTTGGCTCACTGAGTTCGGTAATGATTATAGAGAGAGCGATAAAGGTCACACTGATAGATAGTGTTGGCTCATTGAGTTTGGTAATGATTATAGAGAGAGCGATAAAGGTTACACTCTATGATTGTGTTGCTGGCTCACTGAGTTTGGAAATGATTACAGAGACTGTGAATTCAGTTTTTGCCTTCACTTTGGTTGAACATTATTTGCATATGAGGAGAAAGGATTTCCTATAAATTTTTAGAAGGCAAATTACAGTGGAATTTCAGAGCATTCATAAATTATTTGACCAACACAAATTTGCTTTCATTATGGGAGAATTTTTTTTTTTATGTCTTTCCTTTTTCATGAACATGAACAGTTTTGAGAACCTGCTGAGCCATTCTCAATCCTTCACAAACCTGGGATCATCAGTTACATGTTAATCATCAATTAAGTATGACTAACTGAAAAAGTACAAAATTAAGAACAAAGATGGTTTGCAATCAAATTGTCAAGATCACGTGAGTAGACACAATCAAGGTTTGTCAGTTGAAAGCTTGTTCATTTAAGAGCGGCCATTACATTTTTGTCTGACCTGGCCCATGTAACATTGATTTTTTGTTTATTGGCTAATAAAAAAAAGTGCATGATACAGTAGATGTTTGGAATTGTATGTTTGGTGATGTCGTTTTGTGTAGAGGTTTGGTTTTTGGAAACAGGCTACATGACAGTTCATTATGACAGCCCAGTATATTTGGGCACATCTGCATGTACACTGACAGATTATGCATTTTTATTTTCAGTTGTATTTATCAACAGCATAGATAAAACAATAAATAATAAAGTAAGGAGTAAGTAAGTAAAGACTTTAAGAGGAAACATTTGTACACACATTCAGGGAGTTGTTAGAGTAAGTAGATTGAAATTTCATAACAGCATATTAAGAGGTATGACAAGGTTATTTATCTTGTAGATCTGCTGACTGCTAAAATTTCTCCATCGCATTAATGACTAAAAAGTAAAGTAGAATAAGATCTGCCGCTGTGGTGTGCTGTGATTAGCACCGTAAATTGTGACTTAGAGGTCATGGGGTTTAAACCATACGCAGGTAAAGAAACATAAGCATGTGCTGTCTCTGTTTTCAGTTAACTCACTTGAGTGGTTTTTTTTTCATGTTTCTTCGAAAATTGAGTGCTAGCAAGCTGGGATACCTTTTAAACAATATGGCGCCATTTAATGTGGCAGCAGTTTACTGTGAGACTAAAGTGAGAATGTCCACAGTCTGACCTTCACATTATAGACAACATAAGCAGGGAAGAACCTCTTGACAATGGCATTTCAGAGGGACCATTGTATGCAAAATTATCTACTTAGATCAGTCCGTGTCTGTGAGGCTGCCAAGAAGAACTACTGGTCATGTCTTTCGCAGTTAATTCACTGTGGTTCCAGCTTTTTATTTTTTTTAATGAATTGAGTTTGTGTATGTAACATGAGCTGTTCGGCATTCAATGGGCTGCAACATTTGGACAGTGCTGGTTGGTAAGGAGTTGTATGAAGGGTTGTTGTGTGTGACTAGGTCAAGTAAGAAGATAGCGACCACACAGTCACCTTCACTTGTGTTTTTCTGAGAATGTGGCATGTGTTTCATGGCCAGCACTGCAGATGTCTGCATCATTCTCTTGACCAGGCCTGGTTGACCCTGGAATTTACTATTAAAAGAAGTGGAGAGTTACTCAAGTACCAGTCTGTCATCTAGTCTCAGGCCAGAGATGAATAGTCATCATAAAATACAGAATTGTCTTAGTTCCTGTGGACCTTTTTAACTGCTTCTCTTGCTGGTAGTGACTTCAGATTTCCTTGCATATCTATGCCTGTGGCAAGTTCATATCAAAATACAACATGCTTGCTGAATCATTTGGTGGTGATTTGCTTTCAAAAAGGTGACCTCAGTCAGTCTAGCTCTGTGAATAAGCAAATATCACGAACAGGCAGCATAGTTTGCAGTATTCCTGCAATGCTGTATGAAAACAGACACCATTGAACATGACCAAGATACACCTTAGCAGCAGTACAATTTTTTACTCTGGTGTGTAGCCTCAGGACAGTGTGAAGTTGAAAGGTCCCGGGTGACCACAGTCAGTGTAGCTCAGTGACTAAACAATTGTTGCCAACAGGCAGCTTAGTTTACAGTGTTCCTCACTGGTGGATCAGAATAGACACACCACTGAATATGACTACTGTACCTCAGCAGTAGTGCATCGTTTTCTCTGGTTTGTGGCCTCAGGACAACCTGAAACTGACTGTCCTATGGATTGCTGATACTATGATTTTGACAGGACAAATCTGGGTATGGCTGGAGCTGGAAGGAAGGGTGTGAAGGTATTGCCACATTGAGTTCATGGGAGACAAAACAACTCATATATTTACCAAAAGAAGAAAAAAAAAAACATGAGATTTGTTGATTCAGTGTTGCTTTTCTGTCAGACTTTGCCAACAAGCTGATACAATGAGTTTTCATAGCCTGTGAAGGCGCAGTAAAAGAAACAAGTAAAATGAAAACGAAATTAAAACAGCTGCATAGCTGCAGTGTAAAAAGAAGGACATGCTCATTCTGTTTTTTATGTTATTTTGTAGCTCTGGAATGGGTTTTGTGAGGTATTCTCATTGCTGCCAACCCGCCCCAGTTTTTCAGGAATTTTCGTATTTTTAGTATCGTTCCATAAATCCCGAGTTTAGTGAAGATATCCTTTTTTTCTTTCCCTTCAATTTTTCCCCTTTTTAAAAAAAAAAAAAACTTTTTTGTGTGCAAAAAGAAGAGATTTAGGGGTCATTTTAGAATGAGCATATATGCAGAATAATCACACTGACTTTCTGTGAGTGTCCGCATGAAGCCAGTACCATAAAGATAGTTGTTCTTTCTAATTGCTACATTTTACATTGAAGTACTAAGGTGTCAAAATGCTGTCAACCAAAGCCAGACTGTTTCCTGCAGCCCCTGGCTCCCAGATCTAGACTACAAAATGTTGGCATTGCAGTGTGTGTGTGTGTATGGGGGGGGGAGGGGTTTGGGGGTGGGGCTGGCAAGCTGGATATGTGAATGGAGGTAATGTTTGTCATCAGCTTGTTTCATGATAGGGCACTGGGTGAATTTGAAGCAGGTATTTCAAATGTTCACTTACTATATCCCACTGCCTCACATGTGAGGCAAGGGGCATTACATGAATGTAAGTTATGTTTTTTGCGTATGTGTGTATTGTTGAAGGTTTGTTTTCTTGTTTTTTTCCTTTTTTTCAGTTCTGATTGTTTCAACAGATTGCCAGAAATCCAGTGCTATGACATTTTGATAAATTGTCACCAATGGATTGCAAGCAGTGACTTTGGCAGTTGATAATACAATAATGTAATGACCAGAAATAGATGCCCGGGGGTTGGGGAGGGGGTGGGTCGGTGTCTTTTTGTGCCACATAGTTTCACTGGTGTATGAGCCTGAGATAATGTTTAGAAGTGTACCCATAAGTATCAATTAAAATGCAGAGTAAAACAGTTTAGAGTGTATAGGTATGCATTCAGTTATAGATGTAAATTGAAATTAATACAGATTGATTTGGACTTGGGTCATGTTATGTTTAACCCAGAAGTAATTTAGTGCTGTCAGTGGATATTCAGATGACATGAATTATTTTACAAAAGGATTACTTAGAAATGTCACCAGATTATTATATCCTCAAGTCTATGTGGAATTTTCAAGAAATGACTTACTTGTACTTGTGTAAAGAAGTTATGTACATTTACAATCATGAATGGTATATTTTTCTTTTGAATAACACTGTAAATACAGGAGTCTCAAGATTTCAATTATACCTTAGAATGGGGAAAAATGATTATAATGCACATCCATTTGTACATTTAGACATATGTGTAACCCAGGTTCACAATTTTTACCCAAAGAAAACAAAATCCAAAAACCTTCTACTTGACCTTTATTGTTCATACAGCAAACTTTGGAAAATAAATTTTGTTTGTTAAATCAGATGCCACTAACCTCAACTCCAAACAATGTCAGAACAGTTGGTTAGAATATATAATGATTAGAGGATCAGGTACAAAAAAAAAAACAACAGACGATAGAACAAGGCAGAAAAAGTGGCACTGAAACAGAGGACAGAAAACAAGAATAAACATGGCAAACCAAAATATAAGAAACAAAACCTAGAGCATAGCACAACAAATTCTTAATTATAATGACTTCTCAATTGGACATTGAAAAGGAAATGAGCAGGTGGACATATATTCAAATCAGATTCCCTGGCAGGATCATTATTTTATGACCAAAAATATATCATCATAACAAAGTAGATGGTGTCAGTGCACTGTGATCAGACCCAATTGTCAAAATTGAATTCAGCGGACTACACACATCTTGGCCAAACTGAATGATTTTTGGCAAGCCCACAACTATACCCAAGTGTGTGTAAGTTGGCAAACAGTACTTCTGTGCTTGAAGGTTTGAACCTTAAACACCGAAATACGTATACGCCCATCACATCTGCCATCTGACATCGGTCCAACATACGTCAAGTTTATCGCAAAAACATCAATTATTGCCTTTGAGCTTACTGATATTATCTGCTTATAACACTGACTTTAAACACTGAATTATTAACTACAACAGTTAATGAGAACAAAACGCAATAATTATAATTTTTCATATGCAAGGACCCTTGCGGACATTCCTTACTAGACCAGCAGGAAAACATCCCTCCCCACCTAACGAGTGGGTTCACGTTGCAGCTCCATCTGACTACTTAAGCAGCCACATCCTACCTTCATGCAAAACTCAAATCAGAGGCAATTACATCAAGACTTATGAAATAAAAATAAGCACACTATAGAAAGTAATAAACTGAACACATGAGCAACCATTACATAAAGCAGGCTGAGATTATACTAATTCCATGTCTCCACTTCAAGGACTTTGGAAACCAGGAACATGTGTAAGGGTTTCCAGAAGCATATATACCATCAATTTAATCACCAAGCTCATAGCCCATCAGACCTCCAATGGTCATATCAAGGCCATCACTGTTTAGTTCAGATGACAAATAAACTTCTCTGATATAAGGTTAAATTGTTTTAAAATGTGAAACAACTAATAATTTTGTACTCAATGTACTCTACATAATAAATTCTACATAATTATGCTTATGCCAGTAGTAAATTTTAACTTAAAATTCACATACAATATATTCAAATTAAATATTGTATTCCTAACCTGAAACTTGTATAAACCAATTTTAATTCAGCAATAGCAAAATATGGCTTCAGAAAAAGTACTGGTAATGATTAGGGGCAGACCCTGGAAATAAGAAGGCAGTTTTGACCATGTGGTTTTATCAATTATCAACCACTTAATCCAACTAAGAAAATTGTCAGAATAGTTCCCAACATATTTTTTGTATCTGATCTATACCATGAATATGTTCACAAAAAATTTACTTCATCTCCAAAGCTAAACTTAGCTAAACCTGAATTACCAATTTTGACTCTAAAGTGTGTTTACCAACACATGTTGCCCATGCTTATGGAAAATAATACAAGCACAAACAGAATCCACTCAAATCTAAGCCATCATACCAAATGCAGTAAAATAAAATCATTAAATCAAGAAAATAATACCACAAAGCATTATTCCCACACATATATCTGTAATCATCTAGTCATGTTAACTAACCTGATTTAGCACCAAGGTTCTTTCCTGCCAACAACTGACTTGCTGTCTCACTTACACATGAGAATGAAGTGAAAAGGTCTTGTTACCCAAATCTAACAGAAATAACAGTGAACAACGAAATAAAACAGTGAACAACAAAATAACCATCAAGATATTCAAAAACTCCTAAATAACACATAAATAAATGACAGTAAATAGAACACTACATACTCTATTAAAACTAATTAAATTACTATTAACCTGACTGTATCAGGCAGGTTACATATGTAACAGAAAATCACATTCAGCCAAGGTAATAATGAATACAATATCTTCAGTTATTTAAAAACTGTTAAGCAAAAGAAAAATTAAACTTTTAGAATGTATCACAATTTGACAAGAATGATTGGAATTAAGTTCAGTAGTGCTGATAGTAAGTGAAAAGTGAAGTATTGATCTTCAAATGCAACTGCTGGACTGACAGAAATGTTTTCAAGCAAATGAGAATGAAGGCTGGAGTTGAACATAATAATCACAAACACTTGCATAGCTATGTAATAATTGAAATTTGGTAGAAGTACTATAAGTGAGCATGGATATGATTAGAATTTAGTATATTGCATGATGATTACTTTTGTGTTATTCTTAAAGTGGAATTCTCTGTGTTTTTTAGTTTGCTGGATTCTTATTGAATTCCCTGGCTGAGCAAATACTAGATGCCGAATGTTGTGCTGTATTACATCAGGTTATTTGGACATTTTAATTTGTACGTGTGTATCAGTGTTTGTTTTGTTTTTGTTTTTTCCCAGGCTTCAAAATCAGTAATAAGTGGGTTGTGGTGTGCTGAATCTATCTCTGGATGTCTGATCTTGTTATCAGTTCATTCTAGATTGCCGAACCCTCTCTGTTTCCTTCTTTGTTTCATACACTTAACATTGAGAGGTGCTCTGTGTCAAAATCTGTTAAATTGGTTTTCACCTTTGAACAATACTGAGTATTTGGAGACGATTGTTTGTCTGTTTGTTTGTTTGTTTTTTTTCCCATTTTAATTGAGATTTGGGAAGGCAGGCATAGAATTAAAGATTTTTTTTTTTTCCCATTAACTTAAAAAACCAAGGTAAGTTGATTATTTACTGAAGCATATCAACTCTCCACAGCATCAACAGTAAACCTGATAGAAACAGTCTAGGTCAAAACGTGTATCATTATTTCTTTGGAGTCTGAAAAGTTGTTAAGGGTTTACACAAGAGATGTGGAGTCAGTCTCAGGAATGTGACCATAGCATGTGATTTTCAGTCCATCTCTTTTGTGGACAGAAAATTCTTCACCCTACATTTAGAGAGAGAGAGAACAAATGTAGGTTTTAAGTCACTGGGCAGAGGTGTTAGTTTTTTCCATGAGCTACATTACAGCACATCCGTACCCACAAAAATGGTCAAAAGTTAAATTCAGTCAAGATTGCTTACCATAACATTACCCTCAAAGAGTTCAATCTAATTTTGAATAGAGGGTTGGCCTCCATTGATTTTTTTAATGGTTGCCCACCCAGTCGGCTATACCTCAAAAGGGTAAGGCTAAGAGTCTGGCAGTATAAGTGAGAGGGAGAACATTGTAAGGCCTCAGAAATGTGACCTTTTTGTATGTGATCTTTGCTTTGGTTAAGGTCAGTGGAAGAGAATAGGAGAAAATGAAATGTGGGGCAGTGATAAAAGAGATATATAGCTGTAATGATAGTATCATCTGGAACACAATGAAACTTGTGTATGGCTTTACCACAGTACATTTTATTATGTTGTGGATATTTTACACTAAGATTTTATGCATACCTTCTGTTACGACATCTTTAGTCATTGCTGTCATCAACCAAAATAAAGCGTCTCAGAAATAGATATTCTTATTTGCCAGTGTCTTGAATGCAGTTAGAAGAAAATAGATCCCTGAAGACTTTGATCGAATGTTTACTTAGACTTGGAAATGCTATGCAAAATTTAGTATTTGAGTGACAGTTCATGCTGCAAAATCAGATTCATAGTAGTTTTTTTAAGGAGCAAGCATAATAAAACATGTTCATCAAGGAAATTCAGAAAAGTACATCATGTGCATTTTGAGGAGATGAGTTAAAAAAACAAATGAAAACAAAACAAAATTTGAATTAGTGCACACACTGGCGATGGATATGAAGGTAAAATTTAGAAAGAGAGGGGTTAGTTACCGCCAAGGACATTGACAAACAGCACAGGACAAGAAGGTAGTTTTATGGCATTAAAAAAAAAAGTCATACTGTATTTTAATTTTTGTCCATGGATTTCTTGCATTGTTTAATTTTCATAAAATACAAATTAATTGGCACCGGTCCTGCATGTTTGGTAGTTTTTTCACTGCCTCTCTCAGTATGAAAGATCTGTGTCTCTCTCATCTTCTCCCCTATGCTGTGTATTTTTCTTCTCCCCCATTTTTGCTTGCATTTACCATGCTCAAAAGTCCATTTATTCCTTTATGTGTCCATCTGATTTTACTTATGAGGTTAGTACATGAGCTGATGACTTTTAATGTTTGTTTCTACCTCTCTGTCTACTGAACATTATCTCAAGAGTTTACTCTGTGTATATTTTTGGGATCTGCTTGTCACAGCAATATTTCATGATTTATTTTGCGATTTTTCTTTCTAATTAAAGCCAGTGTGTAAAAAATTTTGATCTCTCTCTCTCTCTCTCTCTCTCTCTCTCTCTCTCTCTCTCTCTCTGATTCAAAGATAGTTTGTGCAACGTGTCTGATATGTGTAATGTTATTGACTGGTTACCAGCTACATAAATACCTCTTTAACTGTGATCATATATTTCATTTTTATACATAGCTTTTTTTGTCTTTTAAGTGACTTCATTTTTCCTTGAAGAATTGTTTGTCTTTGATTCTATTTGAAGATTTATTTAATATGTTTTTATTTATTTGGTCTGTAAATTTCATGATGGACTAATACAAGTTTTGTATTCTGCTTAAAATGTTGGCAAGGATTTTCAGTTTAGTCATATCTTTTATGATTTACTTAGGATGATGTACTAAAGTCATATCAAGGCTTTTACCTAATAAAGAAAAAAAAGGAATGTTGATAAATTTAATCTATATTCATTGTTTGGAGACCATTGCTCAGGTTTATTCATAATACTTTGCATGGTTTCCACAGATGGTGTATGGCGTGGCAAGAAACTTCTCAATCTGAAATCCATTGTAGACAAAGCTCTGGATATTTGTATTGAAAGGTATTTCATTTTTACATTTTAGGGCTGTATGTTTGTGCATATTTGAAAAGAAATTCTATGCCTGGTGGTCTTTTCAATGTATATATATATATATATATATATATATATATATATATATATATATATATATATATATATATATACACATACACATACATATATATTTGTGTATGTGTGTGTGTGTGTGTGTGTCTGTCCCCAGATGAGGAAACCAGTCCCACAGTGCTTTGCAAAAAAAAAAAATTAGTTTTTTCATTGTTTACTTACCCATTTCTGCCAATAAATGGGTTGGAACCCAACAGAATGATCATCTGTGAAAAGCAGACTGTCCCAGTTCCTGTGGGCTAAGTACCAGTTTCATTGCAGAAGTTTCTGTGTGTGTCTTTCAGTGACGGAATCAGTTTTGCATTTGTTTTCTTCTCGCAGAATCTGTTGAGTTTATCAAAACATGTGTCTGGAGGCAACAGAGCTTCATCATTCAGTCAGCTCTTTATGATGTTCTGAGACTATTCTATTTCCAAAGCAGATCGTTTGACTGAGCCTCTTACAGTCAGTTTCGTTCAGTTTTGGGGGCCTCCCTGTTACTTCTTCAAATCCTTTACCAGCTTTAATGTACTTCACAACATAATACATAGTGGCATGAAGAGTGCCTGTAATAAAAAGTGTATTACCGTAAAGAAGAGTCTACACTTTGCATTTCCATGCAGTGTGTTTAAATGTTGGGGAAAAAAACAGCGCTGCTTGGATGTACGGGGAAAATCTTAATACTTTTTGGACAGTGTATAAAAACAAAACTCTGCTGTACTGCCATTCTGGAGAAAAAGATTTCTAGATGACTTTGGGGATTGCATGCAGAGAGTTCTGTATAAACATTTCTAGGCTATTGGGAAATGTAACTTACAGACGAGATCATTTCTCTTCCTTGCCAGGTTTTCTTTTCATTTCCTCTTGATTTGGTGGTCAGGAAATTGTACAACACAAATCTGTATATAGAACAGTCTTTGTGCTTTACTGGGTATGTTATAAATTCCCTCCGGGGGTTGCAACCTTGCCGTGGTCGGAGGGCTTGCGTGGTCCTGTGATCCCTTGGGCTTTGCTGGCGGGGGCATCAATACTTGAAGATAGGCTAGTTTTTAAAATGCTTCTAGGCCTGAAAAGTTGAAGATGCTATCTGGCCTAAGCGCAACGTGGTAAGGAGTTGATGCCCCTGGTAGGGCTTCCCATGTCAGACAGGCTAAGGGTGAGGATCCTGACTAATAGTAACCCGCCTTTCTCCTTTTCTTGTTTTCTGCCTTTCTTATTTGGCTCTTTTCTATCTTCGTCTCCCCTTCAGTCTTCTTTCCCACACTCCTTTTCTCTCTGTGGTCTTCTTAAGATCCGCCGCGTTTGCCGTGCGGTGCGACCTGTGACAGAGGGGGATGAGAGCCTGGTGATTGAGAGGGCCAGCGCCCTCAACACATTACTTTGGCTCGGACCTCTCCTAGACAGGAGGCACACATGGGCCTGTGTGTGTCAACCGGCTTCCCCTGCATGGGGTTAGGTCAAAACGGGCAGCCCCCCCAGCTGGCCAAGGTAACCCCTGCAGTGCTCAGTTCTCTGTTCCCGGGAGCTGGGCATAATCGGGGGGGATAGGGTAAGTTGGCGCTGCTTTGTTGTATATCCCTCCTGAAACCTGGAGGGGTCCAAGACAAGAGTTTCTTGGCCCTGGCCCCTAAGTTGGACTCGATGGTGGGTGGGTAGGGGAGGGACGAATTCCTAAATCATATACCATGGCCTCAATATCTAAACTCCCTTCCAAAAGGAGAAAGGGAGACAAAGTGAGATCTGATGGTGATCATGATTCTGACTCGGACTCAGAAATCCGAGCAGATCTGGATCTTGGCCTTCGTGGTTGGTGGTGGAGGGCGCTGATGTAGACAAACCTTTGTCTGCACTCAGCCCCTTTGCAATCCAGAAAGGTTTTAGTTGTTTGTCAGGAAACCTAAAATCAATCAAACGTCTGAAAATGGGTCATTTCTGGTGGAATGTGGTACAAAATGTCAATCAGATCGGCTCCTGAAATCTACAACTCTTGTTGACCGAAAAATCAAAGTGTCACCTCACAAGAACCTAAATTCTTCAAAGGGGGTCATTCGCTGCCCAGACTTGAAAGGAGTATCGGAGGATGAGATAAGGTTCGAACTGAAATCCCAGGGAGTCATGGATGTGCGAAGAGTCGCAATTCGTAAGGGTTCTGAAAGAGTGCCAACAAATACCCTCTCTCTGACCTTCTGCACCCCTTCGCTGCCACAGTCTATCAAGGTGGGCTATTTGAACGTCAAGGTTAGCCTGTATGTCCCATCCCCGATGCGTTGTTTCCGGTGCCAGAAGTTTGGCCATGTGCGGGATCGATGCTCTGGGGAGGAGATTTGTGGCGTCTGCTGCCAACCGAGCCACGAGATGCCATGCGTTCATCATCCGCGCGCATTGTGCAAACTGCGGAGGCGGCCACCCCTCCTCCTCTAGAGAGTGTCCGGTTTGGCGCCAGGAAAGTAGTATCCAAAGGGTGAAGACAGAAAGAAAGATTCCATTCCACGAGGCAAAAAGGTTGGTTCTGGGCAGTCCGCCGCATCCGAACAAGTCTTACTCTCAGGTTGTGAAACAAGTTTCTTCAGTATCTGTCTCCTGTCAGACAGACACCTTTTGTTTTTCCAAGACTCTGCAATCGAAACCATCTGCCCCCAGCGGAGGCAAGAAATCCGCTACCCCCCTGTGAAAACTCCCTTAGTGGTGGCGTAAAACCTGCTGCCTCCCATTCTGCCCAGCAGACACAGGTTGGGAGACTCTCTGTTTGAACAGCTCCCCTTCCCCCCAAAAAAACCCCCTGTTCCTCCTAGGGCACTCGCGGCCCCCAAGCGGTGCCTCATCAAGGCACGATCCCAGGGAAGCCCTCTGGTGTAGAGGTCATTGAGGTGGATTGCCCATCATCTGCCTCCGGAGCTTCCAAGAAAACAAAAAAAAAAGTCCAGAGAAAAGACATTCAAGTTTGGAAACACACAATCCATATTCTCCTTTGCAGTCAGATGATGATGAGACAGTACTGGACTGAGAAGTCTGTTGGCATCTCTCCATCCTCATGGATTCAATATCTCACTGGAACATTTGAGGTTTGAATTCTAATTTTGAAGAGCTGCAGCTCCTCTGTCAACATTTAAAACCTGCTGTCTTAGCTCTTCAAGAGACTCTGATACGCTCTGACAAATCTTTTTTTTCTCTTTATCGGGTTTTAATGTTCTTTCTAAACCAGCACAGCCTTCTGCAGTTGGAGTGACGGGTGGTGTGTCGTTGCTTATCCACAAATCTCTTCTGTTTAGCCCTGTCAACCTCAGTTCTCCCCTCCAAGCTTTAGCTGCCAGAGTCTCTCTGCATAAAACAGTCACTATTTGTTGTCTATATCTGCCTCCTTTTGTATCCATCAGTCGACAGAACTGGTCAGCCTGATTGAGGAGCTTCCACGACCTTTTTTGCTGTTGGGTGATTTCAATGGGCACAATCCTCTTTGGGGTAGCGTTGATACTTCGTCTAGAGGTCTCCTTCTGGAAAACGTCTTCTCAGAGCTTGACCTATGTTGTCTTAATGATGGATCTCCAACCTTCCTCCACTCTGCTACTGGTGCTCTTTCATGTTTGGATCTGTCAGTGTGCGACCCCTCGCTGGTCCTGACTATGAGTGGTCGGCACTTGACAATCTGCATGGGAGTGACCATTTTCCAATTGTTCTAAAAAATCCAAAATAACTGAAAGCCGCACTGTTCCAGAACATCTAAATTTCAACAAAGCGAACTGGGATCTTTTTGCAGTAACTGTCCGTGGGGAACTCACAGAGGAAGTTCTACAAAGTCCGGATCCCGCAGAAACGGTTTCCAATATCCTCATAAAATGCGCCAAGGCCTCCATTCCAACTTCCTCAAACAAACCCCAAATGCCAAAGACACCCTGGTTTAATTTTGACTGCCAACAAATCTCAAAAGTACGTAAACGGGCTCAGCGTCAGGTATACCAACGACCCTCTGGTCCTAACACCCGAGCCCATCAGAAACTCCGTGCTAAATCGAGACATACTTTCAAAATCAGTAAACGTCAGTCTTGGAGAAACTTCTGCTCCGGGCTGACATCTAAAACTTCAAAGAAAAAAGTTTGGAACATCATCAGAAAAATCAAAGGGAAGAACACCAACCCCTCCATTCATCACCTGAAACTTGCCGATGCTTTGATCACTGACAAACAAGCTGTTGCCAATCTGTTGGCCTCCACCATCCAGCAGAACTCCTCATCTTTAAATAAATCTGCAGCCTTTTTAAGAAACAAGCAAATTAGAGAGAAGTCTTCATACAATTTCACATCAGACAACTCTGAAGCTTACAATCTGCCTTTCTCGATCAGCGAACTAAAATCAGCTTTGCAAACCTGCAATGATTCTGCCCCTGGTCTGGATGACATTCATTATCAGGTTTTGAAACACCTTCCAGAAAGCTGTCTCCAGACCCTTCTCAAAGTCTATAACCATATCTGGACCACAGGGTGCTTCCGCCCTCCTGGCGGAAAGCCCTGATCATCCAATCCCAAACCTGGAAAGGACCCTACCAACCCATCAAACTATCGCCCAATAGCTCTGACCAGCTGCCTGTGTAAGCTGATGGAAAAGATGGTCAACTCCCGTCTGATGTGGAAGGTGGAAACCGACGGCCTTTTGGCCAGTGAACAGTGCGGGTTCCGCAAGTACCACTCGACAGTTGACCATTTAATCCGTCTAGAAACCACCATTCGCAACGCCTTTGTCAATAAGCAGCATGTGGTCGCTATCTTTTTCGACCTAGAAAAAGCATATGACACCACGTGGAAATCAGGGATCCGTATGGATTTGCATAAACTTGGTTTTCGTGGCTATCTGCCTATGTTTATCGAAAACTTTCTGGCTGATCGACAGTTCCAGGTGCGTGTTGGCACCACACTCTCGGACATCCATGGGCAGGAGTTGGGGTGTACCTCAGGGAGCATCCTTTCTCCTGCCCTTTTCAGCATTAAGATCAACGACATTGTGAAATCGGTAAGCCAGGGCTCTGAGTCTTCTTTGTTCGTTGACGACTTCGCGCTGTACGCAGTTGGAGCTTCTTACACCAGCGTACAGCGTCGACTCCAACTTTGTGTCAACAGGATTCAACAGTGGGCCGAGGGAAACGGGTTTACCTTTTCACGTACAAAAACCCAGTCAATCCATTTTCACATTTTCGTCATTTTTTTGCTGATCCTGAAATTCTTCTGGATAAGACCACCATTCCAGCTGTTAAGGAAGCTAAATTTCTGGGGGTATTTTTTGATAAAAAACTGAACTTTCTCAGCCATATTAAAACCTCAAAACTTCTTGCCAGAAAGCTCTGAATATTCTGCGGGTCGTAGCACACACTGACTGGGGCGCTGATAAGAAAACTTTGCTGCACCTCTACAGAGCCCTGGTCCGTTCCAAACTGGACTATGGTTGTGCTGTGTATGGCTCTGCAAGACCGTCTTACCTCAAACTCTTCTTAGACCCTATCCACCATCAAGGGCTTCGTCTCTGTCTTGGAGAGCATTCCGCACCACCCCTGTGTACAGCCTGTACGCAGAGGCAGGTGAACCCTCACTGTCCAACCGCAGGTTGAAACTATCTTTGAACTACTATATCAGACTGTTTTCTGAACCAGAAAACCCTGCCTATGACTGTGTCTTTGACCCTCAGTTCCAAAACAAATTTGAAAACAACCCTACCTGTATTCCGTCGTTTGGCCTTCGTATGCAGCCTCACGCACGGAATGCAGGTCTAGACCTAGGAGTTGTGTCTGATTTTTCCAAGTTTCCAGATCAACCTCCATGGACCCTTTTCACACCAGACATTCGTTTTGATCTTGCAGCTTTTCGCAAAGAGTCCACAGCTCTCTGGCATACAAGGGTGTTGTATGCTGAGCTGAGTTCAAAACTCCCATCCTATCAGAAAATTTTCACTGACGGTTCCAAGTCTGAAGATGGAGTGGCCTGTGCAGCCTACTGCCGTGGTGCTCCTTCTCAAATACTGTTAGAACATATTCCTTCAGACGCTTCTGCTTACTCTGCTGAACTTACAGCTCTGGTTCTGGCACTAAGAATAATCTTACAGTCTCAAAAAGGGACTTTCTGGTTTTGTTGGATTCGCTGTCGGCTTTGGAGGCCATATCTGGCCGCAACCTTCAGCACCCCGAACTTTTACACTTTTTTGAACTTTTTACCAAGTTGACAGCGGAGGGTTACAACATTCTTCTGGCTTGGGTTCCTGGTCATGTTGGCATCGGAGGGAACGAAAATGGTGGATCGTTTGGCCAAGAATGCCACAAGAGAGAAACTGTCAAACACACCTATCCCCTGCTCGGATCTGAAACCCAAAATTAACGATTATGTAAAAGACCTCTGGCAGGAGGATTGGAATACACAGACGGATAACAAACTCTTTCAGATCCGTCCAAACCTAAAGGAGTTCCTCTCATCTTCGTCTGGTGGTCGTAAAGAAGAAACAGTTTCTGTGCCGGCTGCACACCGGCCATTCGTATTTTACCCATTCGTACCTTTTAAAGAGTGAGAAGCTCCTTGGTGCATTCCGTGTCATGTGCCACTCACAATGAAACATATTCTTTTAGAGTGTTGGGATTTGCACGATGTGAGACACAACATTTTACAGCAGATTCCATGAAAACATTGTTCAGAGATGTTCTGCCTGACGCGATCTTTGAGTTCTTGAAAGAGGTTAACATTTTTCATCGGATCTGAGATTTACACAGGAAAGAAAGATTTTTAACAAAGTTTTGGATGAGATTTTAGACGATGTCTTTTAAAGAATTGTGTGGATGAATGACCTGTGCATTGATTTTAACGTGGTGACAGCCCTGATATGGCCCTTTGCGGTCGGCTGGGCTATAAGCAACATTATCTTATCTTATGTTATAAATGAATGCAAGATATGAATAATAGGCTGTTTAAACACTATAGGTAGTTGCAGAGATATCTGCAGCATAGCAAAGCGTTAGTTGCCAGAGTGTGGTACAATTAACACTCTAGATGTGAGGGTGATTGTTTTACCTTCTTGTTCATGTATTATTCATTTCTTTGTTATCAAAACTGAATTTTGAAGTTATAGAAAAGAGTCAAGAGGAAAATATATGAATTGGTGACAAAAGAGAAAGTTTCTCTCTTGCAAAAGAAAAAAAAGAAAAAATATCTTTGTGGACACAGACACATACTGTGACTTGCATTTTGCAGATGGGAGAGTGTAGATGTGTTTTGTGTGTGTGTGTGTGTGTGTGTGTGTGTGTGTGTGTGTGTGTGTGTGTGTGTGCTTGCGCATAGTTATACATGTATATGCATTGGTAAATTTATTGTAGATAAAGAAAAACAGTTTCAGTTGTACCCCTTTTAAGAACTCTTTGACGTTATTGTCTTAAATTAATTACTCGTATGCAACACAGGAACCATACAGTGAACAAAAGCATCGTCATGCGGCACCTCAGTCCAAAGGACGAGGAAATTGTTCAACAGAGCAATGGCGGAGACCAGGAGGATCTATCAGATGAGCTGATTGCCAAGCGACCATGCAGTGAAATTGTTCAACAGAGCAATGGCGGAGACCAGGAGGATCTATCAGATGAGCTGATTGCCAAGCGACCATGCAGTCGGTTAAAGGTGTGTAAAAAATCTGCCATGGACACATTTGATATGCTTTATATTTCTTTTTTTTTTTTTAAGACATCTTAAGGCACAAAAGATCACAGTGGTTTGCATTTTATTTAACAGCAGCAAGCATCTTTGTAAATACCATAAATCAAAACGGTTTGCAGCTATGATATTTCTAATCTTGCATGTCTTGCATCAGTCTTTGGCAGCCATGCTCCATCCTTGAGTCGGCTTCATGGAGGCCAAGACCACAGCCACTTAAGCATGTAGATGGTTGCCTGGCAGCCCTGCAAATAGCCTTGCCTGGGGACCATGGCGATGATTTGCCAGTATCACCAGTCAGCTGAACAACCTCCAGCAAACCTTGAACATCCATCTGAGAGAGCAAGAAGAAAACCTGGACACAACCCCTTACTTCCTGCCAAGCCTACAATTCTGCCAGACCAGTTTCACTAAGGCTACAGACCTCTGTACTGGGACAACATGACCTGATGGGCTCAAGCTAATAGGACATTGAGCAGATGCCATTGCCAGTATGAGAGGGTCATCACATCACGCTAGCAATCAGTGGTGATGTGACAGCTCAGTCTGGCTGGCAGTGGTCCACATTGCCAGGTTAGAATCGGCAGTATTTTTGGAAAGAGACGGCAAGTAGACTTCCGAAGGCTCTTGATGTGGCAGATTGACAACTGCCAACACTGTATGGGTGGTTGTGGGCCATGCTTTTCTTGCTGGATGACAGCCTCTGTGACGTTGGATGACATGGTGTCGAATGGCTATGGCCCGGCAGGAAGGGAAATTACTGCCAGTGTGGCAGTTGTTCAGAGACTCTCGGAGGGCCAGGACATTTTAGATGTCTTCTTACCATGACTGGGAGAGGGCAGGAGGGAGCAGCTTGCAGTGGCTCATTGTCTGGAACAAAGAAGCAAGAACATCAGATTCCCTCTGGAAATAAATACCAAAGAAAAGCCTACCTGCTTACACACATTCAGCATGGTCTCAGCCAGGTGTGATCTAGAAGAGAAAGACACTACCAAGCAGCACAGAACTACTGTCACCTTCATCTTCATCAGCAAACTACAGACTTTGTATGGGCTTCTGTGTGCTTAAGAGTCTCAGGCTTAATGGACATAAATCTCACCCCAACCAGAACTGGAATCATAAGGTTCCAGCAGGAAGCATGATGAGCTCTGTGCAGAGTGAAACAGCTGTCGCTTGCTGGTCCTGATGACCTCAACTTCAGATTAACTTTAAAGCGTATGGACCACTCACAGGAAGTAAATGTTGTCTCCTTCTGTCTCCCCAAATGAGACTTTTAGTCAATCATATACACTTCTTAACGTATATCGCTTATGTGAATATAGAAACTTAACTGTCAGTAACAGCTTAATTACGAGGAGTTAACTCCAAGCATGATTTGGTAAAACTCTTGTTAAATACAGTAACTCAGTGTACTTTTTCATTTGCATGGATTTGTATGCTTTCAGTGAACTGGAGATATTCATGGTAATGCACATCAAATATGTTATCAAATCAGAAACCATGTGGCAACTCTCTCACTATAAGTGACCAGTCAGGCTCGCAATTGTGACTTTGCTGTGAACATCAGACAGGATAGGCAGATATTTATTTAATTTTGTATGATGATTGTCTAATCCATTGGAAGGCAACCCATCATCGTGAATTGGATTTGGTGCCAGCAGAAACTTCAAAATCTTGAGAAATCTATGTCACAGAACTGATAGTGTGTATAACAGTTAGCCTTCAAACGTGGGTGTATATAATGGGCATTCATTGATTCATTCTGAGTCAGTCCATGAAAGCCACATGAGTAAAAGTTTGCTCCAAAGTTGGTTATCTAAAAATGAACGATTATGTGTGTTTTTTTTTTTTTTTTTTTAACCCTAAGGCTGTTGATTTTTTAATTGTGGAACACATGTGACTTTCCACTTTTCACATGATGTGTGACTCATTGAGAGCTTATCTGATATATGGAACTTAAATTAGGACACAGAAAGCAGTATATTCATATGCCCATCATTGCTTCAATCCCAAATGCTTGATATATTCTTAAAGGAAATCACTCAGATTATTGAAAATCAGCTATTTTGGGAAGAATAATGCAAAGGATCCAGACCTGAAATCTTCTCATGGGCAGTAAAGACTACTGCATCAGTGTCCAGATTAAATTCCATACAGACGGACAATTGTGTCTCCATGAAACACATTATCAGGCTCTGACTGTGCTGGCATATTCGTATAAGCATGCAAGGTATGAACTCTCACAGCAATCTGGTAAGGTACACTGATCTATCACCATGCAACAAGTTCATCAAATTGTCAAGCACATTGGACAATATAAAGGTCTACTGACTACAGCTGAGAATAGAAAAATACATTGATATGATCATGCAACAAGATACAGTGCCATGTAATAAGATCCAGTGGCCATGCTGAAACAGTTCTTCAAGGAACTGTTGACGAAGGGAGTCAGAGGGAGTTTAGAAAAAAAGACAAAACAAAGAAAGACTGGACAAGGAAAACATTTCCAGAGACCCAAGCCTTGCCTGGCACACACCATGATAACTGTGGGAACCATGTAAAAGTCATTCCCCAGTGTGGTACTGTCCAGGACGGGGGAAGTCGTGATGGTATTACTTAAGTGCACTAAGTTGATGTATTATTAGTCAGGCTTAACACACCACGGTTATCTTTGCACTCATACATGCATATGCACACTCATGCGCCCATCAAACATTCACCTCTCTTTGGGAGTGGGATGTCACTCATTCGTTTCTCCCCTAACACGACTGAGAACAAGAATTACAATTTCTATGCTACATATGATTATGCATGAACAATCCAATCACACAAAAATGCAATAATCAAACCATAAAAGATCAGTACTTCCTAATCCCGGGTTATAATAAAATGACTTCTTACCTGGCCAGGTTTTCACACACTCAACCCCGCTTTCACACCACACCACAGTTCTTGAAAAAGTCTCTTCAAGTCTTCTTCTACAGCACAGCTTGATGGTGACGCCCTTGGTTGACTGGCTCCAGGTATCAGGACTGGGTCTTCGTGGTCGTCTCTGAGATCTCAATGTAGAACTCTTCTTCTTCGTCTCTTTCACCCACCTCTGGGTTCATATTCAGTTAGTTTGTCTTCACCCACCTCTGGGCTTCAAACTTAAGTTTTCTACTCTTCCAGCTTGTCTTTAACCCTAAGACCTTGCTGTCTTCTTCTATCCCAGACCACGTGTCTCTCGACCCTGCTCTGTCCTGCCCACCCTTCTCTCCTCTCTCTTCTCTGTCTCTCTCTCTCGTGGTGGTCTTCTCCTCCCTCACGTTGTTCTCCCTCAGTTTTTATAGGGATGGAAACAAAAGATTTCCCTTCGGACCATGCCTTTGTCCATGCTGTTTCTCAACCCCCCTGTTCACAAGTACCCTGAATTTTTCATTCGGTACATTCTTCCACACATCAGCATTTACACACATACCTACCTAGGTGATTAGCAAATAAACACTTGGCACCAGATGGACATAAAAATTTCCCCCCGACTTCGGGGGTCACTTAACACAGTAATTATCCTGGAGAAAAGCTACGACAACAACGCCCACACGCATTCAACCAGCCTGACAATAGAACCAACACAGTGCCCCACGGTAATACCATCTGAACGAGTCCAAGACTCCTGCTCTTCAATTACTGTTTACAAAGAGACCTCAGCTGACTGAGGATTTAGCACCTTCTACATACTCTGAGGTCCTAGTGGTTACATCCCTCCTCCCCTTTCATTATCAGGAAGATTTGAATCCTGGAGAGTCCTTATGACCTTAGGTGCCATCTGTCACCTGACCACTTCGTCCTCCTTGTCACAGTTCGACTGTGTGCGGTGGGTAAGGCACACTGGTTAATGGGGTATTACCTATTTCGGTACTAGGTACAAAATTCCTTGTCTCTAAGCGCTTAAGGTCTTTTGCGAGAGGCTTCACGCCCTTGACAGGTACACAAAGGACTCTCCACAGAGTTAGCAGAGGAAAAGATAAATGTGATAATTATGTGCAGTAACAGCCACAGCCAGAAGAATACCATTCAAGAAAGTGTACAAGCGTAAATCAAATAGTACCAATCACTGGTTGAATTGAGGCACATACTTTTGTTTTTGAACATGTACTAGATTGACCACCAAATTAGACTTGGCTGACTTATGACAATTTGTTTTTTTAAGGATTTTTGGAGGTTATTGACAGGTCCTATTATATGTATGGTGTCCCACATTGTGCAGTTGAACTGAAGGATGGGCGGGATGTCTGGTGGCATGAGCTGATGGCCACTGCTGACACCACCTGTAATCCAGTGTGGCTGGATGCCGAGGATCCCCTTTTCATGCTGTATACCAGGTAACGGGTGGAGAGGATGGGGAGAGAGTGTTTTCAGTGTAGAAATGTCCTGAATGAAAGCATTTTCTTGATGATTTGAAGACAGTCTTTAATGAGAAACACAGCAACAGCAGATTAGAGATGTACAGGTCTGACACAGCACACACACCTGGTTTCAGTGGTTCCACAGGCAAGCCCAAAGGCGTGATGCATACGATAGGAGGCTACATGCTGTACTCCGCCACAACCTTCAAGTACTCCTTTGACTATCAGCCAGATGACATCTACTGGTGCACAGCAGATTTGGGCTGGATTACTGGACACACTTACATCTGCTATGGAGCACTGGCCAATGGGGCCACAGGTGTCATTGTGAGTGTGAATGCTTCTGTCTTTTTGTTATTTTGGGGGGGGAGAGGGAGTGTATTTTTCAGACAGTGTGTATTATTAGTAATAAAGTTGAAACGACCAGCTGCTGGTCACACCAGCTCCCACCCAGAGTTGAGTTTGCTGTGAGCTCAGCTGGGAAGACTGGAACCACACAGTCAAGTTTCATCCACATAATGGATGCATCTCTGAGTATTGCATCTCTTGGGCTTGGTTGATGTCGGTATTTACCATGGAAGTAAACATAGAGTACAACTCTGTCCATCATGCAGTCTTAGACCAGAATAGAATTCTGTCACATCATCTTCTTCATTGTCATCAGCATACAGTACAACTCTGTATCATGCAGTCTTAGACCAGAATAGAATTCTGTCGCATCATCTTCTTCATTGTCATCAAGCGTACAGTACAACTCTGTATCATGCAGTCTTAGACCAGAATAGAATTCAGTTACATCATCTTCTTCATTCTCATCAAGCATACAGTACACTCTCTGTCCATCAGTCTTAGACCAGAATAGAATTCAGTTACATCATCTTCATTCTCATCAGGCATACAGTGTAACTCTGTCATGCAGTTTTAGACTAGAATAGAATTCAGTAGCATCATCTGGTCTGTCATGCAGTCTTAGACCAGAATAGAGTTCAGTTACATCATCATCTTCATTCTCATCCTCATCAGTCATCATAAAAAGAACTCTCAAATTCTGTGGCCTTTCATGCCCTGCTGTCAGTAAGTGTCATGGTCACCTCAGCTTTGGTTTCCTCTCCAAGTCTGTTCCCTTGGTGGGTTTGTTTCAGGGTCGCTAGTATTAGCATGTTTGAATGGGGATGGTAGTTGGATGGAAGTGGTGGCACCCTTTGAGGGGGACACTGATATTGACTTCATGACTAAGCAGTAACTGTTGTTGGTAGGGGGGGTGTGGTAGGTGATATTCTGCCTGTGTTAGATCAGAACAGATACCACTCAGCTCCTTCACACACATACAGTCACATTCTCTTTCTCTCTTGCTGCTCTCTCTCTCTCTCTCTCTTGCTCTGTATCTCTTCTCTTCTCTTCTCTTCTCTTCACTCTCTTCTCATCTCCCCTCCGGGGGTTGCAACCTTGCCGTGGTCGGAGGGCTTGCGTGGTCCTGTGATCCCTTAGGCTTTGCTGGCGGGGGCATCAATACTTGAAGATAGGCTAGTTTTTTAGAATGCTTCTAGGCCTGAAAGTTGAAGATGCTGTCTGGCCTAAGCGCAACGTGGTAAGGAGTTGATGCCCCTGGTAGGGCTTCCCATGTCAGACAGGCTAAGGGTGAGGATCCTGACTAATAGTAACCCGCCTTTCTCCTTTTTGTTTTCTGCCTTTCTTATTTGGCTCTTTTCTATCTTCTATCTTCGTCTCCCCTTCAAATCTTCTTTTCCACGCTCTTCTTTTCTCTGTGGTCTTCTTGAGGCCCACCGTGTTCGCCGTGCGGTGCGTCCTGTGATGGGGGGAGAATAGGATCCTGGAGGTTGAGACCGCTGATGTGACTGCGGTGCATCAAGTCAACACACACCTCTTTGGCCTGGACTTCCTCGAGACAGGTGGTCGAAGTGGCCCACTTCGATCAAGCGGCTAGTCGCGTGCATGCCCTAGCTCAGGCTAGAAGGCGGCGGCTCGGGTCAAACGGGTTTGGGAGCTTCTGTGGCAGGGATGCTTTCAGGCCTGTGTATATCTCCTTTGAAGTCCTGGTGCCCAGATATACTGGAATTCCATATAAAATGGGCATCCCCCTTGTTGGGACTCGATGGCGGGTGGGAATCAAGAGGGATGAATTCTAATGAATACACCATGGCACCAAAAACAAAAAAAAAGACACAGGCAGGATTCAGAAACGGAGACGGACACGGATTCGGAACATGGGACGAGAGTCCTTTCAGGCTTCTGGCCCAGCTGGCTGATTGTGGAGGGAGCAGATGAAGGTAGACCTCTGTCAGGCCTGAGTCCTTTTGCGATTGCGAAGGGAATCAATGGCCTCAGCGAGAAGCCAAAGAGCGTCAAGAGACTGAGGAATGGGTCACTTCTGATTGAGTGCTCTTCCAAGCTGCACTCTGAGATGCTGTTAAAATCGACAACGTTAGTGGATCGACCGATCAAAGTGTCTCCACACAAATCTCTGAACTCTTCGAAAGGAGTAATCCGGTGCAGAGATCTGAGAGGAGTGTCGGAGGCTGAAATCAAGTCAGAGCTGGCATCTCAAGGAGTGACCCACGTTCATCGTGTGCTTGTGCGTAAAGGCAGTGACAGGATTCCAACTGACACCCTTTTCTTGACCTTCTGCTCTACTTCTCTCCCGGAGTCAATTACGGTGGGCTACCTGAGAGTTTCAGTGTCACTGTACATCCCATCACCTCTGCGCTGTTTCAAGTGCCAGAGGTACGGCCCATGTGAGGATAGATGTACGGAAGAAGAGGTGTGTGGTACCTGCTGCCAGCCAGTCCACCAGGGGGGGTGTGACAGTCCACCACTCTGTGCCAACTGTGGAGGCAAGCACCCATCATCATCGAAGACCTGTCCAAACTGGTTAAAGGAAAAGGGAAATTCAGAGAATAAAGACTGAACAGCGAATCCCGTTTTTTGAGGCGAAAAAGATTGCTATGAAAAGTCAACCAACTGCTGGGCTCTCGTTTGCAGCTGCAGTAAAGAAGCCAACAACAGTCAGCATCGGAGTGCAGACGGTGGAGTCCTCGTTTGCCGAGAGAGAGCCAGAAACCAAGTCTGTAGCCTCAGGCAGAACCACTGCATGCGATGAACCCCAGCAGTCATCGCCTTCAGATATGAGTCAGTCTTCAAGCCTACTCCCGCCCCAGACCACCAGGAGGCAAAAGACCTACAGGCACTTCAGAGCAGCAGAGAGTGGAAGTCGTTGAAGTACAAGACAAGACCACCCCCTCAAAATCCTCCAAAGGGCACCCTACAGCTGTCAACAAGGGAGCTGGCGGTTCTGGAGGAAAGACCAAGTTGCCACCTAAAAAGAAAACGCCGAACAAAATTTTATCAGATCGAGAGAAAAAAGCGGAGAGAAATTTCAACAGATTTGCAGTTCTCTCAGATCCAGATGATGTTGATATGGAATAAAAGGAAGAATTACGAGATTTATTTTCCTTCACCATATTTCTTTTATGATGGACTCATCCACAATGGATTCAATCATACATTGGAATATCAGGGGACTGTCTTCCAATTATGAAGAATTGCAGCTGTTGTGCCGTGAGGCCAGGCCGATGCTAATTGCCCTCCAAGAAACTCTTCTCAAGTCTGACAAAAATTTTTCACTTTCTGGCTACAGTTTCTAAATCTACCTGCACAGTCTGTTGAACATGGTGCTTCTGGTGGAGTTGCCTTGTTCATTCACAACTCTGTTCTGTACAGCCCAGTTGCTCTGCAGACTCCGCTTCAGGCAGTGGCAGCTCGGGTTACTCTCCACAAAACAGTTACAATCTGTAGTTTTTGTACTTATCTCCAAACATCTGCGTCACCAAACAGGACCTCATTTCACTCTTGGAGCAGCTTCCTCGACCCTTCCTGCTGTTGGGTGATCTGAATGGCCACTCTCCTCTATGGGGAAGTGAGAGATCTTCACCACGGGGTCTGCTTTTAGAGGAAGTGTTTTCGGAGCTTGATCTGTGTGTCTTGAATAGGAAATCACCAACTTACTTTCACTCCGCTAATGGCACCACATCTTGTCTGAATCTTTCTGTCTGTGATCCATCTTTGTTTTTGGATTTTGTTTGGGAGGTTGATGAGGACCTGCATGGTAGTGACCACTTTCCTGTGTGTTGCTTCGGTGTACAAATGCAGAGAGCGAGTCTTTGCCAGAACGCCTCAATTTCAACAAAGCAGATTGGGACCTCTTTGCCACTAAGTTTCTTATGGATCTGGAAGAGGACAAGATCCTGCAAAGTGACGATCCGGCAGGAAGTCTTACAGATTTCATACTGAATTGCGCAAAGTCAACCATCCAGACATCTTCCAAGAAGCCCGTAATGCCAAAAGTTCCTTGGTTCAATTCCGAGTGCAAAGAAATTAACAAAACCCGTAAAAGAGAGCTCAACGTAGGGTCTCTTGCAGACCCTCGATGCCCAACGTCCGAGCGCATCAGAAACTGAGGGCCAAATCTAAACACATATATAAGACCAGTAAGCAATTATCTTGGAGACAGTTTTGCTCAAGTCTCGCATCCAAAACATCGAAGAAAAAAGTGTGGAAAATCATCAAGAAAATTAAAGGGAAGAACACCTGCCCCCCCACTGTGAACCACCTCAAGTTTTCTGATTCTTTAATAACAGAGAAAAAAGCAGTTGCTAATCTGCTTGCTTCAACCATTGAAAAGAATTCCTCCTCTTCTAACAAGTCAGCCAGTTTTGTCAAAAACAAAGCCCTTAAAGAAAAATCACCCTGCAACTTTTCGTCAGACAACGTGGAAGACTACAATCTTCCTTTCACTTTAAATGAATTGAAATCCGCCTTACTTTCTTGCAACGATTCCTCTCCGGGTATAGATGAAATCCATTATAAACTTTTGAAACATCTTCCGCAAAAAGGTCTGCACATCCTGCTACTTGTATACAACCATGTATGGACTACTGGATTCTTTCCACCATCTTGGCGAAAAGCCCTCATCATTCCTATTCCCAAACCTGGAAAAGATCTCTCCAACCCGTCAAACTACCGTCCAATAGCTTTGACCAGCTGTGTCTGTAAACTGATGGAGAAAATGGTCAACGCTAGACTCATGTGGAAACTTGAAACCGACGGCCTTTTGGCGAAAGAACAGTGTGGTTTCCGTAAACATCATACTACAGTGGACCATTTAATTCGTCGGAATCTACGCTTTCGAAACGCCTTTCTGAACAAACACCATGCATGCAGTGGCTATATTCTTGGACTTGGAGAAAGCCTACGATACCACCTGGAAAGCTGGAATTCTTCATGATCTCCATGATCTTGGTTTTTCGGGGTCATCTTCCACTTTTCATTCAAAATTTTTTGGCAGACCGACAGTTTCAGGTCCAGGTTGCACCACCACTCTCTGATGTTCATGAGCAGGAGTTGGGTGTTCCACAAGGGAGCATACTGTCTCCGGCCCTATTCAGCATCAAGATTAACAACATTGTCAAGTCAGTTCAGCAGGGTTCAGACTGCTCATTGTTTGTGGATGATTTTGCTGTCTATGCAACTGGAAGCCTGTACCCGAGTGTCCAGCGCAGGCTCCAGCTTTGTGTGGATAAAATTCATCAATGGGCGGATGAAAACGGCTTCACTTTCTCTCCTACGAAGACACAGTGCATTCACTTCCATAATTTTCGTCAGTTTTTTTCCAGATCCTGAAATCAGAATAGGAAATCTCCCATTCCAGCTGTCACAGAGGCCAAATTCCTTGGAGTTATTTTTGACCAAAAACTCAACTTTCTCAGCCACATTAAACACCTCAAAACCTCTTGCCAGAAAGCTCTGAATATTCTACGGGTCGTAGCACACACTGACTGGGGCGCTGATAAGAAAACTTTGCTGCACCTCTACAGAGCCTTGGTCCGTGCCAAACTGGACTATGGATGTGCTGTGTATGGCTCTGCCAGACCATCGTATCTAAAACTCTTGGACCCTATCCACCATCAAGGGCTTCGTCTCTGTCTTGGAGCATTCCGCACCACTCCTGTGTACAGCCTGTACGCAGAGGCAGGTGAACCTTCACTGTCCAACCGCAGGCTGAAACTGTCTTTGAATTACTATGTCAGACTGTTCTCGGAACCTGAAAACCCTGCCTATGACTGTGTCTTTGACCCTCAGTTTCAAAGCAAATTTGAAAACAACCCTAACTGTATTCTGCCGTTTGGTCTTCGTATGCAGCCTCACGCACGGAATGCAGGTCTAGACCTAGGAGTTGTGTCTGATTTTTCCAAGTTTCCAGATCACCTCTCGTGGACCTTTTTCACACCAGAGATTCGTTTTGATCTTGCAGCAGCTTTTCGCAGAGTCCACCAGCTCTCTGGCATACAAGGCTTTGTATGCTGACCTCTGTTCGAAATTCTCATCCTATCAGAAAATTTTCACTGACGGTTCCAAGTCTGAAGATGGAGTGGCCTGTGCAGCCTACTGCCGTGGTGCTCCTTCTCAAATACTGTTAGAACATATTCCTTCAGATGCCTCTGCTTACTCTGCTGAGCTTGCAGCTCTGGTTCTGGCACTACGGATAATCTCCCAATCTACGAAGAGGGACTTTCTGGTTTTGTCGGATTCACTGTCAGCTTTGGAGGCCATATCTGGCCGCAACCTTCAGCACCCCGAACTTTTACACTTTTTTGAAACTTTTTACCAAGTTGACAGCGGAGGGTTACAACATTCTTCTGGCTTGGGTTCCTGATGTTGGCATCGGAGGGAACGAAATGGTGGATCGTTTGGCCAAGAATGCCACAAGAGAGAAACTGTCAAACACACCTATCCCCTGCTCAGATTTGAAACCCAAAATTAACGATTATGTAAAAGACCTCTGGCAGGAGGATTGGAATACACAGACGGATAACAAACTCTTTCAGATCCGTCCAAACCTAAAGGAGTTCCTCCCATCTTCGTCTGGTGGTCGTAAAGAAGAAACAGTTCTGTGCCGGCTGCACACCGGCCATTCGTATTTTACCCATTCGTACCTTTTAAAGAGTGAAGAAGCTCCTTGGTGCATTCCATGTCATGTGCCACTCACAATGAAACATATTCTTTTAGAGTGTTGGGATTTGCACGATGTGAGACACAAACATTTTACAGCAGATTCCATGAAAACATTGTTCAGAGATGTTCCGCCTGACACGATCTTTGAGTTCTTGAAAAAGAGTTAACATTTTTCATCAGATCTGAGATTTTACAGTGGAAAGATTTTTAACAAAGTTTTGGATGAGATTTTAGACGATGTCTTTTAAAGAATTGTGTGGATGAATGACCTGTGAGTTGATTTTAACGTGGTGACAGCCCTGATATGGCCCTTTGCGGTCGGCTGGGCTATAAGCAACACATTATCTTATCTTATCTTATCTTCTCATCTCTCTCTCTCTCTCTCTCTCTCTTTCTCTTCTCTTCACACACACACACACACACACACACACACACACACACACACACACAGTATTCTATTTCAGACAACAAACGGCCATGCAAATCAGGATAATTGAAGACGGTGTGATTTACTAAGAGTAACAACATTTGATTCCTTGGATGGGTAAATTAGATAGAAAGGTCTGACCATGATACAGTGTTAAATTCTATAGAACTGATGGTTTTTATGTTTATGAAGTTGAGCTTTTGGATACATATGAGCTAGATTTGCACATTATGATGATCAGCATGATTTGAAAGTGTGAAGTGTTTGCAAGATAAAAATGGTTATGAACCATGATGCTCTCAACTGTGCAATCACAGTGGTAAACTTTGATACAGTGACAAAATTTTCAAAGACCAACAAAGCATTGGTAGAAAAAGTTAGATAACATCGTAATGCCCTATGTGTAGGAAAACAGCTTAACAATGGGTTTCTTTGTATTCCTGTCCCTGCCCCCTTCACACACATGCTCATTCATATATGCATGCACGCACACACATACAGAAATACACACACGCACGCGTGCACACACACGCACGCACGCGCATGTGCGCACGCACACACGCGCGCGCACACACACACACACACACACAGTGTGAAGGGAAATTTTCAATGAAATTTCATTTGTACTTTTTTTTTTTCTGATGTGTCTGTACTTATGACTTGTAAGTCAGCTTTTTTTTTTCTGGTGCACCAACAGTTCGAGGGTGTGCCATTTTTACCAGACCCTGGACGATTCTGGTCCATTGTGGAGAAGTACAAAGTGACCAAGTTCTACACCGCACCCCCAGCTATCCGCTCTCTAATGAAGTCAGGGATGAATTTGTCAAAAAGTAAGTCCCCTTTTCTAAACCCTCAAGTTGTTGCTGCATGCATGTGTACTAAATGATATATATATACACACAAAAGCAAGCACCCCACATGCACAGTAGCTTTGCGTCCCGAACTCTGAATGCCTTACCAATTTTTGTCTGTGACTTCTTCAGGGCTGCCTGTTCCCCTCTGCAGGGTCCCAAGGACACACATCTTAAGAACCAGGAACAAAGATTGATTAGGGACACATGTGGCAACATCAGTTACCTTAACTGTGACAAAAATAGAGTTAAAGTTTGCCATTATCTATTTTTATGTAAAAATTTTTACATGTCTTGTGGTGAATTCAGATGTCCTGAAGATACTTGTGGTATGTAGCTTGTAGTACTTGAGCAGATTTGTTGAAGACATTGCAATATGAATCATATGCCTTGCCTTTCCTGCTCCATTGCTGAAAGTTTCTTGCAAAATTTTGGCAGGCATTTTCTATGAATGCACATAGATTGATTTTTTCCCGCTCAGGACATGAAAACAGAAAAGAGGATTACCATGACATTGTTTCACTGAAGAAATAGAGATACTACAGGACTGAAGCAGCTTTGCTTTTGACAGAGTGGGAGAGCACAGATCAGTCCTCTTTTGGCCTGCATGGTCATTGGGGCTGTCAACAACGTGACTGGGCGTGAGAGAAGGGAGTGAATAATGATTCAGTATCTTCTGTTGTCCACTAAACCTTATTGGTCCATGTACCAATTCATGCTTGTACAGATTAGCCTGCAAGTATCAGAACTGTCAAGTAAGACACTTTGAATCTCTAATTTGTTATACTCAGCTGGATTATGCACTAATGCATGAATTATTCTGCTTACACATATTAGGTGAAGATAATTACATTAATGTTTGAGTGATGTGACAACACACTGTATCAATCAGTTCAGCAGTTATTTGCTTCCTTTACATTCAGTGTACATATTGTCCTCTAGAAAAAAAAAAGAACATTTGTTGTATAGAGTACTTTGGTGCTTGCGGTTTAGCTGCTTTCATTGGTGTATGCAGAACCACAAAGTTGTGTGAATGTCTGTGTTGATGTGTATCAGGAAAACCCAGTCCCATAGCTTCCCAGTGACAAAGCTCTGTCATGTCATCGATTATATTCATCCTCGTGGATGTGAAATATAGACATGATGGCATACATGAAATGAAAAATTGGATATCCAAGAAATAAATGGTTCAGACAGGTTCCCTGCACTTCATGTGATAAAATCAGACAAATTTACTCTGCCCGGCAGCAAGTCAGCATATACACTGACAGACAAGAATCTTACCTGGCAGTGATCAACGGCTTTAAGCTTGTCTGGTATGGGTATGTATTGCCTTGACTATCAGTCACAATCAGTCCACAATGCACACGGAGAGTGTGTGTGTTGCAGAGGTAGACCATAGAAATCCTGGAAGGACAATACGATTACCTCTACCCTCATGCGTTTCAGTTGAGTACTATGGATATTTCTGTTTCAAGTGTTGCCCATGAGATTCATGTGAGCTTTTGGCAGTATTGGGATTGTGTAGATGTGTGTTAGTGTCAATTGGATAATAGATGTGGTCTGCACCAGGTATGACCGTTCATCGCTGCGTGTGCTGGGCACAGCTGGGGAGCCCATCAACCCAGAGGCCTGGTTGTGGTACTATCATGTGGTTGGTGAATCCAGGTGCGCTGTCGTGGACACCTTTTGGCAGACGGAAACGGTACACATATTTCTTGTTCATCTTTTTGCAGGAGAGCAGTCGGTCTCCCATCTTTCTGGTGTGTGTGTGTGTGAGAGAAAGAGAGCGAGCGTAGGTGGGGTAGTGTGTTTCCCTTTTCCATTTTCTCTTTCTTCCTATGCTTTCTTCTTATTTCTTCTGTTCTTCATTGTTTTATTTTTTTCTGTTATTTGATTATCTGACCTCTATCAAGAGGACTGGAATATGCAGACAAATATCAAAGCTTTCAACTCCGCCCAGACCTTAAGTTTTTACATCTGCCTTAAAGAAGATATTTTGTGCCAAATGCACACAGGCCACTCTTTATACACCCAGTTGTATCTTTTAAAAGGTGAAGGAGCTCTGTGATGTTTTCCATGTGATATACCATTGACGATGAAAAAAAAGTCTGTTGGGTGTGAACGATAATAGACATAAACACTTTCAAGCAGACTTCATAAAAAGCCTTGTTCAGAAATCTTCCTCTTGTTATTTCTTAGTTCCAGCAAGAGATGATTATTTTTCATCTGTGTAAGGTTTTATGAAAGAAAGATTTGTGAGCATGTGATGGTGTGGAGGGGTAAGGGGTGTGCAGGTAAAGACAGGTAGATGGTGGTAAGTGCAGGAACCAGGGGACAACAGCCGTGTCAAGAAGATACACAGGACAAAATGGAGTTTTTTTCTCCTTTTATTTTCCTTCCATAACAAGCTCAAACCAGGAACACAGCCCTGGGAACTCTCTCTCGCACTCGGCACACTGAGCACGCTCTCTGCCTACTCTCACACCAGTCGCTCACTCGGGGACACTGGGGGACACTACTGCTCGCACTCAATGCAGTGCCTCAAATGTATACAGGCGAGCGTGACCACAAAGAAGACAATGCTGCGCCGCACTCAAAATAGGCCTCGCGAGACAGTAAATGACAAAAATTTGTGCTATATGTCGCAGCTTGTGTGTTGTCTAGCTCGCCGCCGTTCATAGTATGCAAACATATTTGATATCGATGAAAAACCTCAGAACCCAAGGAATAAAGTGCAATAAGTTATATTTGACAACTCTGTGGCTGTGTAAAGTTGGTGATTAAAGTCCGAAAATGAATCCACTTTTAATGAGTTTACGTCATATTTTTCTTAATTTCCATGAAAAATACTGAACAGCATGAAATATTTTTGTAATGAATGAAAAGCTGGCATTTCGCTCTTTTATACATTTTAATTGCATCATCCAAGATGCCGTCCAAGTGGAGAACTTTGTGTGTTTTAAAATTTGAAAGAAAACACAACTTTATCGTCATATGGCCGTCACCATGTGCTTCTAACATGATCTTCGATAAAATGATATTCTGTTAAGATGGTCTATCGGATGATAATTTTTATATATTTTCGGTTGCTTCTATCATAGAAGCAGAGTCATAAAAAAGTTTTCGATAGGGATGTCCGAATTTCATAAAACGACAATTTAGATTGAAACTCCGACAATCAACAAAGAAGGCAACTTGCTCAAGGGACTGGCGCAGTCAGTCATTTCGTATAGCAAACTTGTACAGAAAAGATCATAGGCATACAATATACGAAATGAAAGTTTATGGATTTTACTTTCAATGCACTTTTTCTCAGATTCTTTGGGTTTCTCTCATACTTTTTGTGAAATCGAGAATTATTTAAAGCTTGTTTGTCCGACAGTTCAAAATGGCGCCAAGATTAATTTGGTCAAAATACCAGTTTTAGGGGTAATATGGGCTTCTCAGTCCAACACGATTGTAATAAATAGATACATTAATTTTTGTGACTTCAACACGTATATACAACTATATAGGTTCTGAGGTATTCATGATTTAAAGAATTTACACAATAAAAATGAGATTCAACCAAGAGAGGTAAGGGGGAAGATAACTCACAAACAGTATATCTCGTCTACGACGGGTGACCAAGAAATATACACTTTTAGCACCCGGCTACAAGCAGTTTTTGCCAGTTTAAGAAAATCTGCTCGAATGAGAGTTAGTAGGAGGGGTTTTTTTTTTGTTTGTTTTAGTAACAACAGTGTAGGCAACTGATTTTGATGAGATGACAATCTTGCTTTGTAGGTGACTGGACTGTAAACAACTTGAATAACAAACAAGGTAACTCTTGCTCCCGTGATGAAATGATTATGGGCCCATAACTCCAGATGAATGCTGCTTACAACACCAAATTGCCTAGCAGAATTAAATGGTTATCTACAACATTGATGACACTTTTGAATGGAGAAGATCAGATCGTTAGCCAAGGAAAAAACAGGTTTACTTTCTCAGGCAGCAACGTTCAGTATATCCACTTTCACAACTTTCGACAGTTCTTTGCTGACCCTTAATGCAAATTTCTGGGAGTTATCTTGATTTAAAAACAACTTTAAATTTCACATCCAAAATATGAAAACTTCTTGTCAGAAAGCAGTGGACATTTTTAGACTTGTGGCACATACGGAATGGTATGCGGACAAGAAAATTCTTCTTCTTCGTTTTTACTGGGCTCTGATCTGCTCCAAAGTAGATTATGGCTTTGTTGTCTACAATTTAATTAGTCCTTCCTACTTGAAAACGTAAATCCCACCCCCACCATCAACGGCTCAGTATGGGTGCATACTGCAGCATTCTGTATACAGTGTGTATTCTGAAGCAGGGAAACCAGCCCTTTCCATCCACCAGCTGAAACTTTCTCAGAACTTTTGTTTGAATCTCTTCTCTGAACCCCAAATCCCTGCTTATGACTGTTTTTAATCAGAGGTTCCTCGAGAAGAAATAGGAAGCAACCCCAGTTATGTTCCATCCTGGGAATACGTGTTCTTCCACATTTGAACAGTGAGGACCTTGGAGTCTTGTGTAATTCATCCAAATTTCCTGATGATCCATCATGTACTTTACTGACCCTGGAGATCCACTTTGATGAGGCCTCATATTGCAAATACTCCACCAGCTCTTTGGCTTACAAGACATTTTTTTTTTTTTTTTTTACTGAACTGAACTTTGTTCTGAATTTCATCCTTCCAAAGTGTATTCGCTGATCGTTCCAGATCTGAAGAGGGAGTTATCTTTGCTGCTTTCTGCAGCTCCCTCTACACTGCTGAACTGACAGTCTTGTTCCTGGCTCTTCAAATGGTCTGTAAATCAAAACAGAAAAGTCTCTTCTTTCTGACAAATTCCCTTTTTACTTCAGAGGTCATTGCTGGCTGTAACCCCAAGCATCAAAAGCTGCTGAAATTGTATGAACATTTTAAATCTCATGGATACAACATAGTTTTTGCTTGGGTTCCTGGTCATGATGGCTTTTGAGGCAATGAACAGGTTGATCAACTTGCCAAGAGTACCACAAATAAAGAGTTTAGCAGATTCTTTATCCCTCACTCTGATCTGAAACCCAAAGCTCAGGTTTATGTCAAAGACCTCTAGCAAATGGAATGGAACTTGTAGGTGGGTAATGAATTCTTCCAAGTCAATCCAAACCTTAACCAGTTTTTCTGTGTGCCATGGGCGGGCGTAAGGTAAGAAGAAACACTCTGGTGTTGTTTGTGCACAGGCCACTCCTTTTTTTTCTCCCATTTTGATCTTTAAAAGGTGAAAAAGCTCTGTGGTGCAATTCCATGTAATGTACCACTCGCTACAAAACATGTTCTTACAGAGTATTGGGACTTACATGATATCAGACAAAAACACTTTAACGCAGATTCCATGAGCGTCTTGTTCAGAGATGTCCAGCCTGTTGTGATTTTCAAGTTTCTGAAAGAGCTGAACGTTTTTTTTCATCTGATCTAAGATTTTATGAAAGAAAAGATTTTGATGAAAAATTCTGGTGCGTTTCTAGAAAATCTGTTTTAGTGAGTTGTATGTTTGTGGGCTTGTTTGTTTGTTTGTTTTTTTTCAATCTTTTTTGAGAGTCAACTTCAGCAAGGTGACAGCCCTGATATGGCCCTTTGTAGCCAGCTGGTCTTTTAGCAACATTTTTTCTCTGTCTCTCTGTCTCTCTCTCTCTCTCAAATGATTCCTTCCTCCCCCTTTTCCCCTCCCACCCTCATGTCTTTTTTCTTCTTACCTTCTCATGTTCTGTTTCTTACCTTTTTTATGGTTTCTTTTTGACACATATTTGGGGAAAGGATTAAAAAACTGGAGAATATCAGTGATTGTTGTCAGTTTGGGTCAGTATTTGGTTAAAACCAGACTACTATTTCTGAAACAGTTAGATAGTGAGGGAGAACAAGTGCAGGAAGACTGTTGTACATTGTAAAAAAGCAAGTAGACTGCAGTCTGTCAAGGAAGTATAAAGTTTATTGAAAAATCACTTATCTGTTTCCTGGAGTGTATTCAGTGAGCATTACTGTACGCATTGTTTTGTGTGTGTGTGTTTGCATTTTGCCTGATTTATGTATGGTTTCCATTCTCCTCAGACTGTGAAAAATGCAGAATGATTCCATGTATGCCTTAACTCTCTTCAGTTCTTTCCCTTGAATTTTGATCACCAGTGATTGACGGTTTTCTTCCTGGAATTATGATATTGAAAACAACGTTTTTTGTTATCTGAAGGAATTTATTTTCAAAAAAACCTGAAATAGATACATTCATCACAAAAATATTATTATTTTAGAAATAATGCGCTAAATGTTACAAAACTAAGAACGTCTGTCATGCAAAATGCAAAAATCTCAAAAACTGCTGAGAGTTAATAGATGTTTCAGCTGTCCAAATCAGAATCATTAATAAAAGCCAAACCACACACCTGCAATTAGGTTTGGTTATGGACAAAATCGTAAATAATGTGTGTGTGTGCATGTAAATATTGGTGCTTATGTGATCTTTGATGATGTGTTGATCAGGGTGGTCCTGTTATCACTCCGCTTCCAGGAGCCACCCCTACCAAGCCTGGTTCTGCAGTAAGTGCCTGTTTTGAACAATTTCGTGATTGTGCCTATTTGTTCTTGTTATTCCCCATACATATCAAGTGAATTTTGCGTAGTTGTTGGACTTCCTTGGCGTGTTTCACTTCATGAAGAAGACATCATACGAACTGACTAGCCCATTTGCATAAAACAACTGCTAAGCTATAAGAGACTGAAAAATTAAGAAAATAAAGTTTAGAAAAGAAAAGAAAATCAAAGTGTGGGTAGTTGGGCTCATGAATGCCTGAAGTACGCATTTAGCCTTAGCGAAATCAATAACATGAGTAAAGTGTCAGTATTTTACCTAGATGTGTTTTGTTCAGTGATTTCTGTTACACAATGTAGACTAAAAATCTCAGTTTATGCCAAAAATATGTTATACCTTTTTCTTTTCATGCACTGCCACAGTTGTTATTGAATAGAGAAACATTGTATAAAAGATGTCATGTTTTACATCCTTGAAGTTGAAGTGAGTGGTGGTTGTGTCTAGGTACATGCATTTCAAGAGTTGCTTTGTTTCTTGTGTTTGAATGCAGCATTTTTATGAATAGTTTTGTCCTGCTGCAAAAATTCCTTGCATTTTATCTTTTATCCTTTTTTTTTTCTCTCTTTTGTTTCAATTTTTTTTATTACCTTAATTTTAGTTTGTTTGATAACTCTTCATTTCTTCATAAATCTGTCACAGCAACTCTGTGTGTGTGTGTGTGTGTGTGTGTGTGTGTGTGTATGTGTGCAGACATTTCCGTTTTTCGGAATCAGGCCAGCCATTCTGTCAGAGGATGGACAGGAAATCACAGATACAAGGGAAGGGTATCTGGTGAGTAAGAGTTTTTTTTCTTCTTCAGCATCTACAGAAAGTTTAGATGAGGATTTGATAATAGACTTGAATGAACAGCTTTACGAATATGGATAAAATATTAGAAAAAAAAAAAGCCCACATGTTAAATAAATGTCAGCAAACCGCCCAGAGAAACGTGGACAAACGAGTCACAAGACAAAACACGCGTTTCGACCTCTTAGGTCTTCTTCAGGTGAAACAAAAATGAAACAAATAACGAAAATGCACTTAGCTTTGATCGCTTCAGATTGCTTCTGCGTTCAGCGCAAGGAAGAAGGCACATAGGTGACTTTTGTCTCCGAATGCAGCAAGTTTTTTTTGGAGATGTGTTTTGTCCCTTTTCAGTCATTGTGTCTTCTCGACAGATTCGTCCATTTGGTTTAGTTTGTGCTTGAGAAGCCAGTCCAGAAGAGATCTCCTTTTTAAATCAGATCTTTACAGACTCAACCCTCCTCCTCCGTATCCTTCAGATGAGTGTTTAAAGCATGGTGCTATTTGAGAATGCATGTTTTGACTGTAGATGCTCTAAACCTGTTAGTATGGTAAAGACATACCAAGAGTCCTGTGCAGTTCGAGGATCTTGACAGCAAGGATACTATGTCATCACATGCCCAAAATTGATGGCCATTGGTTGCTTGCCTTGCAAGCTGGAGGGGACAGTCATGCTTTGATACATATTGTTATCAGCAGTAAAGATTTTCCAATGATTTCATCGGTTTGAATTGGCTTCAAGCCAGTATGATCGACATTCACTTTGTTTGGTTGACAGACAGCTAGCTTGTGTCAGCCCGTGCATGGAGAACTGATCAAATTGCTGCTTGATTTGGACATTCAAGGTGAATTTGAAAGGTTAAACTTTGAAGATCTGATTCAAGATGTTAATTGACTGTGCAATGATGATCTCAGTGCCGATAAATGAGCACAGTCTAATCGCGATTGACACAGTAGGTTCAGTACTTCAAACTTGTTCAGTGAAGGCAGTGTGCTGACTCTTGTCCCGAGAGTGAAGTAGTGATTGAATTATTATCGCTTTGGACAGCAGAGATTTATGTGAATGATCTGAACTTGATAATCTAACTTCACATGATAGTGAACCACATTATGGGAAACTCAGAGCTGATAACTGGACTGTTATCACCAGTACCATTAATTTTTTAAGACCTAGTTCACTTCTTCTTTCCGCCCTTCAGCATCAGTCCCAACCCAATCCTGGTTTCCAGACCTCAAGTCTCTCACCCATGTTCCCCCCTTCCAGCTAAACCCTCGGTGGGACATGCTGAGGCAGCCCTAAAAACTGCCCACGAGGGACACTACATATTTATCAGTCATGTGATCAAAAGCAGAGCTCTTCTATCATATAGAAAGCACGAGAGATGGATTTTAGAAAGGTCATGGCTACTTTCAGCAAAGCCCATTGGCTGAGGAGAGGACAAATTGTGACATTTATGTACGCAAACCAGCTATTGGCATAATACTACACTCAACTTGGACAGTGAATTTGAAGCTATTATGGAGTGTATCAGGATAAATCCTTTAGGAGAAGCCAGTTTGGATGATTATGAACAGCTTCAGGAAGATATTTTTTATAGAAATTCCACTAAATGTAGTTGTTTAGTTTCTAAAAGAAGTAAATAATTTTCATTACATCGAAGATTTTGTGGAAAATGGATCAGCTTTAGCATTAATCTTTTGATTCTTTTTTTTTTTTTTTTTTCTTTTTGGACATGCTCATATGGAATCAAATTTGACTTTGTAACAGTCCTTCTACCTAGCGCAATGTGGTTGGCTGGGCTATTAATCAACAAGAAAAAAGAAGAGTGAAAATACGCTGTACAAACTTTTGATGTGTTCTCAGGTGTTCCAGCAGCCATGGCCAGGCATCATGCGAACAGTGTGGGAAAATCAAGTGAGGTTTGAGACAACATACTTCAAGAAGTTTCCGGGCTATTACTGCACTGGGGATGGTAATGTGACAATTAATGCCTTTTTTTTTCTTTTTTTTTCTGAGAGTATGAAGGCATTTTTTGTGTGTGCTTGCATATATGTGTTACAAATTTGTTTTGTCAGAGAGATTCTTTAGGTGTGCAGAGACACACAAAAGAGCTTAAAGAAAGTGGTTGTCAGTGATTGTCAGAGGTTTTATCAACAAGTAAAAGATTCTTGAATAGTTGCTGAGTGTGCAGTGTGCATCCGGGTGTCATCTGCATTTCATATATACAGAGTGTCGTTTCATTATCTGTATGCATGTCCATGTATCCGTCAGTTACACCCCCACTCCCTTTCTATCCTACTTCCCTCCCCCTACCGCCCTTGCCTCTTCTCCTAAATTGGATCATTTAATTCTCTGGTTGTCCATCTTCAAAACTTTTTTTTTTTTTTGAGATTACATAGATACAAAGAACAAGGAAAGAAAAGAAAAAATGTTTTAGGTGAGGAAGAGAAACAAGCAAAGGGCAGTAAGTTGAGCAAAAATAAACAATTTGACTCAACCTTCCTTCCTTTCTTGTTTCATTCCAATTTCTTTTTATGTCTGCATAAGATTGTGTGTGTATGTTTATTGACCTGTGTTCTTTGTTTCTTTGTCCTTTTTCTGTGTTTTGATCCTTTTTCTGTCTGTATCTCTGTGTGTTATGTGTCTTTTTTTTCGTTCGCACCTCATTCACTTTCTTTTTGATCTTTCCCCTTTTTCTACTGCATACTTGTACACAATCACACATACGTGTACTATCTTTCTTTTATGTAATTGTGTCATTTGTTAGAAACAAGACTTTTTTTTCTTCTCTCCACTCCCTCCCTCCCCCTCCACTTCCACCCTCACATACAAACATTTGACATAAACACTATCGTAGTATTATGGGGTACACAGATCTGTCAAAGACCTGTTACAGACAGGACACTGTTGTGCCCTTCAGATGATGTCATATTCAAATGCCAGAGTGTTGGGAACAACATTTGAGTGCACGGCCGGCATAATTGAAGGACAATATCAACTGTGTCATCACAGTGACAGCCCTGATATGGCCTTTTGAGATCGGCTGGGCTATAAGCAACAACATTACCTTACCTTACCAAACTGTGTTATCAATTCTTCACTGGTGGCTGGCTCAGTGTTAAGAGTCTAATCTTATCAGCATTAAAAGATCCACCTCTGCTTCCCACCTCCAACTTTATGCCTTACCCTTAATCATTCTTCCACTTCACCTAGTTTTGGGTTTTTTTTTCTCTCTGTATTAGTTTGTGTGTGGAAGGGGGTAAATGTTGGATGTTTAGTAAACACAGACTGGAATGGCATTTATCATGGAGTTTGAGTCTACCAATTTGCAATAGACATATGTCTTTCAGCCTTTCCACAGCATGTGGTGGGTGGACTTGACCGTAATATGTGTAACTCTTGTTAGGCCATTCCTTGTTTCATGAATGGAATACAGGCTTTCCTTCAAGCCCTGTTTACCTCAAGAAGCTGAGCCAGGTCACTGTGCGTTTCCCCATGTGTTGACAGGAGCCCACAGGGACAAGGACGGCTACATCTGGATCACAGGCCGCATTGATGACTTGGTGAACGTGTCCGGTCACCTCCTTTCTACTGCTGAAGTGGAGTCCGCTTTGATTGAACACAAAAGTGTGGCCGAGGCCGCCTCTTTCTCCCACCCCCATGACATCAAGGGCGAGTGCATCTACTGCTTTGTGACTCTGAAAGATGTAAGTTAGGGTGTTGTTTTTTTTCGTTTGTTTTTTTTTTTCCCTGTATTTGTGTGTTTTTGTTCGTTTGTTGGGTGCATTACTGTTTTGTATCCTGAAAGGTGCAGTTTTGTTATTTTTTGTTTTCATGCATGTTGTTTCCTTGTTGGTAGAGTTTGTTTGAATGAAAAGAAGTGGGAGCATGAAAGTGTTCAGAAGTATGGTTATGTCATTGCAGGGAGGGGATCAAGGGATGAGGGTTATTTCTATGTTGGTTGGATTTTTTTTTTTTTCTTTTTGTACTAGTGTGTTTTGTTATGCAGTTGCAGTTACTTACCGAGGCGTCAGTCTCCAGAAATAGTCCGATTGAGTCTCAAAAAGTCCGATTGTGTGTCATTCATCCAGTGAAATTTTACACTGGCAGAGACAGTGATCTGTTAATTTCCATGTCTCGTTGACAAAGCATCACAAAATTGATTAGTAACTGTAGTGTTTGTAGAATAAATAACAAAGTGGTGTTATTTCTAGCCTCACCTAAGCTATCGGGTCCCCTCCCCTCTAATGTAGAAGGGAGGAACTCTTGCTTTTACATTCTATCCTCCTCCTCCACATCAAAATCAGCACAAAAAAGATGCCTTCTCAAGATCAGCATAAAAACAGATAACTCACATTCTCAGGCCATTCACACCCTGCTCTCTTGGTGTCCTCAGTTTGATTTCCTCTACATGTCTGTGCCCTTCATGAGGTTCTGTCAGGGTCACTACTATCAACATATTCTTAGGGACTGTTGTTGGACAGAGCTCATTCATGCTGGCTTTGTGAGCAAAACAATTACTGTCATCAGTAGGGTGTTTAATAGTTTGTGTCCTGTGTGTGTTGGATCAGAAAAGGCACCACTGAAAACCACTATAGCAGCAGTGTCGAGTTCTGGTGGGTTGGCTGATAATTTGATGTCAGTTGCTCCATGTGGATTGTGGTTGCCAGGGCTGTAGGAGGAAAGCCGTGATGTGGCAATGGATGGAGAGTGGGAATGAGCAGCGTTGGTGCAGTACCTCCGATATTGCATTGAAAATGAGACAGCAAAAAAGTTTGATTGTACTGTTAACTCTATTGGCAGGAGAGAATAAAAAACAAACACAGCAAGCAAAAGAAAGCATTAGCTAACCTTGCAGGATAGAGAAAAGCAAACAGAGAGAGAGCACATTAAGAGTTCAAGAGAGCGTAGGCGTGTTTTTTTGTTTTGTTTGTTGTTGTTGTTGTGTTGTTTTTTTTTTCATTCAAAGAAAGATGCATACAATAGATATTCAAAGTAGTTTAAGAGTTTTTTTTTTTTTAGCAATAGAAACAAATCTGTGTAAATGTCTGTTGTAGTTTCAGCCACTGACTGAGTGCCCTAGTCCTATTCAGTTAATGACCCATTGAATGTCATCAGTTTGGGGGTGAAATTTAACTTTCATGACATTCTGGTGATCAGTTCATAGTTTATTTTTCATACCTTCATTTGAATAACAGATCAATGCAAAATTGCAGTTCATGATGCATTTTTTGGACATTGTCTCGATAGGTTCAGTATTCAAATGCACCCACTGACAGACCTGCCATTCACCCGCTCTTTGGGGCTTCAACCTGCTCTCCAATTGCAATAGCGGAAACTCTGATATTTCGAGAATTGTCGAGGAACGATTTTTTTTTTCTCTTCTGCACAAGACTGTGCGAATAGGCACAATTCTATCTGGGCGTGCCAAAACCAGTTAAGGTTACTGTCTTGAAGGAAATTCATTGCTGAATTTTGATTTCAAAAATAGCGAAAGCGTGATCACTTCCATTGAAGATGGCAGAATGACTAGACAAAAGTGATCATGTTGTAACTGAAAAGGTGAACAAAAAAAAACACAATCAGAAATGGAAAGAGGACTACAAGAGTGTTTATCCATGTTTTGCCAAGTCAGTGAAACTGAAACTGAAGATTCAAGTCCTGTGAATGGATTGATTCTGGTGAGTATTGTATCACCACTAACCATTCCTTACATGCAGTCCACAAATGAAGTTAAGTTTTTTTTGTGTTTGCAGTGATCGCATGAACATAGGACCTGGTCACAGTTTTTGTCAGAACTAGTCCAAAAGAAATCATGAACCAGTAAAAAAGGAATAATGGAAGGCCTCCCTTAGAGTATTTCTCAGTGCTAGTGAAAATTTATCAGTCCCTGGACTGAGAGGCCTTTTTTTTTTATTATTCTATTTGAAGTAGTATTTTACTGATAATTACCAGTAAATGCCATCACTGGGTTGTTTTTACATTTCTATAAATCACCTAAAGTGTACATAATCTCTCTCCCTATCTCTCTGTTTCTCTCTTTCTGTGATGTCACTGTGTGTGTTTGTCTCAGATTTACAAAACAAAAGCATGAAAATGAATGCACAGTAGTTGTTTTTTTTTTCTAGCGTTTCATTGCTGATTGATTTGTGTAAGTTGTAAGTTGAAAATTTTTTTGTTTGAATACATTAATGATAGATAAAAATTCATGCATTTCTATGCTTTCAGAAGTACTTCTCTGCTCACTAATCATTAAAAACCCTTCAGCTGATCCCCTACAGGGCGTTGCCCTGTACCCCACTAGAGGCCTATGCTGGCCCCCAGCCCCCTGCCCTTCTTTTTCATTTTCAAGATGTGGCAGGTCTGCATTGATAACATAACACTTTTAGAGATACTGAAAGAGAGAGAGGGGAAGGGAGAAGGGTAAGGAAGGATGAAGGGGATATCTTAATGCAAAAAAAAAAAAAAAAAAAAATTAGAAATCCACCACTGTAATTTCTCAGGTATCAGGTCTAAGGTCTGATTTATCTGTCTTTCTGTCTGTGTGCCTGTCTCTCTCTGTCTCTCAATGCCTTTTTCTGTCTCTGTCTCTCTCTCTCTCTCTTTTCATTTATCTTCCATACTTCCTTTAGCTGCTTTTGCTATATCCATCTTACTGCCAGATAGTAATGCAGATACTGTGGGTACTGTACTGATTGTAAAATCCATTCAGCATTCGCAGGATTTGATAGCGTTCATCAGGTGATGCCCAACTGTCCTGTCTTTTTCATGAGGCAGGACGTGCTGGCCTATTGATTTCAGTTCAGTTCTGTTCAGTGGTTTATTTAATGTCTTTTCATCGCCAGATGATATTAGATACTTACGTGAAATAAACATTTACACACTCTGCTTATCATCCATGTTATTTTTTTCAAACCCACATCTGATATATGCATATTTACATACTGTCATGGTATTACTTGTGCATGCAGAGAAAGCATTTCTGTGCATCATCTTGTGTTTGAATGCTCAGTGTTGACCTTGCTGTATCAGGAGAAAGGTATGGAGTTGAATAATGCATATCTTTGATAATGTCAGTACTGTCTTATATGGTTCATATGTTGCTGAAACTGCCATGGTTGTTTTGCAGTCACAGGTTGCAAATTCTGATGTCTAGAGTAATGAAACAATGGAGTAGATGTTTATTTCAAAAAGCAAATCTTTTCTAGCTTTGCAGTCCCACACACTCTAGTAATTGTAAAACAGACTTGGAATCAACACACAGTAAAATTTTATAGAAAGCAATAGATGTATCATATATGTAAGTGTAAGCCTTTAGTACTGCATATAATTCTGAGGTATAGATTGAAAACTCCTTTCCTAAATAATGTGATTTCCTGATGTTTAAAGTTGGTATTATAAAGCCAGAACCACTGTCAGAGGATTCCATTATAGACCCATATGTAAACACTTTTATTTGAAATGATTTGGATAGCTGTTTTCTAAATGTTCAGGAACTTCAGTTGTTAAAATATTTACAACATCACTTTTCTGTAACATAATGTATTTGTAATCAAAAGAAAGTGTTTAGGTGCTCCCAAGGAGGCATTGGAGATACTGCAGTTAATTCTGGTATAGCATTAAATATCAATATTACAATGTGAGGTAAAGTCAGATGTGTACTTTATAATTGGTTGAATATATGATATGTTTTTAGACCTCTTAGGAAAACTTTTACTGGAATCCAGTAGTATTTCTTTAGTAACTGAATTTTAAACAAAGATTTCTGACAATATATGGATACTTCCAATATTCGCTTCTCATTTAGTGGTAATATATTTGTTTCTTTATAATATCTAGAAGAGTTTGTATGATCTGGGACTCCCAGAGCTAATTTCATGGCCATACTATCCAAGTTTTGCAATCTATTTAAAAGAGAATCAGGTGCAGAGAAATGCATGTCCTCTCCATATGTCAATTTCAACTGGACTAGAGAGATATATAGATGTAAGAGGGTATGACAGTCCTGACCCCATGGTTGACAACATATGATTTAAGAACGTTTAATCATTCAGGTTATTTCTCCTTTCTGACTTCAACTTTAACCCTTACGCGCTGGTAGTCGTGACATATGTGGCACTCCACACATCATACCCTTCTGCGGGTTGTCACGACGAAAGTCGCGCTGTTGGGTCAGCCCTTGCTAACCTAGTTTCACATACACATGCGATACAAAACTATGGCTCATTCACAAACTAATTTGCATAAATGACTGAACAAACCCAAGAACATGGATTTAGCTTGTTTGTTTATTGTTAGTAGCAGCTTGTAATGCATATTGTGACTCGAATCATAGGGTAAACAACAATGGCAGTGCCCACCAGAGAACATGATAGAATAAGGAACTTGTTTGAAGATTTTTTTGCCGATGCTGTTGTGGAACAAGCAGGTGAAGAAGAAGTTGTGGACATTTTGAATGAACTGGGTGTGGTGGGTGATATTTTTCATTTAGATCAAGCACCTTCTTTTCCTTCTTCTTCTGCGTACGCAGGCTGATACTTCTGTGGACACCCCCTGTATATAGAAAGGCAAGGATTAACCCCATCTACCTAACAAAGGGAGTGGAGTTTTGTGTGTATGACCATTTTTTTATTCCGCCATTAAGGCTGCCATACTCCAACTTGGGAAGGTGCATGCTATGTGTAACATGTCATCCATACCAGCGGCCAAACTGGCCTTCTCTTCCGAAAGTTGGTGATGGGATTTTACATGTGTGCAAGGTGTGATGCATGCGTTCACACATGGAACTCAGTTTATAGTCTCATTCAAAGGACTGTATGGGGAATGGAGTCAGAAGCAATGTTAATTCCAAGGGAAAAATCCCCCTGTACCGAAACAGGGTGGCGGAGATTCGAACCTGCAACCCAAGATTACGAGTCCGGTGCTCTACCACTGAGCTATTCCAGCCCCGATAAGCACCATGTAGTCACGATTTTGAGATCGACATGAGCAATGACTGGTTGAGTGTTAAGGGAGAGGGGATTATCAGCAAGCCATTCAGTCGGGAAGAAAAAGTCCATGTAGCACTTCCAGATGATCCTAAACCTTTTGATTTTTTTTTCACTGTTCATTGTGCCTAAACCCTCCTCAAAGACTCATAGGTACACGTACAGCTGTTTATATTCCTGCAAAGGAAGGAGCCAAGAGGAAGAGACCGGTTTGTGACTGTGTTGCATGCATCAAGAAGAGTGAGCATGATGGTTGCAAACGCAGTCATCATTCATGTGCAACACCTTTGGGATGTGTTTTTTTGCCATCCACGTTGTTTTGACATCAACCTCTCTCGTGTGGACAATAAACATGTACTTCACAATCTGTCTGATGAAACCAGTAACCAATAATTCGTTTTAACATTAATTCACCTGTACTTATTTGTGCACACCGGTAATCATGTAGACAAATACAGTGTGACTTTTGTATCATAAGAAGTACAATTATTGTGGTGACCATTTTCGGGCGTTTTTGTGCTATCAGCAAGTGATTTCAGTGTGGAAATTGAACTGTACCTTATTCATTCTTACCTGGATTACAAAGATTGCTATAATCCACACCGACTTTTGATAATAGTTCACACTGACTTACTTGAAAAAGGCCGTAACTTATTTCTGGATACTGTAGAACGTCATTGACTGGACTAGTTATGCCTCCTGTTTTCACCTGTTATTTTCACATTCTAGACAAGTAAGCACCTAATCAAACATTCACAAGTACACCGGTTTTGTTTATATTATTGTTTATTCAATAACTCACAATTGTTATTTGCATGTCATGCGCAAATACTAACAGTTGAAAAGTTATTCATATTATACAAACGTAGCTATTTTTTTCAAACTTTCCTTCTGTTCATTCACCGGACAACATACTTATAGTAAGTTATTAAGTAACCAATGTGAGGGTTAATCCTGTGTACAGTTTTGGCATTGATTTTATGACTAATGTTTTGAATTTAAGATTTGAAAAAAAAAAAAAACTTCAGTAAATCATGAAGAAAAACAAAACATTGAACCTTTTTCTTACCTGTGAAAGGAAATCCTTAGCAAACTCTGTACAGTCCTGTAAATGTAAAACAGTTTGTTGTTTTTAGAAAGTTAAATGGATTTGATGGTTTGTTTCAGAGATATGCCTTTGCTGTTGTTTTTAGAACGTTAAAATGATATGATGGTTTGTTTCAGGGACATGCCTTTACTGACCACCTGAAAACTGAACTGAAGAATCTGGGTAAGTTGGACGTGTTCTCAAGCATACAATTTTCATCTGTGAAAACAAGAAATCTCACAGATGTATAATTTTCATCATATATCATACCATGACAGACTGACAGGAAGCTATAGCCAGTTTGTGATGCAGTAACTAAGACACTGCATAATGGAAAGCAGCGCCCACCCACCCCATCTGTCACCTTAACCTTCCCTGAACTGAATCAGGTGTTTCATTATTGCTGGTTGGAGAGAGGGGCCTTCAAGGTTTAGGTATCAATTCCACAAGTAAATTGAATTCATAAACGTCGCCTCTGCAGCCAAAAGCTCATTTAAATCTGAGCCGTCTCACACATAGAAATCTGAAAATTTTAAGCTAGCTGCTGTAGCATGTAGAATATTATAGACTTGTTTTTTTTTTAATAGAAAATCACAATGCCACTCTTCTAATTTTTGGCCAATGGCCTTTTTCAAGAGAAAAAAAAAAACAAAAACAAAATGCAACTACGTGATGTAGTCCTGTCTGTGACTGCACATGGCATACAAAAACTGTCATCTGAAAAAATATACATATAAATTTTCTGCAATTCATCAATGTTGCTCATAGCTAAATCTGGATAGGGTTGTTACAAATTTGTGCAGTCACAGACAGGACTATGGTCACATTATTCTATGGGTTCATTTTCATTGTGATTTATGGAACGAATTGCTATGTTTTTTTTAAGTACATTGGTTCAGTATAACACACACACACACACACACACACACACAAACTTGCCCCCCCCCCCAACCCCCCCCTTTTTTTCCCCCTTGTTGATGACATCACATATTATGATGTCAAAACTTGCACAATATCTTTATGACGTCAATTCTTTGCTCTGACAGTTGCCAAAGATGGACATCAGGTAGTTGCATTGTTTTTGTTTTTTTCTCTTGAAAAAGGCCATGTGGCCGAAAATTAGAAGAGTGGCATTGTGATTTTCTGTAATGTTTTCTTTCCTTTAGAGGACTATTGCTTTTGTTTGTTTGTTTTTAAATTCATTACTAAGGTGATATTGGATACTTCAGCACAGTTGAAGGTGTCCAGGATAGCTGTTTATTTGGAAGTGTTGGATGACTGTTTATTTATACAAATGGTACCAGAAACAATACTTCCACTGATACAGCTGAACTTGTGCATGGCAAAATACCAGTGCTTTGCTTGTATAGTTGCTCTGTCCAAACTTTAATCAGTGTTTTTCTGTTATTTTTGTGACCCTGTCATATTGTGAGTGACATTCAGTTCTTTTGAAACTGATATCTGATAGCCCATGGGCCAGGTTATTCCAGAGAAATTACTCATTTTTCCACAATCCCCAAAATAGTATCATTATGTTCATTTGAATCTTGAGTTGTGTTCAATAACGTGACATGCTAAACTTGTGTTCTTTTGTGTGTTCTGTCTGTGTTGTGTTCAGTAACGTGACATGCTAAACTTGTGTTCTTTTGTGTGTTCTCTCTGTGTTTTCATTTGCTTTGTTTTGTTTGCTGATCTGACAGTGCGGTGCATGCTACATATGAGCAGTTTCCTTATACATTTGTCGGCATCTAAAGGAGGAAGTGGTTCCATGATGCGTGTCATGCAACAAACCTATCATTTTAAAGCATTTAATAGAATGTTGGGAATTGTAAAACAGAAGGGCACACATTCTATTGCAGACTCCATAAAGATCTACTAATACTGAGATGTTTGACCTGAAGTGATGTTTTGTTTTTAAGGGCTGGTGGTATTTTTCCATTTGATCTGAATGACATGCACTGCCATGGTAAGACATGGGCAGCAGCCTGACTGCCCAGGGAAGGCAAACACTTACCTAGGGCATGAACAATGTTTTGAAATATTTGCCAAGATTTCATATCATGAAAAACTACTATTTTAAGTTAGCATTTAGAAGGCATGGACCAATCAGAGTGAAGTGTAGAGGCCGACTAGTTATGACCACTTGCTTACAAAGTGTCAAAATGAAAGTTAATTTTTTGTTATGTGTGTGTGTGTGTGTGTCATTTAGCATGTTTTGTAGAATTCAAAATTATCTAAGATAAATTTATAGATAGATGGTTTTCACTTGGGGCAGATAAAAAGGTGATCTTCCTGCCTGCTGGGCAGCTCAGATAAGAAGTTGTGTCCTCTCTGACTGTGAAAGAAAAAGATGATTTAGACAGGACATTTAGGAAGTATCTCTGGTTTGGAATTTCAGCCCATTTTCAAGGAGAGCTTAGTTCTGAATCAGCTTGTTGTCAGTCCTTGTTAGCTGGCCTATAAACAACATATGTTCTCACAAGTCTTTTTTTTTAATTCTAAGTAAGAGTTTCTCTGTGTTTTTCTGTGCAGTTCGGATGAAGATTGGTCCATTTGCGCAGCCAGATTTTCTTCAGAATGCTCCGGCCTTGCCAAAGACCGCTCTGGAAAGATCATGCGGTGCATCCTACGTAAAATAGCCCGAGGCGATCGTGATCTGGGCGACACGTCCACTCTGGCTGATGAGAGTGTGATTGATCTCCTTTACCAGCATCGCCCAGCCGATGCCTGAATTTGAAGGTCAGAGTGGGTCACACAACACTGCCATTCAGTGAATCAGGTGTTTAGTTGATAAACTGTGGTTGATCGATACGTTCAATTCCATTGTATGTTTTGCTTAGAGATTATATTGTAATTCATTCATTCATTTTGATATGTTACTCATTCTATTTCAACTTTAAAGAAAACGGTGAATTGTTAGCTTATCTTCAGATGTACTTATAAAATTAAGATGTGCATATGTGTGCGGAAAATTCATTTTAAAACAGAACAGAGCTCCTTAATCTTCAGCAAATTCATAAAAAGAAAGTAAAAGGCCACGTGAATCTGTGGCTTATCTGGTGCATGCTCATAAACATGGAGTAAAGATTGTGTGGAGAAACTTTTTTTTTTTTTTTAATCTGTTTATGATATGTTTTGGGTCAGTTTTTCCTGTTTTTCGTTCTGATGAGCCAGTTCGGGGTTTTATTAAAAAGAAAATTTGTGATTATCATTAAAAACCAAGAAGGCATGCACATTGCCGTCAATAAGTGCAATTTTGTATTGTCAGATTGCTCTGGGAAAACAGTTGTCATCATTTTGTTTGTTGTTTATCTCAAACCCACACTTAAATCTCTCATGTTTAAATTGGGATCAAGTAAATTTCTTTCATGTAAAAAAAAAACTGTTTCACATACTCTTACAAGGACACTTCTGTTGTTTTTCCCATTTAACAGTCTCAAATGTGGATGTTTGACAAAGACAACAGACCAGAAGTTAGAGAAAACAAGGAGGTTGCAAACATATGCTCTTTCCATTGACCTTTTTATGCTTTTTTTGTTTTGTCACTGTCGTGTTTTCTCTTCATCGGATTCCATTGCTATGTCTGTGAACTGCAGTTTCCACCCGTTGTAGTCTCCTTCCACCTCCAGTGTGACTGTTGTGTTTGGAGTTCAGATATTTGTAGGCAAATTGTGATGGTCTAATCAGTGTGGAAATCTTGCTCCCCTTTTATTATTTGATGTAAATTCTGTGTACAGTTACCAGTTTAAAGAAAAGTGGTGTATCAATGTTTTGCATTCATTTATGGACAATCACATTGGAGTAGATTTCCAAAGTAAGTGAGTATTGCATGAAATGGCACTTCTTCTAACATAATGGTGATGTCATGATTCATTCACTTGCATGTGCTAGAAGCATATTCTTGACGTTACTTATAGACTGCAGCGAAGCATGAATTCCACTGGACTTGTTTAAAAGCTGGACAAGTCAAAATGTTGGGACACTTGTCTACTTAACTTACAAAAAAAGAAATGGAAACGTGCCATCAGATGGTTTGCTTCAGATTTAATGGCTATCCTCACATTCTTTCCAGTGTAGTTGCAGACTGAATTGGGAACACACCATCCACACACAAGAGAGAATTTTCATCATTGACCCATGGTTCATATAAGTGAATCAGTATGATTGTTTGATTTTGTAAGTGTTGAAAGGTTTTAATGGATTGTTTCATGTGTGAGCTAGACTGAGATGTGAAGTAGGCTGTGTTGTATTCAGTGCTACAAAGCAGATGAGAAAGATGAAGAAGGTAACAATGAAATTCATGATAACTTTGAAAATGAGCAAAGCACAACAGAGGCAGAGACCTCTCAGAGTTTGACAGTAAAGCAAAGACCTTTGAACTGGCAGTAGGGAATGAGACACACAAGACAGATTAGTTTTTTGTGCTTATTTCATTTGTGCATTTTTTCTAATTTAAGGTCGGCCTTTGAAATAGAGTCAAGGGCCTATTCTTTTTCAGGGAGATCTTTAGATCCTTACTGTGGAATCTAGGCATTGAAGATGTCTCCTGTGCAGCATACAGTTTGGTGTATTTTGTACATCATGTTTTAAAGTACACCAATACTCTTTGCCCCCCCCCCCCCCCCCCCCCCCCCCCCCCGTCAGAAAAAAAATCCTGAAGTTTTCCTTTGTTTTCTAGTTTAATGAGAACCAAACCTTTCATGATTACCAGAGTATCAAGAAGAAAATTTGCACTGAAAACATGATTACAGGCTGGCATTCAGTCACTGCCATGAAGAAATGTAAATCTCCTCCTTATCACCTTCAGCTCTTGCAGCTTTTGATAAAGAATCAACAACAACAACAAAATAACATTTCCATAAGTTTTTTTTTTTCTTTCTTTCTTTCTTTTTTTAAGTATTCTAGAACTTCCACCACTTTGCTCCTTGGCAAGAGTTCTGAAGTTCTCCCACATTTTTTCATTTGTGAAAGTTTTGTCCCTTGATAAAGGTATCTACATTCCGTTGTCAGAGATGATGTCTGAAAGCAACGCGAGTGTGTGCATTTAAGAGAGACATACTCTAAGAGCAAATCTGGGGTTCACAAAAAATATTGTCTTGCTGAAAGTATCTAGAATTTAGAGCTTTTTTGCAATTTGCAGTTTTCAGTGTCTGTTGCTTTAAATGGAGGTAGACCTACTTGTTTTATTTTGCAATCTTGCTATATAAGCAATACAACAGGTTAACAGCAAAATATGATTTCAGTGTTGATTCTGGTTTTTTTTTCCTGTTTCTTTTTTTTTTCCTTCTTTAAAATCTGAAATATTTTGAATTCTTAGAAAAGGTCTATGAATCGGGTATTTCATTCATTATTTAGGTTTTTTTTTTTTTTGTTTCAATTAGTCCCATGTAGGAATGAATGCTTAGTTGTAGAGGAAAATCATTGACCTCAGGAATTAAGCAGGGTTTTGCTGTTCGTTTCTTCAGTGTATTCACTTGTTCAACATGTTTAAGCCATAGCTTCACATTAAGGACCAGTTTTATCAGGAGTTTGCAATACTCTCATCCAAAGACTTTGTTGTTGTTGTGTTTTTTCATAGGTGTTTCTTCATTCTTGATATTGTGTTTTCAAATTTTGGTAGTCAGAAGGACTTATATGCATATGAATAGAAGAGAGTACTGACTGAAGTAGGGTGTAAAATGATTTCTAACGTTGTGCTTGTTGTATACAGGATACCAGTCTGTTTGATTTGAAAAATTTCCTGTTGGATTGTTCTCATAAAATGAGGGTCAAGCAGTGTATGCGTTTCACTTTCCTTTGGTTCCACACAGGGCTTACACTACTTGAGTTTTGCAAGATTGACGCTTGCCTTTTTATGTTCTGTCATGTTTTGGGAGTTTGGTCGTAATAATGTTTTGATCATCGTTCTAACTTCATTGGCCCTAGCTTTTGATGACTGAATAACCCATGTTTATGTGTGATTGCTCTTATTTAGGTTTGATCACAATAATGTATTTAGTCCGCTTCCTTGTGATTTGTTGCTGAGCAGGAAGTGTTGGTTTTAATCAGGGGATTTCATGGTTACAGATGTGTAGAATGTATACAGTCGACAATGTTGTTTATGTTTATTTGTACAAGTCAGAGAAATGAGATAGTTGTTCATGTTCATTTGTGCAAGTCAAACAAAGGAGTAAGTAAAAGGAAAGTAAAAAGAAACTTTTTCCTAAATTTGCATTTGAAAATTTGCTTTGTGATTGAAGATTCTACCTATGCAATGTTTGGTTTTTATGCATAAAGGATTCGGGTGATCTTCCTGACATGCACATAATATGGAATACAAATTGTGACACTTGTAAAACTATGGACTGTTGGAACACTTGTAAAACTATGGACTGTTGGGACCTGTCCCGTTCATTCCAAAATCAAAAGATGCTGGGAATGAAATCAGTCAGGATCTCCATATACTCCCAGTGTGTATTCGGGAATTTGTCATGAGTTTGACCATTCTCTGTTGGAGAGGAAGGAGACTGAATGCATGAAGAGGAACAAACTGTGAAAAAAAAAGGTGTATTGGAACAAGGTTTGAGATGTTACTGACTGCTCATCATGATGTTCTGTCACTTGACATTTCCTTACATAGGACACAAAAGCTTCAGTGTCTATGCTTTGTGTTGCAATACTGTTGTATTTCTTGATGGGAAGGTCAAGTGAAAAGGAATACACCATGACTGTATGCTGAATCTAATGACTGTTTAAAATGTAATCACAATAATGAAATTACAAAATGGCATCACAATTATGAAATTTCAGCAGTGAGAGAGAGAGCTCCAATTCAATATCAAAAATGCTTAACATACATCAACACCACCATTTTTTTTTTTTTAATTGCCTGATTTTTATAGCAGTTTTTTGTACTTATTTTCCTATGTGGGTGTGGTGCTATCTAAAAAAGAAAAAAGAAGCCCTCATTAATCTTGATTATTCAGCTACTGCCTTTGCATTGCAGTTAGTAAGATAAGATAAGATAATGTTGCTTATAGCCCAGCCGACCGCAAAGGGTGCATTGCAGTTAATATCATGCAAAAGTGCACTATGTTTTGGTTGAAAAAAAAGGTACCAGTTTCAGAACATCTTGTCAGAATAGGTCTGCTCCTCTGTCAGAATGAGGCTGTATAGAAGCTTCCGCCACTCAATTGTAGCATACCTGGTTCTTTCACTCTGTTTTCCACAATCATTAGCTTTGGAAGCTGAGAATATGGAGTATAGATTTCAGTAATTACAGCAAGAGGATGATGTCATGTAGATTGCTTTTAATATGAAATGTGTGTTTCTTTTAACTCTTGCCATAAATTAGTAAAACCATATCATAACTGTATGTAATGTCTGGGAAATCGAGTGTATCTGAGAGGTTAATGCTTTAAGAAGTAGCATACATACTATTGGACATTTCTTGTGTTTTTGTGGAAGTAATATTTCTAGTGGAGTTATTATTTTTCAATGTTCTACATGAATCAGTGTGGGTTGTTACTTATTGGTAGTAATTTTTAGATGAGAAAAGAAGATAGAAATTATCATGGGATGTATGAGTTGTTTTTGTTTTTTTTCCTGTGTGGGGGTGTTCAGTTGAAGATGGCAACATAGGTACAAAATTTGGGTCCAAGCCACCTGGGGGAAGAGAGGAGGAGTGGAAGCATTGAAGGGGCTGGAACCAAATGTTGTACCCATGTTACCTTCTTTAAAAAGAAAGAAATCACCAGAGTATCCACAGCAAAGGCTGGGTCTGGAACAGGAGACACAGCAGCTTTTTGTTCCATCTGGTGATAAACAGGTCGACATGGAGGGGGGGTCCGGGAGTCATAGTACCTGGCAAATGGGATTTTTGTTTATCATCCAAGAAAGGACCTTTCCCTTCAGAGAGTCTGCTAGAAAAAAAAGTTTGCCTGGACTGTGCCCTACCAGAAGGGGGTTTTCATTGCCTGAGAGACGAAGAGAGAGAGCGCAAGGTCATTCTGCAGAAACTTGGATCCAAACTTGGCTTGACGTCAAAGGGAGGTCCAGATGGAAATCATCAGGCCTAACAATATTACAGACAGAATCCAAACATCAGACAAGATGGCAGCCTACTGAGGGAAAAAAGACCTGAAAAGATTTCTGGAAGGGGAAATTCCCAAATGGTGAAGTGCCCAGAACAAGAGCGTGCCTCAATTATAGAAAAACTCTCTCTTCTTTCTTCTTTTTATTATTAGTTTTGTTTTGTTTTTTTTAATCACTGCACATAAGAAATAAAGAAATATTATTCAGCAGGTGCGGAATACTCGTCGTCCATCGTAAATTTTGACTGATGTCATCGCTGCAGGAACTCCCGCGGGATAGAATGCTCTCTAATCTATTGGCTTCAAAATGGGATGACTGCAGGTGAAAAATGAAACCAGAACAAAGACAGAATTAGAAAAGTAGGGATGACTGCAGGTGGAAAATGAAACCAGAACAAAAAGACAGAATTAGAAAAGTATTTAGACTCAGAATCAGAAACAAACTTTGAGAATATTTCGACAGGGTCGCCTTGTCTTCTTCAGCTCACTGTTGCTGTTGTGGCAGCGAGGCCTGGTGGGGTGCTGTTGTGTGGGTTGAATAGTTGTCAGGATCTGATTGTAGATAGGGGGGGAGTTCAAAACCTTGATCTCTGTTCAGGTTGGGGCGTCTAGTCTTGATTTCAATGGCTTCTTTAACCCTTTTTTTTTGAGGAAAGGCTCTGTAGATAAGATCTTGTTTTCTTGGGGGCTGAAACGTGGCTTGTAGGTGTTCGTGTATGGCAGAAGTAGATCGGTTTTGGTGTTCCTGTAGATGGGTGGTGAGTGGTCTTGCTGTCTCGCCAGTGTAGGTATTGGCACAGTCTTGACACCCTACCTGGTACACTACACCACACCGCTTGAGAGGGTCCCGTTTTGTCTTTGACATGGGTCAGTTGCTGGCGTAGCGAATTGGTGGGTTTGTGGAACACTTTGCATCCATGTTGTTGGAAGGTCCTGGCCAGACGCTCTGAAACTCCTTTAATGTAAGGGATCCCCACTTTCACACTGTCCGTATCTGTAGAAGAAGGATAGGGGAACTCGAGGGTTGTCCCACATCCATGCAGGGTATCCATTAGCGGAAAGGGCAGTCTTGATGTGTTGTTCTTCTTTCAGCTCTTCCTCCTTAGTGGAACACAGTACAGAGGCTCTGTGCATGAAGGTGTTAACAATAGATTTCTTGTGTTGGATGGGGTGGTTGGAGTGAAAGTTCAGATATTGGTCGTGTGTGGGTGGGTTTCCTATAGACACTGGTCTCCATCCTGTCGTCATGGGTTCGGGAGATGAGAGTGTCCAGGAATGGGATCTTCCCTTCTGATTCAGTTTCGGAGGTGAATTGGATACTGTCATCAACGGAATTCAGGTGAGTGGTGAAGCTGTGTCAACCTCCGTCTCCTGTATGCGGGTCATGGTGTCATCCACAAAGCGGTACCACATGCTGGGAGGGTTGGCAGCGGTCTCAAGGGCTACTTTTTCAAAATGTTCCGTGTACAGATTGGCTACCACTGGAGATGCTGGCAAACCCATGGCAGCTCCTTGTTTCTGCTGGTAGAACTCAAGGTTGAACAAGAAGTAGGTGCTAGTGAGGCACAGTTCCAACAGTTCTAGCACCTGTTCTATAGTGAGTTCACTCCGGTGAGTACTTGTCATTGGAGTGAACTCACTACAGAACAGGTGCTAGAACTGCAGGAACTGTGCCTCACTAGCACCTACTTCCCGTTCAATCTCGAGTTCTACCAGCAGAAACAAGGAGCTGCCATGGGTTTGCCAGTATCTCCAGTGGTAGCCAATCTGTACAGGGAACATTTTGAAAAAGTAGCCCTTGAGACCGCTGCCAACCCTCCCAGCATGTGGTACCGCTGTGTGGATGACACCATGATCCGCATACAGGAGACGGAGGTTGACAGCTTCACCACTCACCTGAATTCCGTCGATGACAGTATCCAATTCACCTCCGAAACTGAATCAGAAGGGAAGATCCCATTCCTGGACATTCTCATCTCCCGAACCCATGACGACTGGATGGAGGCCAGTGTCTATAGGAAACCCCCCCCCACACTGACCAATATCTGAACTTTCACTCCAACCACCCCATCCAACACAAGAGATCTATTGTTAACACCTTCATGCACAGAGCCTCTGTACTGTGTTCCACTAAAGGAGGAAGAGCTGAAAGAAGAACAACACATCAAGACTGCCCTTTCCGCTAATGGGATACCCTGCATGATGTGGGACAACCCTCGAGTTCCCCTATCCTTCTTCTACAGATACGGACAGTGTGAAAGTGGGGATCCCTTACATTAAAGGAGTTTCAGAGCGTCTGGCCAGGACCTTCCAACAACATGGATGCAAAGTGTTCCACAAACCCACCAATTCACTATGCAGCAACTGATCCATGTCAAAGACAAAACGGACCCTCTCAAGCGGTGTGGTGTAGTGTACCAGGTAGGATGTCAAGACTGTGCCATACCTACTTAAGCGAGACAACAAGACCACTCACCACCCATCTACAGGAACACCAAAATCGATCTACTTCTGCCATACACGAACACCTCCAAGCCACAGTTTCAGCCCCCAAGAAACCAAGATCTTATCTACAGAGCCCTTCCTCTCAAAAAGTAAAAAGCTAAAGAAGCCATTGAAATCAAGACTAGACGCCCCAGCCTGAACAGAGATCAAGGTTTTGAACTCCCCCCATCTACAATCAGATCCTGACAACTATTCAAACCCACACAACAGTCCCCACCAGGCCTCGCTGCCACAACAGCAACAGTGAGCTGAAGAAGACAGGGCAACCCTGTCGAAACATTCTCAAAGTAAGTTTTTGATTCAGAGTAAATACTTTTCTAATGTCAAATCCAGAAACCTATATTCTAATATATGTTTGATGTTGTTTTAGGGATGGTTGAAGTGCAGAGCGCCTGATTTGGGTCCATGACAGATGTTAGCAAGGTGTTCAGAGATGTACGACTCAAGTGTGCAGGAAAAAAAAAGAAACGGATGGAAAGACAGGACAAAAGGAAGGAGTGAAAAGGATGGAAGAGAGATGGGAACAAACACAAAAGGAAAAAACATGCGGAGGGAAAAGAGTGATGGAATGAAGATAGAAAGGAAAAACAAAGTAGGACGAAAGGAGAACAAAAGAGAGAAAGAACAGAAGAAAGAATGGAAGGAAGGAAGCAAGAAAGGAAAAATGGGGGAAAGGAAGGGGAGAAATAAAGGTAACACGCCCACTTGTTACATTAACAATCCATTCCTTATATAAACATGCCAGATCTGAAGCAAGGCAGCTACTGTGATTTTCTCTGACAGTCTGGGTGTACAAAATATGATCCAGCATAATTACGTGATTACATTTCACCCCATTAACCTGTTATTTCATTCCGGACTTAAAGTGGATCAGCTCCAAAGGACAGTACAGAACAAGTTTAGTTCAGACATTTCCGTTACCACCCTCCTTAAGAATAAGACCAAAGATTTGCAAACCCACAACAGGGCCCCCTCCAAGAAAAAGCAGAAATTGCTGAATTTCTAAGAGAGGGTGATACTAGCATGCTCTTCCTCCCCAGGAAAATATTTTGAAACTTGCTTTCAAAATGGAGGTTCTTGGTCCAATGACAAACACAGGGGGGTGTGGTGTCCATGTTCTGGTCCAGTTGACGACCACTGTACAGCACTTTTCATTCTCTTTCATTTTTTTTTCAATACTTTGCCTACGCATGGCGTTGGACTATAACATTTTGCTTTCAACCATGTAGATAAATTGGCAACTGTCTACTCTCATAAAAAAGTGAAGTTACCGATTGTCTGCTGGTGCTAGGTTATCAAAAAACAACTATGCTTCACGGATTCCATTGTTATATTTTTCTTCTCCCTGATTTTTGTAAAAAAAAAATTATTTCTTTTTGTTTGTTTTAAATTCTTGCTTTTACATGTCACCGAAATCTGCTACTTAGCAGGTAAGCATCAGTCCTGCTACAAGTCGCTGTGCCACGTTTCAGTTTATTCATAATCCCACCAACCCCACAGGAAGCTTTCAGTGCTGTAACTCCTACCTTCACATGTTGACTTACAACAAAAACCATTTTTGCATAATCCATGCAGGCTTTTGTGAAAAAAAAAAAAATAATCCACTATTATGTCACTTTTAACTGGGTACATTAATCAATTTTATTCAGTTACATTTTTAAGAATAGGTCCGTAGTATAAAACTGAAATGCAGAGTAGTTGAACCATTAAGATTCTGTGGGACTCGGTTGTAATTAGAATAATATTCTGAGAAACACTTTTGTATATAAACTTACAAGAGACAGACAGAGGCACACAGGGAGAGATAGCGGTGAAACACAACCTACTTTAATTTGGTGCCCAACAAGAAAGGCAAGACTCGGCTCAGTGTGACGACGCCCAAGCTAGTGATAACCAAGACTCTTTCCATCCACAGGGCTAGAGCATTAATGCCTCAACATCACACTGCCGCTCCAAGCATGCAGTCACATGCATAAACAAACTTTCTTTTTCACTGCACCTCGAATCTTTCCACAGTTCTATTTGTGTCAAACCAGCACACCAACCAAAATGTTTAGCATCTCCATGAAACATTGCCAGTCATAAGTCGATGCCAAGATCTGCACAAACATTGCATCAATGAATCGGATAATGTGTACATTGCAGATGATCCTGGATAATGATCTGAAAGAACCTGGATAATGAGCTCAAAAGAACCAACATCCTTGTACACTACCTTCATACTTAAATGACTGTAAACATATGTAACAGAAGCCAGATTGTAAACATCTGTAAGAAGAGCTTTTAGTATAACAACTTCTGACAAGCTTTTAAAAATGAAATCCTGAATTTTGTTTCTGATCCAGATTTACTAAAGGCTCTTGAAATAGCTGACTGTTTAAGCGTCGCTGATCACAGTTCAAACATGTTAAACTCATTTGTCAGCTAGTCTAAACAGAATCTATGCACCATCTAGTAGGTATTATGCAAACTGATCATCCATGAAATGCAAAATCAGTTGATATTCAAAGTAAAATATGCCACAAGATGTATATTTCACTGAAAGAAATGACAGCACTTTGCTCAAACCATGAAAATGGGTTTCTATTTCAACTGTCGATTTTAACTACCCTCTGTATGTATAAATACAAGATGTTTTATTGCACACAACTACAGGGTAGCAAAACAGATTTCATCCAGTTGCATTACCTCCTGAACAAGAACCAGACCATCTTATACTATAATCATGTCACATATAAAGCTCACCAGCATCTCTTCTGCAAAACATGTACTCATACCAAAATCATAATAATCTAGATCTATATCATCAGTGACCAACAGAAACTGGGTACTGATTTCTTGCAGTTTACCTTTTCATCCATTTTGGGATGTCTGACATGCATTATAGGATCATTTGACTTACGTTGGATACCGTATTCATTATATACATATATGGAAGAGATTTATGGCCAATGTTTACAGGTCTAAACTTGTTGATCATTGTAGCCCAAATGACGGAGCCTTTTTTCAGAGCAATCAAACTCGTACAATTTTTTAAAAAAAGGCAAAAAAAAATGTCACATAATAAAAAATTTGAATCATCATCAGTGAAAACAAAAAACGCACCCTGACAAAGAAACAAAACACAAGCGGCCAGGGCGCAACAGCTACCTATTGATATCCAAAGGCATATAAACTTAGGCTATGCTGCTGAGAGCGTCTGGCATTCCCCTTTCCGCTGCTAGATAAGAAAAGAGAGTAAAGGAAGAACATTAAAATGGCACTAATATACATAAAAAAAGACATACTGGTAAAGACACACGGCAAAATGGGACAGCCAGTGTCCACCTGGACAATGTGTACAGTTTTAACAGCCTGATTACCAGATAACAACAAAAAAAGCTGGCCTTTTATTCAATGCTATGGGAGAAAATTACTACGAGTGTACAGAACAAAGACAGAAGAATGGTCCACAAAGGCAGAGAAACAGTAGTCGACAAATAATTTCAAAGTCATTGAGGCAGAGAAACAGTAGTCGACAAATAATTTCAAAGTCAAAGAGGCAGAGAAACAGTAGTCGACAATTAATTTCAAATTCAAAGTCAGAGGCAGAGAAACAGTAGTTGACAAATAATTTTCAAAGTCAAAGAGGCAGAGAAACAGTAGTCGACAAATCAAAGAGGCAGAGAAATTTCAAAATTCAAAGTCAAAGAGGCAGAGAAACAGTAGTGACAGAGAAAATAATTTCAAAGTCAAAGAGGCAGAGAAACAGTAGTCGACAAATAATTTCAAAGTCAAAGAGGCAGAGAAACGGTAGTCGACAAATAATTTCAAAGTCAAAGAGGCAGAGAACAGTAGTCGACAATTAATTTCAAATTTCAAATGACAAGTCAGAGGCAAAAAGAGAGAAACAGTAGTTGACAAATAATTTCAAAGTCAAAGAGGCAGAGAAACAGTAGTCGACAAATAATTTCAAAGTCAAAGTCAAAGAGGCAGAGAAACAGTAGTTGACAAATAATTTCAAAGTCAAAGAGGCAGAGAAACGGTAGTCGACAAATAATTTCAAAGTCAAAGAGGCAGAGAAACAGTAGTCGACAAAAATCAATTTCAAAGATAGTCACAGAAAAGAGGAAAGTGGCTACCACAAGATTAACAGAAGGCTGGGTGCTGTTTATTCTGATAGAGCCCCTGCCATCCCCACATTAACTGATCTAGACGCAAACTGATCATTTTATAAAATAAAAAAAAAAATAAAAAAAAAAATCAAAGATCTTTTGGAAAATCTTCACGGACTTAAAAAAAAAAAAAAAAAAAAAAAATACAAGCTTATGTCCACTTGAAACGCGTGAAAAACACTTCAGTTCAAGAGTTATCTGCAAAGAGGCACAACTGTGTACTTTCCACAACTTGGAACATCTTTGACAGTTGTGCTTTTCGTCTGATGCGCTCCACAGTTTTCACCTTTAATGACAATTTTTTTCTATAAGTATTATATTTTTCTTTCATGTCTTCTTCTTTTTTTTTTTGGGGGAAGGGTGGGGGGGGGGGGGGGGATGTTTTTTTGATTAATGTCTGAACACATAAAATTAGACACCAATCATACACTTTGATGTGGAAGTCGACTTTGTTCTAGCACACTCTCTGGGTTGCGTTCCAAAAGTAAGATTCCAAGGGACATTTTCATTCTCCATTTTCTTTTTAGTAATGTCTGAACGCATAAAATGAGAGACACTAATCATACACTTGTTCTTCTTACACACTCCCATATGTTCCACAAAGAAAGATTCCATGGGATGCTTTCGTTCTCCACAGGATTCTGGCCTCGCCTCCACTGGCTCAAGGTACTGTAATTTTCTGTGTACAAGACACAACATCTTTTCCCTCTGATGACTTCTGTTGCCTAGTCTGGCGAGTGTGCCTTTTAGTTTGCTGATATAAATGTAACTAGATGAAAGGTTCACCACCTGTCAATTCATTTCTCTGTCTGCCAGCTTCATCATCATCATGCCCAAAACAAAGTTTAAAAAACAGGAAAAAAAAAAAGCATAAGACATCAAGTTCAAGCTGAGTGCCACTAAATACAAAGGGAACCAGAAAACTGCTTTTGACCTTTGGATTAACAAATCTATGGTGAGAAAGGTGCAAACCCAAACATAAAAGATCCTGCACCATAGATCGAATGCCTTCTTGAAACGAGACACCCTGTTCAGTACAACAAAGGGAGATGATGACTCAGCTGATGACAGTCTGACCACAGAGCCATCAGTGGGGGCCATTCTCAAACTGTAGATCTCGGCCTCTAAAGAATCGGGCTTCTCAGGGTTTTATGCTGACAGAACTGCCAACTCTGTACGCTCTTTCTTGCTGTTTTTTTTTTCTGATAGCTGATCGTTTTTCTATCTGCTCAAAATCTGCTTATGTCATGAAATCAAATGCAAGTGTCAAAGAGTCCAATCTATAGCTGCCATTTTTCTTATTGCTAACCATTTTGATCACCATAGGTTTAAAGTTTGTGGCTGCTGCATCCAACTACATCCAATCCCAGTTAGCTTGCCCAAGTCAATTCTGTTGGTGTACCTTATCTGATATTGTCACTTGTACACAGAAAATTCCTTTCCTTCCCCACTCACACACACACACAAAAAAAATTAAATAATGCCAGTTCATTTCAGTTCACGTGAAACAGGTGAACACGCCGAGTATGAATGACCATGAACAAAGATCAAAAGGAATTGATACTTCAATATCCAGGACACGAGCTGTTCTTAAACAGAATTCAACAGTCTGGAAAAAAGGTTGTTCTCACACACACAAAAGACACTGTTCATAGATCTGGAATTGACTTTTAACTTTAATATTCAGGACACAAGCTGTTCTTACACAGATTTCAACAGTCTAGAAAAAAGGTCACACACACACACACACACACACACAAAAGACGCTGTTCACAGACAGATCTATCTGTCTCTCTCACACACACAGACTTGCAACAATTCTCTCTTTTACACCCCTTCTTCTGCTGGAAAGAAACTGAAAACACAAATGACTGCAATGTTGAAAACACCATTATTTACAGCAAAACACAGTATGGCACAACAAATCTAAGCCTCCAAAAATGATGGTCTACACAAGGTACATAGAATGTTTGTATACTGACTAAAAGGAAGCGATTTCCAGATATGGCACATGAATTCTACAACAACAAAAATGTTGGGGGATGCAAGCAAATCACACAATGAATTATGGCACTTGGTAGAAACTCTGTGTAGATTGATCAAAACATGAATAGTGGTTACATAATCAAAACTGTAAACTCTGAAAACTAAATCATTACCTTTGAACTCGCTATTAAATGGCACAAGACAATGAAACACAAAGCGCTGCTATACAAAATCACTTTAGAGTCTCAGGTGTTTTACCAATAAACTGTGAAATAAATATAAAAAATGCAATCTCAAATGAAGTTCAATGTGCTCTGGGCAAGGTTTTCATGCTGATGATGACCTTAATCTTTTTCAAAACAAACATCACATTAATGCTATAGATAAACATGGTGCCAGTAAAGATGTAAGACTAAAGAGAGGCGATGATACACCACACACAGACAGTTGCCCAACTCAGCAAGGTACCAAAGTCATTGTTTGTATGGGGCTTGGACAAAGATACCAATGAACATCCCTGGGGAGCAGTGTGGTTTTCTCAGATGGATGGCCATAAGCTAAAAATGGACAATTTTGCACCATACCTCTACTGACTGCTTCAATAGCAGGTAACTGGGTGTAGCTATGGGTGGACAGCTGGAAAAAAAGGAGCAAGCCTTTGGGAGGGCACAGAACACGAAACAGCCTGACAAAGAGTAAAGAATAAAGATGTGGAATATATGATCACGGAGATTTGTAATATGCCCCAAGGATATGGAATACTTTATATGTCCGACACACTTTCAACACTCTTCATCATACTGGTATTGTTGTTGAATTACAATCACACACATATATATATATATATATATATATATATATATGTGTGTGTGTGTCTACATGCTGACAACACACTCTCATACCCATCTCATTCCTGGTAAACTAGTTACGAATTATGCCGAACTGCAAAATTTCCATTTACCAGATCAAACATGGGTCAAAAGGCTGTAACTCCTCAGTTCCTTGAAAACCATGTATACCAGTATACCTACAAAGACAGATCCTGCTCCCAGTATTTACCTACTATGATAAGCATTCCATGTATGGCAAAAACTGCACAGATAGTTATATGAGAAAAATAAAAAAGGTATCATTACCCCCCACTTCAGTCTCTGACATAAAACCCTTACATGCTGCTGATCCTAGAGTTGACTTCAGAGTATCATTTTGCATAGTGCTCATTTTCAGGAGTTACAGACAAGAGCTGCCCATAACCACCACTCGAGTCAGAAAAAAAAAAAGTGCATACGCACTCCTTAACAGACTGAGGCAGGAGTGGAAGTGATGGTAAGGTAGAGTGGCTAGGGAATCGGAACAGGCCAGTTTCAGTTCACCTGCACCCCAGCAGACCACACATGACCTTTACAGAACTGTTACCACTAAGAAAAGCATGTCAGTCATGAAAATAAGTTACCACTAAGAAAAGCAACTACCACTAAGAAAAGCAGGTCAGTCATGAAAATAAGTTACCACTAAGAAAAGCAAGTCAGTCATGAAATTAAGTTACCACTAAGAAAAGCAGGTCAGTCATGAAAATTAAGTTACCACTAAGAAAAGCAAGTCAGTCATGAAAATAAGTTACCACTAAGAAAAGCAAGTGAGTCATGAAATTAAGTTACCACTAAGAAAAGCAACTACCACTAAGAAAAGCAAGTCAGTCATGAAAATAAGTTACCACTAAGAAAAGCAAGTGAGTCATGAAAAAAAGTTACCACTAAGAAAAGCAAGTCAGTCAAGAAAATACACACAAGAAACTCAAAAACGTAAACATAACGTATTCAATAACATTGATCTTATCATTACCGACAATCCAAAGGCAGATGAAAACAGGCTGTAGTGAAGGCACCAATCATTCTACTTGATTTTTCACCTCACATGACAAAAATTTGCACACACAAAAATCGATGTTAACTGAAAAAAAAAAGCCAGGCTAAAAAAAACTTAAAACTATAAAAAAAAACACTTGCAAACAGATACTGCAAAATGGGCAACAAATGTTCACTCTAGAAACCTTCAAAATCTCCCTACACACTTCCTACATAACATCTAAAACCTGGCATGTTGCACATTATAATAACAGACAGAAAATGTAATACCTTCTAGGAGACAGACATATTAATGGACCCCCACCGAGAGAGGAAAAAAAAAAAAGACACTGCATACAGAAGATACAAAAGTTCAGAAAAATAAATAAGGTAAGAGTCATAAACAGCAACAGAAATATAATTGTTGACAGAGTGTTCCAGTTGGAGATGCAATAAGACATTCTTCTGAATTCAGAGCTTAAGCTGGTTCTCCCCTCCCCCCCCCCCCCCCCCCCCCCCCTCCACCTCCCAATCTATACAACCTAAACGAGTACAATCTGAAAATGATGATCTTGTTTTCCTCCATAAAAAAAAAATCATGCAACTCACTTGAAGACTTTTTCATCCGCAGGCCATACAAAATTATCTGTAATTTCTGCTGCCTGGATGACAAGCACTGTCGACAACAAGAACGCTACACTAACTATAAAATCATGCATTAAGTTAAAAAAAAACTCTTAGTGATGTAAAACAGAGGACATGCCAGAAGGCAGCTTGGATTAGATAAATCACAAGGTTTAAAGGAAATGGAAACTTAATCTTTAAACCCCAGACCAAAGACATCACGCAGGAACCTGCTGACCTTCTGCTGCAATCGATCGGCAGACCTGCACACAGCAAGGTGTGTGCTATAGCAACACCTGGGGTCAATGTTTCATCATAAACTGAAAACAGCTTTTTCAGTTCATTTCCTGATTGGCCACCACTCCTCTGTTACTTTGCTCAATGTTGTCTTTCAAGCTATTACTCCCTTCTTACCATCACAGTCTCCATGTGTACCACTGAGAATGCTCTCTGATGTACTTTACTGTCTATCAGAGTCACTGGAATAAATGTAATTAATATTAGAATCAATGTCAATGTCTGAACGCAGTGTAGCAGCTCCAATGGTTCCTTTCAGTTTTATGGATAATTTACTTGTTGCAGATTGAATCACCATTTTCTTATGTGTGCAGCAAAAGTCTAGATTAGTTCAAACAAGCTAAAGCCAAACAAACCAATCAAAATTTTCGACTGAAACAGTCTGCCGTTTTTCTAATTTGAATAATGCATATGTAGTAAGTAGCATGCAACAATATTCATTCATACCAGGAATATACTACACAGCAGGTAGTGTGTTAATAATGGCACAGATATGCAACACCGCAGCTACCTGTCTACATCAACAACTACTACACTTTCTCATCAAAATAAAATACACACATGGAAAAAAAAAAAAAATCAATGTATGGCACATAAGTAGAGTGATCTACTCGTGTTCACTTCAGTAAAATAAATGGGGGAAAAAGTCAAATGTCATCAAAAATGAAAACACTTACAAAGCAGTGTTTGTGAATACTATGATAATAGTGATTACTTTTATGACAATTTCATTCCAAGATAGCAGACAAAGCACCATCACTCATTCAAAAAAACAAAAACTCACTTAACTATTAAGTAAAAAACGGAAAGACACATTTTATGTACACACTAATCAGCAAGGTCCATTATCAAGTGAACTCCAAAAACAAAACTGCTGCTTTCTAGAATAGTGGACCTCTCCCCATAGCAATATCTTCATCATCCTCACTTTAATGAATGTCTCAAAAAAACTGTGGCCACCTGCGCCCTGTGCTTGTGAGACCTTAATAACTAGTTCATATCCATGCCCATGGAGAGTCTGTGTCAACATCGTAGCCATCAACAAGTTAATGCAGACTGCTATTGGAAAGACTGGTGCTTTAGCAGCAGAGAGCAGCGTCTCCTCTTTTAGGTTGCCTTATGATGACCTGATAACTGCTTGCTCACTGTGGACTACTAGCTCAGGGGCTTCACAGGACCTAGCCTGCATCTGACTCTGGAAGTGGGAGCCTGAATGTGTGTTTTGAGAGTTGCTACCAGAACAATAAAACAGCAGCAAAAATATCAACCAGACAAAAAACCAGTCCACACACACACACACACACACACACACACACACGTGCACGTGTGCACCATGCACACATGCATGTACACACACACACACAAACCAATGTAACTCAAAAAATGAAATCACAAATTTAAAACAAACAATGCTACTGTTGAAAAATGAGCTAGCACTGCATTCAACAGTGACTGGTCAGCAACATGTCTTTAAAAGACGAACAAAGCCTCCAAGTAAGCTCATGCTTAACATATGCCTTTCTAATGCAATATTTCATACATAACACATTCCTTGGGGACCAACGTGATGCCTGATAATATGCATCTTGTCCTTGATATTATGTTCAAAATAATTATCTGAATTCCAGATATATTATGTTCTGAAATACGCCCATCAATTTGTAAAGTTTCACTACATAACCTGCCAACAATGATCAAGAGCATGAACAAAAAAACCCATCGGTCTTTTGTTTTCAGTTTCTGGCATAATTCTGATCAGATGTGTTTCTCTTGAAATGTCAGCGCAAACTTACTTGTTTTCATTACTTACATGAAATTCTGGAAATACCTTTCATATTTCTGGATGATTTAGAAAACATTATTAGCATTTTGGAGTACTCCTCTCTTATCACCCTCCCCAAATTTTATACTGAGCATTCCTCTGTTTACATCATTTTTTCCATCAAATCATTGTATCACCTGAATCGGAATTATCATTCTAATCAAATGTAACAGATATGCTGCTACTCGCTAGTAAATACATATATTCTCAAAGTGCAGAGAGAACCTAGAAATTCAACAGCAGCAAAATGTACTGCAGTTATCACTGTTTTCAGTCTTCCTGCTTCAAATGATGCCCTGGAGGAAGAAAAGCTGTGGGGATTAGATCTGAGCAAAAAACATGCAGTCTGACGATCACCATGGCTTCAGACAAGGCTGGTCTGCTTGGATACAGGAACTGTGACATAGTTACTCACGTTAATGAATGTAATTCCCTATTCCGAATCAACACAGCCTTTGCAGTATACTGCTGTTAAACAACAAAAACTAATCATGGCTGCCTCACCAGTGAAACAGGAGATGGCTATATGCATTAATGTTTCCTTGCAGAAACAAACCTATGAGAAGCCTATACCTGAAACCACAGATCTGTTGTGCTGTTAACCCCCCCACCCCCGCATCCCACCCCCCCATCCCCAACCAGTGTCTTCCCACTTCACTCCTCTGTCAACAGAAGCAATATTAAATGCTTTCGCAAATTACAATCTTCCCACTTCATTTTAATGTCAAAGGAACAAATATTAAGCGTTTTTTTTTTTTTTTTGTTTTTTTTATAAATCTTTATCTTCCCACTTCATTTTAATGTCAAAAGAAGAAATACTGAATTTTTCCCCAAATCAGTATTTCCCACTTCATTGTGGTGTTAAAAAAGAAGAAATACTGAACTTCTACCCAAATCACGATCTTCCCACTTCATTGTGATGTTAAAAGAGGAGATACTGAATGTCAACCAAAATCACTTCCCTCTTCATTGTGATGTTAGAAGAGATACTGAATGACTACCAAAATCACGATCTTCCCTCTTCATTGTGATGTTAAAAGAAGAGATACTGAATGTCTACCAAAATCACGATCTTCCCTCTTCATTGTGATGTTAAAAGAAGAGATACTGAATGTCTACCCAAATCACGATCTTCCCTCTTCATTGTGATGTTAAAAGAAGAGATACTGAATGCCTACCAAATTCACGATCTTCCCTCTTCATTGTGATGTTAAAAGAAGAGATACTGAATGTCTACCAAAATCATGATCTTCCCTCTTCATTGTGATGTTAAAAGAAGAGATACTGAATGTCTATCAAATTCACGATCTTCCCTCTTCATTGTGATGTTAACAGAAGAAATACTGAACGTCCACCACAATCATGATCTTCCACATTTCAATCTAATGTCAAAAGAGGAAATACTGGAACTTCTCATATCAATGTGTTTCCTTTTGACAAAGAACACATACACTGCAGCAAGTTCTATGTTTGTAATTATGGTAGGATAAACAAAAAAAAAAACACAAAAACATCCAGTGAACATCATACCATACATAATCGATAGATGCAAGCATCAGACTTTCAACTAATAGGAAACCTGCCCTTAAAATTATCCATTTTAACACATAGCAAATCACACCCACACATACAATGCAATACACAGAAATCACACATACATACTCAAAGAAATTATGAGAGAGAGGATCTCTCAGTGTCGCCGTCACAACTGACCAAAAAAGGAATGAGAAACGATCTGACCCCTGTGTCCTTCACTGACTGGACGGTGCTGGACCTGTGTTATACATGATAACATTCTGAGCAGTTATGCTGCTGCATTTAGCAACTGCTTCACATGACTACAAACGACTTCGATTTACTTTTCGGGAATACATCTGCCTTGCCCTCTGCAATCAGGCTTCTTCTGCTGTACTTCCTTTAGTCCTTACTTCACATCCATTGTGCATTCATGCACTGATGAATGTCGTATGTTTATGAACATATTACTAACATTATCATCCTCTCTTTTACACTTTTCTTTCCTTAATTTGGCTAAAATGATATTTGGTTCATTAATTACTCTGATCCCTATGTCTGCGTGACATCATTCTCTCAAATTTCAACCAAATCATCACTTGAAAAAAAAAAAAAATCACTACATGGCACGGCAAAGTCAACAATCAGCAGGTAAAAGTTTTGGTGAATCTCGAGATTTCATTCTGCACCAATAATATGCTTGAGGAGAAAACAAAATCGTGGGATAACACCACCTGACTTTTGGTTTGGTGATATACCTTGCTCCAAGTCACTATGGAAAATGGATTACATTCACAAGGTTTGGTGTTCTCCGTGTCTTAAGGCCATGCAACGTGTGGGTAAATCTCTGAGGCCACCGCCCCCCGCACACATATGAATTTCATACATCTAATATCAACATTCAGCAAGCAGAGCTGCTTTCATGCACCCTGTTTCATTGGTAGCTACCTGCTGCCTTTGAAGACCCTTTTCATGTCAGTGGCAAGGAACAAATGCAGATTTCCGTTGTTGTTTTTTCTTTTAGGTTTCTGAAACATGTTGTAACTGTGTTAGAAAGAACAAAACTCATACAACTTCCCATTAACACTTTCACGTAAGACAGACATAAACTGCTTGGTTCTGTGGTTCAAATATTACAAGACGTGGCTGATACCCTACAGGGCCCATTACTGACAATCATGAATGGCCCCTTTACCTGTGCCATGACCTGCACCTTTCACATAAAAACAACTGTTTAGGACACACTCCAATCAATGTTGTTCCCCTCATATCTCTTCCTTTTCTTCCGGGCACTATTACATCTTCTGTAACAATCATCAGGTCAATACAAGCCGCAGAGTTGTCCTGGAGAATGAAATCAACCTTCTGTGACGAAGTCATCTTGACAACTGAAGTCAAAAAGCCATCCTGAAGAGAATCAACCCTTTGTGACAATGGTCGTCTTGGCAACTGAAGTCAAAGAGCTGACCACACAAATAAATCTGCCGCAAATGACAACAGTCGAAGAGTTGACTTGAAGGAGAAATCAGCCTTTTGTAACAACTTCTCCCATCCAGAATTTCAACATGCGAACGATGAAGCTCCGCACATCTGAAACACACAAAAAGATGTGCAATAAGTGTTCTAGGTTTGTAAATCCAGAGTTAAATTTATCAAATCAACAAATAAAGGGGAGAATATCTGTTTTTATGACTTCATAAAAGGAAGACACTCTAAGAACTTGACGACAGGAAGTCTTCAGATAAGAACTCCCCTCAGACAAGTGTTTCAGCCCACAACTTAGGATGCTCTATGGGGACCAGGCCGCATCCAGGCCATGACTTCCACATGCCCTTCTGCTGCCAGAATTTTCTTTTTGCCTACACCTGTTGGGATGTGAACTTATCGATGGGGGGGCGTCTCAAAGTGTTCCTGTTTTTTAGATGGATGTTTTACTCGCATTGCTATTGGAACCTATTTTTAAATTGGGAATCATAAGCTTTATGAAGTTCACTTTCGTACCTCCTCAACCAAATCCAGGTGAACTCTTTTCAGCTGCCTCTGCCACTGCATTCTGGGTTCTAGTCCTCTTCTTACCAGAAATCCCATGCTGTTCCACGAGATCATAGCCAGAGGAACCTATAGATTCCTTTGTTCCAACTTCTGTGGCGAGATCTTTGGTTTGGAAGCCAGGTTCCCTTCAAGCTGCGGGCTAAGCTGTCCTACTTTCAGTCTGGTATATATGTGAGCTTGCTCCATTTTGCTCTTATCTGGATGAGTGAGAATCAGAATCGATCATTTTGATGACCCCGAGTGGAGTTTAATGTCTCTCACACCACTCTGCTTGTGATCTATTTCTGGATGATTTTAATTCTGAAAGGTCTGGTGTGCTCTCCCCGTCATCAACTCCATCCAGTAAACCCTGACTCCAAACTCCTGATATCACAGCAGATCCTGGCTGTGACCTGAAACCTTCTGCCGTATAATTTCATCGCTGGAGTTTCTGGTGGCGTAATGCTTCATATGGCAGTGCAAACCATATGTGCAATCTCCTTAACTCTTCACTGCCAAAGTATAATAGCAATTTGAAAATCTGTATGCCAAGATAAAATTTAGCTTTTGGGGGTAGGTTCAATAAAATGGTTACTTCGCAATTATTTCTTGACAGATCTCTCTGATTTTTTGCATGTTTTGTTGTTATGCATTTGTCTACACTCTTCTGTCAAAATTACTTGATTATGTTGATAATTAGTATAGCAGAAATTCACATAATTATGAAAATTATACAAAAAATAACAGTTTTCAAGTATACACAAATACATTGCGCGAAATAGAATGAGTCAAGACACTGAAAAAAGTGGTCTTGCTATTTATTCAACATCAGCACAAACGCATGACAGTCATATAAATCCCAAGGAATCTGATTCTTGATGACAATCTGCTCATAATTGGGGGTACTACTTTTTTGGTAAAAAGGGGCATAATCATGCTTTTCACGGTATGTTCAGTAACATCTACATTACTCATCCGTTTGTTGAGTTATTTCTTAGATTTTTTGTGGATTACTTCCTTATACCTCTGTCTACAATTTCACATCATTCTAACTGATTTGGGGGCTAATAATGATGGTTCACACTAATAACATATGATAAAACAGTTTTTTTTTGTTTTGTTTCAATTTGAGATTTTTACAAAAATTCACCACATAAAAGCCCGCTAAGCACAGCAAAAATACCTTCTGGTGTTTGCTCAACAACATTACAAACACCTGGGATTCATATTGTTGTCAATAAATGTCCCTCTGTGCAACAATCTGTATGTTACTGGGGGTACCCCAATTCTATTAGAAAGGGGCATAATTTTACTATATGGGGTAGGTTCAGTACCTCAATCCCTGTTTATTTATTTGTTGGCAAATGACTTGGGTTTTATGGCTTCTCTTTCCTTATACCCCAAGCTATGATGCTGTATAACAATAATGTAGTACTGTTGGCCATTAAGGGATGGACAAGGATATAATGAATGGTGGTTTTACATACAGAACACTTTTCAAGTATACAAAAACAAATTGCACGATATAAAATCAGTGAAAACAATGAAAAAGTGATCTGACTAATTATTCAACATCAACTCTAACACATGGCAGTCATATAAATCCCAAGGAATCTTGTTCTTGATGACAATCTGCTCATAACTGGGGGTACTATGTTTTAGGTAAAATGGGGCATAATCATGCTTTTCATGGTATGTTCACTAACATCTACATTACTCATCCATTTGTTGAGTTATTTCTTAGATTTTTTTTGTGAATTACTTCCTTACACCCTTGTCTACAATTTCACATCATTTAATTTGACTTTGGAGCTAATGATGATGGTTCACACCAATAACATATGATAAAACAGTTTTTGTTTGGTTTTCAGTTTGAGAGTTTTACAAAAATTCACCACATAAAAGCCCACTAAACACAGCAAAAATATCTTTTGGTGGTAGCTCAACAACATTACAAACATCTGGGATTCATATTGTGTCGTCATAAATGTCCCTCTGTGTATCTATCTGTATGTTACTGGGGGTACCCCAATTCTACTAGAAAGGGGCATATTTTTTACTATTTGGGGTAGGTTCAATACCTCAATCACTGCGTATTTATTTGTTGACTTGGACTTTATGGCTTCTCTTTCTTTTTACCCTAAGCAAGGATGCTATATAATATAATCTAGTTTTGTTGGCCATTATGGGATGGACAGGGATGTACACAAAATGGGTGGTTTTACAAGAAAAGAACAGCTTTCTGAACACATATACATGTTACAACACATAAAACCTGCACAACACTGACGAAACCTGTTAGTGTTTACTCAGCATCACTGTAAGTATACAGTGTGGTCCAAATTGTTATAGTATAATACTTATTGATAAATGTTCAAAATGACAACCATGGAAAAAAAAGTCTGAAGAAAAAAAATAAACCACTGTCTGTCGAAAAGAAAAAAAAAAAAAAAAAAAACACACACATTGCATGCACTTGTTATCAAATAAAACACTGTAGAAACTGTGTTAGTTTTTTAACAAATACTTACATTACTGCCACACTGTTCTATATAGGAATCCATCACTTGCCGTACAAAGTCTTGGACACAATCCTCAGGTTGTCTGCATTCCCTGCTTCATAATTTTACTCCACATGGTCTTCTTTCATTGATGGCACTCGGTCTGGTCACAGCATTGACAAAATCATGAACACACGCACAGGTGAGAAAAAAATTCACTTCCCGGAACTTTTCATGCAGATGATCCAGAATGGGTTGATCCTGTAGAACCAGTCATACTCTGGATCACCTTCAACTGGCATGGCTGCATTGTCGTTGAAATGCAGAAACTGAAGAATCTGAAATACAGAATAAAAGTTTCAAGACAAGTAAGCAGACCCACAATTGGGCACATACACACACACACACACAGTAAACAGACCCACAATTGGGCATGCACGCATGCGCGCGTGCGCGCACACACACACACACACACACCACACACAGTAAGCAGACTCACAACTGAGCACACACACACACACACACACACCACACGCATACACACAAACAGCTTACACACACACACACACACACACACACAAGATTTCAAGATTTAATTATCCTGTCACCCCTTTGGAGGTATGGAGGACATAAAACAAAAGAAACACACACACACACACACATGCGCGCACACACACACACAGTCCCACCTATCCATACAGTCATTATTTGCCATAATTATGTGGTTTCAGTAGGAAATAGGGCAAAGAAGAGAAATACAGAAAATGAATAGTTGAGGAATGAAGAATCATGTGGTAAAAACAAAAAAAAAAAAAAAAAAAGAAAAAAAAAGAAAAATAGAGCTACTTGCCTGAAACCGGTTTCTGGTCATGAAGGAACTGAAGACTGGAACTTGGTACAGCCGAAAATTGGCACAGTTGACTTGCAGACCAGAATTCCCAGTCAAAACAACAGCAAGGTTGAAGGGCTGCCCAACTCTTTCTCGCCATTCTTTGATCAGCTGTTGCTGACCACGCCCCATGCCACGCCCCTGGCCGCTTCCACGGGACCCTCACCATCGTCCTGAGCCCGTACCATATCCACGACCGCGTCCCTCAAGACAGGAGGGGGTGCAGTGCTCGTTGACGGCATGCATTCGGCTATTTCCGCTTCATCACCCATGCTTGAAAACGGGACGCGTCGACGAAGTGCTAGGTTGAGCTGCCATCTTGAATATGCTTGTCAGCTGTAACCTCTCAACTCGCAATTTGCATAACATATGGTCAGCTGGATGCTCGCGTGAAGGGAAGGGGCCGTTCCTTGACACAGTAGAAGAGGTGAGAACATTTTAGAGACGGTCGTCTCCCAAGCAGATTTTTTCTGCTTTCTGTGATGAAGTTACGATGAGACACACTCGTCTCGGGGGGTAGTGATTTTCGGTTTTCTGGATGAGCGTTACTCATTCCAGGCAGGGAACGGGTTAAGCACTTGGTTGTGTCTCCATGAGTACCTTCCCTGGGTTAGCGCTGTTTTCCATGAACCCAGGGCATGTTCCATTGCTAGTCTGTCCTCAGAGTAGACACTCATGGTCACCTGATTTCCCCTATTTCAGCAGGTTGGAATTCAAGGGCAGGAAGTCACAGAACTGATCCTAAGAGGTGTCATGTGCCATATTTCTTTCAACGGAGTGCATCTACCCACTGCCCCTGAAGTAGTGCAAATATCCCTGCCACTGTGGTTTGAATCCCACTGCCCCTGAATTAGTGCAAATATGCTTGGTACTATGGCAATCCCACTACCCCTGAATTAGTGCAAATATCCTTGGTACTGTGGGTTGAATCCCACTACCCCTGAATTAGTGCAAATATCCTTGGTACTGTGGTTTGAATCCTGACCCAGGTTTCCCAATTGTTTCCACTGCTGGAGCAGCCCACTGCTGTCCATTTATCAGAGTATTCATACAGCCTTTTTTCCGTCCTGTGGATTGACATGCAGCCCTCAGTGGACAATTTACTTCTACAGACACATGAAAATTCCAACTGATCATTATTCATCCCATGAATGGGTTGGTGCCGATAAATCATAACTCCCCCACACACACACCTTTTTTTTCCCTTAGAATCTTGGGAACATCTTTCATTTTTGGCATCAGTGGCCAGCTGGAGAAAAAGGCAAAATGGGGAGACAGCCCACCAAGTCCATATTTTCCCGGTGTCATCCAGTCTTTTCCCCAGATGCCTTCCTGACTATTCCTGAAAGTCCATGACCAGCCATGTGTCAGAAGGAAGAAAACCTTTGGGGGTCGTTTGACAGCAGGAGGTTTTCAGAACAGAACTCCCCCACCCCCTCCCCAGACAAGCGTTTCTACCCTGAACTCCTCCTTACACTCTAAATGTCTACGAAGAACAGGCCACATCCAAGCTGTGACTCCTAAATATACCAAATGAGCCAGAATTTTCAACTTCTTACTCTTAAAAACAAAACTAAACTAAAAACCCTCCGATCATTTTAAAAATAATGAATGCAGATACAAATAACAAGAGCTCTGATTAAAAAATAAATACATAAATAAGAAAATTTGCATATCAATTTGGTTGTCAGAAAGTCATGAAAACATGATTTCACATATATATTTTGTGCACACAGAACAATCACAGGTACCTGAAATCAAACAACCGCAGCTAAGATTATATATGTGGCTTGCTCCTGCTAAAAACAACAATGAATTTTTTAAAAAAAACATCATACTTCCATACAGTGGTTTTGCTTTTCTTTCCTTTCCTCTCTAGAACTGTTTGCAGGGACAGTGTCATTAGGTCCCAGTTTTATCAGGGCCCAGTACCAACCTGCCTCCTAGCAGCAATCGACTACACACAGAACAGGGAACAAGTCTTCAACAGGACCAGCCTATTTGGAGCATGTGACTGACTGGAAAGAAACAAGAGGGGACGGATTAGAATAAGCTGGGACACCAGATGCCTGCTGGTGAGCAACTGATGTATCTGGGTTGGGAAAAGGGACTGGGCAGCAGACTTACGCATGACGGACATTTGTGTGTGTTCATGTTTATGGAGAGTGGAAAGAGCGCGCCAAGTAGCAAAGTGTATGATGGATTGGGTAAAGGGTGTGGATTTGCCCGTTAGTCCTTTTCAAGGGTTTTGTTTTTGTTTTTTCAACCTGCATCTGCTATGAAAGCACTATGGCAAGGTAAGGTAAGGTAATGTTGCTTATAGCCCAGCCGACCGACCGCAAAGTGCCATATCAATGATAAATACTGCAACTTCTTAACTTTCACCAGCTCTTTGGTTTTGGTGATTTCTGTTTGTGCAAACACTCTTGTGACTTAAAAAAAAAAAAAAACAAACAGTCACACAGATGCACATATGTACACATTCAATACACCACTGGATAGGTAATAGACTGTTGTTTGTGTAAACAGCAAGACAAGATATAAAGAGTCAAATTCAGAATTTATATTGAATTTTGAAATGTAAAAATTTTTAATCTGTACAATGCTACGAAAAAAAAATTTTTGGTTGGTGGGATATCAACTATTTGCTGTATTAGAATTATGTTTATATTACATGCAGATGTACTGTCATCAACCGCAATCAAATGGCAATTTATTTAAAATATGAATGGTTTGAAATTACAAACTTATGTTTAATTATAATCATTGGACAGGGGAAAAAAAATATGTTAAAATGTTTGAAGATGTGTACTGACAAAGTTAACTCCATCAAGTTCTGCCCTTACGCAGTCAAGTGCTTGCCAAAATAGTGGCAAATTAAATGGAAACAAACCAACCAAACAACCAGTCTGCCTCACCTGTGCCAGAATAAAAGTTGTTTCAGCACCCCCTCCCCCCCCCCCCCCCCCACCCCTTCTCTGGCCCTCAACCCATTTCACATGACAAGCGCTTGTCACAGCAGCTGAAAGTACAATGTCAACAAATCAAGCTTAGAAGTTTGGAGTCTGGCCTCACCTGTATCATAGCCCAGCTCATTCTCCACTCTTGCAATGGTGGATGCAGCCAGGTGCTTGCTGCGCAGCACCAGGACTGACTTGGCGCGGCTCAGCAGCTGCAGGTCTCCCCACTCTCCCTCCCCCGAGGCACTCAGGCATTTCAGCGCTGCCGCTACCTTACAGCCATCTTCTTCCTCACATTCTGCCCCTTCAGCCGAGCTGCACAACCCGTACACAGAGAGAATGCAGACTAACTATTTCAAATGCCACCAATGAAAATGATAAACCACTTTATGGTAAGATGAAGCAAGACAGCACCCTTAGGTTGGTTAGTTTTCACTCGAAGATGAAGCCTTAAGCTAATTAGTTTTGTTAGTTCTTCTTCTTCTTTTCTTGGCTGTCCACCTTCAACCAGTTGAAGATTCTGAAATTTACTTTCTTATCCACACGTTGTGTTTATAAGTTACAAATTTGAAAAATCTGGTGATCTAACACACACGCACGCAGGCACATATGCACACACACACACACACACACACACACTTATTACTTATAGATTTACAAAGAATATAATGTTGAACAAAGAGAGAGGGTTCATAGGGGTCAGGACATGCTTCCCTTATTTGAAGTTCTTGCTGGACAAGTTGCAGTAAAACAAAAAGTTGTACAAACGAGTTCACGTTTAACCGTGAAGCGAGGCGGACGTGTTTCTGTTTCTCTCCGCAGTGAACTCAACTTAGCATGTGACCAGTTTGACAGGCCGTGTGCTTTGGCAGTGTAATTTCTACTGCATGGTTCAGCTTTCTGTGACACTACTAAAAAAAATGTCTCTTTTTCTTTTGTGTGCATGTCTGTTGATAGCGATGGTGAAATATTTTCATGGTGTGAAGAACATTTGAACCAGCGTAGAGTGCTTTGACTGCTGCGTGACAATTTCTCTAGGATACCGTGATGCGGAATGTGCTATGAGTTCAACCATCTCGAAATATTTTGCTTCCAAGGTGACTGGCAGCAAAAGGAAATCTTCCTCTACTTCTGATCAGAGTGCGAGTCCAACTGAAACGCTCTCCCCTAACGAGAAGAAGCAAGAAAGGAAGAAGCAAAGAACTGTCAGTGAACAGTGAATATAGTGATTGCAGCGGTGTTGAAATGGAGGAACTGAAAGCGAGGTTGGACCTCATTGACCAAAAGTTGGGGTTAGTATGTATGAAAAGAAAACATTCAGTCTTTGAAAGATGAGACTGCCAGGAACACGGAAACGCTAAACCATCGCATGGATGATGGATGTGTTGGAGAACAACCTCTTCGACCTACAGCAGAAGAGGGATAAAAACTGTTTGGTGAAGTACAGCAGCTGAAGAAGGACAACACTTCTCTCCGCTCCCAGCTGGAGTCCAACCTCAGGGAGACAAAGGTGCTCCAGTCCACGACCAATGATATGGAGCAACACGGCTGCCAGTGGAACATCCGGATCCACGGCATTAAAGAAGCCCAGCGGCCGACTGAGGAGACCGTTTCCCACTGCATTCAGAAGTGCGTAGACGTGATACAACAGAAGGTAGGGGTGGCGGTCCGGACGGCGGATGTGGAGATGGCCCATCGTACGGGAAGATCCAATACAGCCACAGGGGGGGAGCAAACCAGACCCAGGCCCATCCTGCTAAGATTTTTCTCCGGGCAGAAGAAATCGGAGGTTTTTTTACAGAACAAGAGAAAGCTTAAACAGACAGGAGTGTCTGTAAGTGAAGACTTGACGGTGGCTAACTACAGACTCTTGAAACAAGCCTCCAGCCACTCAGCAACCATGTCGGCTGGTAAAGCAATGGAAGGATTTTTGTGAAACTGAAAAATGGCAAGAAAGTGCATCTAACTGTCAGTACAGAGGTGGATCAACAGATCCAATCGGAAACGGGCCCTTGAACATTGAACATACGCGCGCGCGCGCACACACACATATCCATGATGTGCTCGGGAACGGACTTTAGGAGAAGTGCACTGGTGGGTGTGTTGGTGAACGTGATGCCGGGACATTGAGGGTCTGAGGTAGGACAGTTGGGTTGAGATTTGAGTTGAAATGTTTATGAATGTTTTTGGAATAGTCATTACTTGGAGGGAAAAGACAAAGGAAAAAAAAGAGAAAAAAAAAAATCTACCAATGATTTAGATATTTATTACGCGCGCTCACGCACACGTGCTCCTTTTTCTCTCTCGCTCTCTCTCTTTCTCTCTCTAACTCTCTCGGGCGCACATGCACGTGCGCGCATGTATGTGTATATGTATGTGTGTGTGTATGCGCGCGAGTGTGCGTGTGCGCGCCTGCGCGCAGGCGGGCACGGCGTGCAGTTTCAGTGACAGAACCAGCTCTTCTGAAGAGATGGTAGTCGCTGTTCGCCACTCTCCTTCCGTCGCTCACTCCTCCTAGTCTCCATTTGACCACTTTCGCTTTTTGGGGCGGGGGGGGGGGGGGGGGGGTGGAGGGGCTTTGGGGGAAGGATGCTCTCTCTCCCCCCGAATGCTTGTAATAACTATAGTAGCCTACTAGTTTATTTAATGTAAAATGTAAGTGAAATTTGTTGGATTTATCTAAACTGAAGGTTTGGTGTGCCTTCTAAAAACATTTGCTAGAATTGAAGATTTGTTGTCCTGGTTAGTCGATTGTTTGTTTTTCCAGTGGTGATATACTTGTAGATTTTGCTCCCTAGAGAGAGCTGATGGTGGTGGTGGTTTTTTATTGTTTATTTTTGTTTGTTTGTTTGTCTTTTATGTCATAATTTGAGCAGGTGATTCCCAATGTCAACCATTAATTTGAAGACGTACATTTTACTGGATTTCCGTCAGGCCAAATAAACCTGAAGAAAGTAAACATCAAAGGTGGTGACCTCTTACAAAAGAAAAAGATTGAAACAAGCGAGGGGGAGAAACACCATGGTCATAAAACCTACAGAGACCTGGCGAAGGGAAATTCCTAAACAGTGCAGGGTCCCAAGTATAAACCCAATTCAACGACACCTTATCTCCATCCATTTCATCTTGTTTTCCTTAATATTTAAATATCACTACATGAACCAAACAGAGAGCTAATGCAACTGAGGAGAGATGAGAGAAGAAGAAAATACTAGGCTGGTGCCTACCCTCATCGCCGTCCAACAATACTTGTTATCCTACTATTGGGGTGATTGTGAACCACGAGGATAAATTGACAATTAAGTATTAATGCTATGTATACAGTGATGAAATTTGTGGCATTTAAGGATCTAACGAATCAACTAACAAACCTGGGCCTGGTCAAAAAAGACAAATAGCACATTCGACGTGTACTTCTACGAGCCTAACTTTAAAGACAGATGTTCGGGATAGAAAGCATACCGCAAACTGAGTATTCATTATGACAACTATGATTTCAGGATGTACGGCCTGAATACGCAAAAGGTCAACAAATGGAATAAAGAGAATCAACAAGAAGTGAATGAATGCTTCCCCGAACTGAGGAACTTCCGACAGCAGAGGTAACTGAATTACTTCATCTGAAACCTAGTCCTCTGGAAAGGCAGACTATGCATGCTCTCCCCTGAACTTGGGGAGGAGGTGGAGGAGATTAAAATTAGGGAAGAGTGTCCAAGCACTGTCAACAACTGTTTTAGCAAGTGAACTTTCTGAATTCTGCACATGATGTTCATCAAAACAGTCATTATCAAAGGACACTTCTTCTCCTTCCAAGACTATTCTCCTGCACTCACACTGAACATACCTGTGTTAGACAGCTAAGGAATTGTCCTTTCCTCCTCCCAGCCAGGACCTAAACTCAGCCTTTTGCATCAGGAACCCTTGCTGGATCAGCTTTCTGTTGGCAGCAACCCAACCCTTTGCAATCTCAGGGGCATGTATATTTCAATGACTCATCCACACTTTTAGTTTACCAGCCACTCTTCTTTCACTACAAGGCTGTTAGGGGTTGAAGCGAGCTGATGGGGGAAGACACTGACCTGGCCTGTCTCCACTGACCTCAGGACCAAGTACAAAAGGTATGGCTGGGACAGGCAGCCAATTCCTTTGCTCAAGCTGGCGGACCATCTATTATATTAAAGCGAAGGTCAAAGTCACATTCCGAACCCAAGTCAAACTGGACTAAGCCACACACAAGTTGAATGGCGCAAACGTAGAACACTGAACAGATAACGCAAGTCTTTAGCTGAACACTGCTTGTGGCACGAATGACAAATTTGAGAAGCCAAGACAAGCAATGATTTCGAAGAGGACTTGGATGAAGCCAAGACTTTCGGTCAACCAGATGAGTGTAGAGAAGTAACAAACAAGTGCAATTTCTGATAACACTCTACTGAAATATCCCCAGACTGTCACTAAAAAGAATCTTCCCCATTCAAAGGAAAGGTGCAACTGAACTGTCATTTGTGGGAATCCACTGGCTGATGAAAACATGCAGCCCAAAAAGGGCGAATTCCTTCACTGGGAAAAAGGAGAAAACTGATCTAGCTAAGACAGCGCTGAATATCTCACTATGGGAGATCACACTATTGCCTATCCATAATTGAGATGAAGATATCTCACACTCTCACAATTTTTTCTTTTTCTGACAGAAGGGGGAGAGGGAGAGGGAATCCTGATGTTTGGTGATGCTCCACGCCGAGTACGGATAAGGCATTTAGACAAGAAGTATGAAAAAAAGGTATGGTCTAGATGAGAACTAGTCATGAACAAAACGTGAGCACAGAAGACTTCTTGTGGAATCCCCTCCACGATTTCAGACGGGAACTCCACACACACAACACTCATACAGTTTGTAAGATACTAAAAATATTACCTTCACTGCAATACACATCCCATATGGCATCCAGAAACTCTGTGACATCCTCGATCATCATGGTCCGCAATTTTTCCACACTACTGCAAAGGAAAAACAATAATAATGATAAAACAAATAATTTTTTTTTTCAAAATTTCACAAAGGACGATAATCTTTAAAATGAGTTTATCCGGTGAATCAGATGCAGGAAAACCTGAAAGAGAGAGAGAGAGAGAGAGAGAGAGAGAGAGAGAGAGAGAGAGAGAGAGAGAGAGCGAGACCACAAAGGGCCATATCACTGCTATTACCATATTCAAGTCAACTCACAAGTCATTTAAAAAAAACCAAAAAAAACCTCATTCACACAACCCTTTGAAATCATTCTTCCATAGACTCTTAGATCTGAGGCAAAATGCTGATCTCTTTCAGAAATTCAAAGATCACATCAAGTGGGTCATCTCTGAACAAGATTTTCATGTTGTCTGCGGTAAGAGATGTTTTATGTCTCACATCATGCAAGTCCCAACACTCTAAAAGAACATGTTTCACTGTGACTAGTACATGACATGGAATGCACCATGGAGATCTCCACCTTTTAAAAGATAAGAATGGGTGTGCTAACAGCTCTCAACTGTTCCCTACGACCACCCCTGGAATAAAATAAAAACTCTGTCCAGTTTGGATGGATCTAGAACAATTTGTTATCCATTTGCGAGTTCCATTCCTCTTGCAAGAGGTCTTTGACATTAGCCTGGGCTTTGGGTTTCAGATCAGTGTGAGGGACAGACAATCTGCTCTACTCCTTTGTGACACTCTTGGCAAGCTGATCATCAACCAACTCATTGCCTCGAACGCCCACATGGCTGGGAAACCAAGCAAAAACTATGTTATAGCCATCTTACAGTTTGAATAATTTCAGCTGTTGAGAGTGCTCGAGGTACAGCTGGCAATGGCCTCCAAGCAGAAAGGGAGTCCGACAAAATGAGGAAATTTTTAGGTTTGGATTAACAGACCATTTTAAGAGCCAGGACCAAGGCTGCCAGCTCTGCAGTGTAGATGGAGCTGTCCATGGGAATGTTTTTAGAACATCTCTGAGGACCTGTCGCACAATACACAACAAAGGCAACCCCCCTCTTCAGATCTGGATTCTTCGGTACAAATTCTTCTAAAGGATAGAAACTTTGACCACAATTTCGGCGAAAAATGACTTGAACGCCAAAGAGCTAGAGCTATCTTTGTGATATGAGGCTAAATCAAACCTGATCTCCTGAGTGATGAAAGTCCATGGAGGGTCACCAGGAAATTTGGATGAATCACACACGACTCCGAGGTCTACATCTGCAGTGTTCAAACAGGAAAGAAAAATGAATCCCTTGGGTGGAATAGAACTGGGGTGGTCATCGTATTTCTTTTAAAACTTGGGATCAATAACACAGTCATAAGTTGGGTTTGGGGGTTCAAAAGAGAGATACAAACAGTAGTAGTTCAAGGTAAGTTTTAGCCAACGGTTCGAGAAGGATGTTCTACTGCTTCAGCATACAGGCTATATAAGCAGGGGTGGTGTGGAATGCATCTAGAGTTAGAGCCCTTAATGGTGGATGGGATCTCGAGGTTTTGGTAGAAAGGTCCAGCAGAGCTGTGGACTAAACATCCAGTCCAATTTGGAGCGGATCAGAGCCCAGTAAAGACAGAGAAAAGTTTTCCTATCAGCGCACCAATCCATGTGTGCCACAACTCTCAGAATGTTCAGTGCTTTCTGACATGCAATTTTTAAGTATTGGATGTAATTTTTAAAGATTAGTTTTTGATAACAAAAAAAAAAAAAAAAAGAAATAATCACACCTAGAAATTTGGCTTCTTTCACAGGTGGAATGGTGGATATGTTTGAACCAATTTCAGGATCAGCAAAGAACTGACAAAAACTGTGAAAATGGATAGACTGTGTTTTGGTGCTCGAACAGGTAAACCTGTTTTCCTTGGCCCATTGTTAGATCTTTTCAACACAAAGTTGGAGTCGACACTGTAAGCTGGCATAAGAGGCTCCAATTGTGTAGAGTGTAAAGTCATCAACAGAGAGAGGACTCAGAACACAGTTTTACAGAACCGACAATCTTGTTAACTTTTATACTGAACACAGCAGGAGAAAGAATGCTCCCTTGGGGTACACCCAACTCCTGCCCATGGATGTCAGACTGTGTGGGTGCCTATACAGAATTAAAACTGCCAATCAGCACAAAAAAAAAAAAAAAAAAAAAAAAAAAAAGGCAGATGACCACAAAAACCAAGTTTACAAAGATCCATAAGAATTCCATATTTTCATGCAATATCACAGTCTTTCTCCACACTTAAAAAGATAGCAGCAACACGTTGTGTATTAATGAAGGCATTGAGGATGGTGGTTTCTGGACAGACTAAATGGTCAACAGTACAGTGGTACTTCTGGAACCTGCACTGTTCATTGCCCAATAGGCCATCGGGAAACCTGAGTTAGCATCATGATGAATCAATAATGACTGATAACTCACACAGCACAAGCTGGTCTATTCCTACAGATGGTGAATTGAGAACAGCGCTTTAATACCTCCCTGAAGAGGAAACCTGGTTTTAACTTACTCAGTTAAGTTCTGAATGTGACAAAGAACTGTGCAAGGCTCCCCAAATCATGTGCTGCTTGCATACCATATGCAAGGAAATCAATACAAATCTTACAAAAACACAAATGAAGTGGGCAAATACTGCAAAACATCAACAATAAAGGCAATATCTAACCACAGCAGAAAACAGACCATTTTACAAAAACTAAAAAAAAAAAAACTGACGAACATCAAGCTGTCTGTACCAATCATCAGTAAGATTTGACAGGAACAGCTGGCATGAGAGTGGCTGTAATCATGTAATCATGCAAGCCAGAATATGGCTATCATTATTACTATCAAAACGTAGTAGTAGTGATAGAATAGCTGTAGTAGAAATAGCAAAAGTAGAAATAGCAACAGCAGCTGCTACAGTATTAATACTACTTCAACTATTCCCATTATCATTATTTACTACCGCATCATTTGAACTTTCAATGTCAACACATCTTCACTTAGAATTTTTTTCTTTACTATTGAACAACATTCATGCTCAAGCCAACAAGTGATTCCGCTTCAAAATAAATGCTTTTTATTTTCATTTCCAGGAGGATTTCCCCGAAGATGGAGTATGGCTGCCTTAATGGCGGGATAAAAAACAAGTCATATACACAAAACTCCTCTACCTGCCTATACAGGCAGTGTCCGCAGGAGTATCTGCCTGCATATGCAGAAAGAAAGAAAGAAAGAAAGAAATTTCCAAGATGTGTTACTTCAACCGATTGTGCTTCAAGAAATCACACCATGAATCATACATACATGAATCAAATTAAACAAGAAAAAAAAAAAAAAAAAAAAAAATCACAGTTCCTGTTTAGCTCTATTCTTCAAGTTTTCCTTCATCATGTAAACATTCAAGCCTACAGACTATAATAACTATGATTATAATTATGTCACGATGATATACATATCTGATCTTTTCATTTGCCTTGTATGTAGTCCTGTTAACTCTCCTACTGCCATCAGTGGGAAGAACCGCTGATGATCTCTCGCTATAGACAGGAACCTTGGGCGGGTACAGCCACCGAATGCATGCAGTCATTCGGTCTCTCCCTTCCGTCCTTTCTTTTGCGACTTACATCACACTTTCCATTAATACACACATGCGCAGTCAATACCAGATGGACTGGCTTTTGCAAATGGCGGACTGTTTTGGTTTGAACCAAAGAAAAAAGTCGTATTTTGAGCAATTTTTGCAATGGACACGAACGAATACTTCTGGCCAGAGCTGCTACAAGCGACAACAAAAACTGTCAGGGTTTTACTGTGGAAGAAATTAGTGAAAGTGAACTTCAACGCATCAAAAAAGATCATAAAGTGGCTGAACTTTGAAGCTTATGTTCATTACGCGGATCTTTTCAGCAATTCTGAGGATGAAGATAAGTAACAGTGATCCATCAGTGTGAGACTATGATCTGATCATTGGCCAAGAGATTTTGAAAAGACAACATTAGAAAACTCATATCCAATTTATTTTCATTTCATATTTTTATTCATTCATTTTGCACACGAACACAAAATTTCATTTAAATTCATGCATAGCTCTATTTTCTATGATTTTGATGAAAGCAAGTGAAAATTTTCACAAACTTTTAAGAATTACTTGGTTTACAACAGTAAGCAAGCAGCAGAAATCCTCGGTAGTAGTAGAGTTAACTATGCAAGCCGATGAACAGACAATAAACTTAAGCAGTCAAAAAAGATACAACACTAAAGCTGTCTAATCGGCAAACAGCAATTCTAATGCTGCCTCTTTCAGACAAAAAAAAACACCACAAGAGTACTTACAACTGTTCATTTTCACTCGAGTAGATAAAGTCCTTGGCTCTTTGGACTTCTATTTTGTTGAGAAGATGTCTCCGCCGTTTTTCTTCTGCTTTTTCTTCTGGTTCTTTGTCAAGTCCATTCCTACACAACAGTTGGTGTCAGCAGCAGTTTTGTTGTTGGCCACATCTCCACTCTGTGTTGTCTGATCAGGCTTGGCTTTCTCCCCGGCAGGAACATCCATGCGCATGCGTTTCCTTGGTCCTGCATCTGTATCAGGCAAACAGATACACAGCATTCCAAATAGAAATATACCGCAAAAAAGGTCAACCGCAAATTATATGTGAAGGCTTTCTTTATACTACTGACTATTTATTTAAATCATACTTAGTTTATGCCCTGATATGGCCCTTTGCGGTCGGCTGGGCTATAAGCAACATTACCTTACCTGGTTTAGTTTTGTTTGTGTCTACGTACATTTCACTTCACGCTGCAGACAGCAGGGAACAATGAAGACAGCCACGCACAAATACATGGTTTTAAAACGGCGGGCGCGAAAGAAAGCAAACAAACTGAAATACACTTGTTAGATGACTCGATCAGAAAAGCTACCCACTGAAACTGTGGGCAACACAAAATGGCCAGTGAAGTTTTATTTTTACTCCACATATTTTGTTTTTTTTACTTGTTACTTTCTGGGCTAGAGACTTGTCTGTCCAGAACATGACTTGTAGTTGTTTCCTCTGTCTAAAATGAATTTAGTTCCCAATAAGGATTCCTTCCCTTCAGCAGACCCTTCTGCAGGATTTTAGGAGGGTTTTACTACTGAAACGATCCCCAGTATTATCAATTCTTCTTAATTTCCTGACTCTGACCTTCAAAGCAAGAATGCGCGTTCCCATATTTTCTCACACAGTCACAATGCATAATTTTGAAAACACAGCCATCCACCCCATGCTAAATTTTCTGTCCTTTTTCTTGAACAGCTAATGTAATATTCACACATTGCCCAATGTTGACATTGCTCACTCAGTGCGTCCCTCAAAGAGTATTCTAATAAACAACTGTTGTCAGTTTTTTGTTGCTTTCTTTTGAAGCACATTTTTCAAGAGATCAACTGAAAAAAAGAAAAGCAAATGCTGCATATATCTCTCAGGTGAGACAAGCATTTAAGTCGAACACATGCAGGAACCAAAGTCAACAATAGGAGTTGTCCCTGGCAAATTTCTTTACAAAATTCACTTGAATTCGAACATATGCAGACAGAAAGAAAACAGGAGAGAAGATGGTGCACACAGTACAATACCATTCATCACCACACAGGGAGAAAGCTCAAATTCCACAAAGAAAATTCTGTTTATGACAATAACGTCATGCAGTGTAATTGTAACACGGTGACAAGGAAGAAAATTATCAATGTGCAGTCAGTTGTGTGGCATTTACAATTACTGTACACAAACTCAAGAAAACAAAACAAGCAGGTGACACAACTTCTCTCTATACTATAAGCAAGACAAAGGTTTTGAGGAGAGGTTGCCTCCCACTACCTTCTCACACACACACACACACACACACACACACACACACATACACACCTTCCCTTCAGCACACTCTACCACACACACCACACCCCCCCCCCCCCCCCCCCCTCCTCCATCACCTTCCATTTCACCCTGTTCAGACACATGCACTCTTTTTGGTGGTGTTTCAGACATGTCAAATTCTGAAATGATTTTTACTACACAACAAATCAGTGCATGTCTTACCAGCATCGTCAGCTCCAAAGCGCAAAATGTTGTTCCGGTACGGGCTGTGACCGTCCAGGGGAGCCATCAGCACACTGTAAAGGTGAGAGGTGGTGGTAGTCGGGGTGGTGTGGGTGGTATTGCTCTTGTTACTGTTGCTGCTCATGTGGTCACTCCTGCTACTGCTGCCTGTGTGGTCACTTTGCGTAGTGGTCAATGGGTCACTCACCACAGCGTCAGCACTCTCATTGTTGTTGCTGTGATCTGCTTTAGCCTCTTCTTGACCTTTATCACTGTCGTCCACTGACTCTTCCTTTTCATTTTCTTTGTCTTGGGCAACGTCTTTTTCACTGTGGTCTTTGGGGATCACTACTTGTTACTGATTTGTCCTCTTTCAGTTTCTCGTCGGCTTTGGTCTCTTTTTCCTCTTCTTGTGTGCTTTCACCTGATTCTTCTTTCACCGACCCCGACAAGTTGGGCAGCCCATACAGATGACTCAACACTTGTTTCCTAAAAGCTGAAGCGACAAATCAAGTCAGACAAATCGATCATGTTTATAAATAAACAATGATTAATCTCACTAGTGGAAGAGCCAAAACTAAAATATAAAAATCATTTTACAGACACACAAACACGCAGCCACACAAACACTATCTCCTGGAGAAAAGTAATAAAATTACCTCTGTCATATTAACTAATAACTCTGCAAAATCTTCAAAAGGAATTGAACAACTTCTGAATGGCTTGTTAATTAATAACCCCTCCTAAATCTTTGAGAAATGATGCCAGCAACACACCAGTACCCATGGAACTAAAACCCCACCACAGTACCGCTGACACACATGGCCACATTATGGCTGTATCTGAAAACAACATAAAGTCGATCCCTCATCCATTTTACCTGTTCAACCTCGACTTCTGTGATCGGTTTCTATTTCTTGTAAAGCAGCTGCAGATGGCGCAAGGGGTGTCATGAAAAAACAGCTGCAGATGACACAAGGGGTGTCATGAAAGCAGCTGCAGATGACACAAGGGGTGTCATGAAACATCTGCCGATTACACAAGGGGTGTCATGAAAGCATCTGCTGATGACACACGGGGTGTCATGAAAACAGCTGCTGATGACACAAGGGGTGTCATGAAAACAGCTGTAGATGACACAAGGGGTGTCATGAAAACAGCTGCCAATGACACAAGGGGTGTCATGAAAACAGCTGTAGATGACACAAGGGGTGTTATGAAAACAGCTGCAGATGACACCAGGGGTGTCATGAAAACAATGACAGAAAACAGAAAAGAAACAAAAACAGTGAAGAGAGATCAATTGTTAAACACTGGTGAACAACAGAAGATTAACTCTGAACCCACTGGTAAAGAATATTAGAGGGCTGATTGTAATATCCATTTGTACTTTCACTTTCCACGTCAGCGTGATAATTTCATTTTGTCATCATATCTTTGAGGTAACTTCCTGCTAGATCAGCAGTCTTGAGTGCCAATGACCACTGGTCAACATCTCTGCTTCTATATTACTGATCCAAGTTTGTTTAGTAAATACTGAAATGCACGAGCTGCATTAAGTTGTGTTGTATGGCTGTGAAAGTCTCCACACACAAACGCAACATCTGGTGATGAGAAGAATACTCAACATTTTGCTAGCAACGAACGGGAGCAGCAAAATCAGCTGATTTGCCCAGACCATGGCTACATCTCTTGCAGTCTTTGAACATTTTTCTGTCCACTCAGATGAGTCAACCATTGGCACTAGTTGGAAAAGATGGCTCAGACAATTTGAAAATCTACTTACTGCCATGCAAGTTACAGAAAAAGTAAGGAAGAAAGCCCTACTTCTTCACTACGCAGAAGAGGAAGTCTTCACAATCTACAATCTTCTACAGCTCAACAAAAAGGTGAGACGGAAGGAACAAAAAAATACTTACAAAACAATTGTTGATTCCTATAATGAATATTTCACACCCGAACAGAACATCGACCTTGAAACTTTCAAATTTTGACAGTGCCGGCAAAACGAAAATGAGTCTACTGATTCCTTCTGCACACGACTTTGATTGCTCTATGCACGATGTGACTTTGCTGACATGAATAAAACAATCAAAGGACAAATTCTGCATGTTGTACGTCATCCGCTTACATAAAAGAGCACTTTGTCACGATAAGCTAGTGCTGACGCAACTGCTTGACACAGCATGTATTTATAACTCTCAGATATACAAACGCATGAGATGGAAGGTGATGGTGGTGGTACTGCCTCTGCCAATTTCATTTCTGGCAGAAATCAGCATCAGCCATCCAAGCAAGGTACTGATCACTCAAACATAGTTCTGCATCAACATAATCACTGTTCACAGGGCCACCAGCAGCATGTCAAAACTCAGCAGAGTGCTAAGACGTGTTTTTGGTGTGGATCACGGCAACAGCGTGCTCGTAACAGATGTCCCGCAAAAAAACAAAGTTAGCTGTACATGCTCCAAACTTGGACACTTTTCCAAGGTCTGCAGATCACGCATTACAGCCAAAAACACACCAACGTTCTGGTCCAGTACCAGTCAACATCATGAGCATTCAGGATGAACATGATTCAGAAGAAGAGAGTGAATACATTTTTGGCTTCCCAGAAAGCAGCAAGACGCCCCATGTCAAACTAAACCTCGCAGGTAAACTAGTACCATTCTTCATAAACAATGGAGCGTCTGTCTACGTTATGGATCTTTCAAGCATCTGAACATGACCTTGATATAGTCATCCACAAAACTTCTCGTTTATGAAACGAATGAACTTCTACATATACTTGGAAAGTTCACAGATGATATCAGTTATAACCTGTCCACAAGCGCAACATTTCATGATGTTCGTTCCAAGCCAAACACCAGAGAGTGGAAATTTACTCAGTGCTGACACTGCACAGGCGCTGCATCTTGTGAGTTTTGCTTTCACTGCCACTACTCAGAATACTGCTGATACACTTTGTGAAGAGAACCCATCACTTTCTCAAGGACTAGGAAAACTGAAAGATGTCAAAGTGACACTCCACGAGGACAAGTCAGTAGAACCTGTTGCACAGCCACATTGCTGCATCCCATACCACATGCAGATCAGGTTGAAGAAGCACTTAAACGACTGGAGAACCTGGATATTATTGAAAAGGTCAGTGGTGCCACACTATGAGTTTCACCTATTATGGTCATTCCTGAGCCCAACAAGCCGGAGGAGATCCGAATCTGTGTAGATATGCATCTACCATCAAGAGGACAAGACATATCATGCTTACAACTGATGACATCTTGATGAAACAACCAGGCGACGATATTCAGCAAGCTTGACTTAAATTCAGGGTATCACCAGCTTGAACTGGATGAAAAGTCAAGGAACATCACATTTTCTTGACATGTTGGAGTCCATCACTACAAACGCCTGAATTTTGTCACTAACGCTGCAGAAATTTTTCAGAACCATATTGCAAAAACCCTTTTTGACATCCCTGGAATGATGTACATACCTGATGACATCGTTTACGGGAGTACACAGAAAAAACATGACGATACACTCAGAAAGTCTTTGCCCATCTGCACGAAAAGAATCTGACACTCAACAAGTCAAAATGCAAGTTCAATAAAGTCAACATTGAGTTCTTTCGGTTCATTTTTGGAAGCAATGGCATCTCGCCTGATCCTAAGAAGACTGCAGCTGTTGTGAATGCCCCAGCACCAGTTTCCCTGGCTTGACTAACTACATATCAAGATTCATCCCAGATTATACCATGATCGTCAAGCCATTGCGATATCTCTAACACACAAGAATGCTGAATGGATTTGGTCTTCTGAGCAAGAAGCTGCATTCACTGACCTCAAGACCATGCTGACCAGCATCAAGACAATGGCCTACTTCAACCCTGCAGCAGCAAATGAAGTTAGTCGATGCCAGCCCTGCCAGACTCTGAGCGCTACTCATTCAACGAGATGACAAAGGCATACAGCAAACAGTAGCATATGCCAGCCAAGCTCTTCCTGACGTTGAATCACGGTACCTTCAAACTGAGCATGAAGCCCTTGCGGTCGTCTGGGCTTGTGAACATTTTCACTTGTACCTGCTTGGAAGTTACTTTACTGTAATTTCCAACCACAAGCCTCTGAAAGGAATCTTCAACAACAGACCAACAGCACAAACGTCTGCCCAGATTGAGAGACTGAATTTATGTCTGCAAGCATACTTCACACTGTGCTATCAGCCAAGAGAAACAAATCCAGCTGACTTTTTAAGCCAACATTCTGTTGCTAAAGCTGATGACATATCCAAGCATGAGAAAACTGTTGCTGATGACTATGTCAAGTTTCTTGTTAACAATAACTGCATTCTCAAACCAATGAAACTTCAGGAAATCTCCACAGCCACAAGAAAGATGCAATACTACAAGCAGAGAAAATGGCAATCAAGACTGAACAATGACATCCACGCAATGACTCACCATTGATTTGTCATCGTTCCAGATGTTCAAGACTGTACGAGACGAGCTCTCATTCTGTGAAGATCTAGACATTGTTCTGCATTGTCACCACATCAAATTTGTCATCCTCAAGTCACTTCAGCAATGCACACTTGATCTTGCCCATGAAGGTCATCAAGGGATCATCAGGGGCAAAATGTCTGCTGAGAGAAAAGTGTGGATCCCTCAAATGGATCGATTAGTGGAAAGTACAATCAAATCTTGTCTTGCATGTCTCTCCATGACACAAAACACAAGACTGAACCGCTGTTTGGTTAAGTCAGTTGTGGCTTCACTGGCCCACTGCCGTCAGGTGACCACATTTTTCATGGTCATTGATGCTTATTCCATTTCCTGAAGTAGAGGTTCTGAAATCAACTTCCATGAGAGCAACAATGCCAAAACTGGATGCCATTTTGCACGATATGGTGTTCCTGACGTGGTTAAGACTGACAATGGCCCTCCTTTCAATTCCCCTGAATTTACCTAGTTTGCTGAACAGCTTGGTTTCAAACATCAGAAAGTCACCCCCGACGGCCCCAGGCAAATGGAGGTTGTGAAAGGGTGATGGGCATGATCAAAAAAAATTGTCCAGTCTGCCCATGTTGAAGGCAAAGTGTAGAAACAGGAACTCTACAGGTATTTATGCAACAACAGAGCAAAACTGCACAGCACCACAGGAGTCAGTCCTGCAGCTCTGGCAGGAAATGCAAGCCAAACTGCCCGAGGTCCATGATGTCACAGTAATGACGACCCGCTCCTCAGACCTCAACGCTACTATCCGCCAGCATGACAAGAACATGAAACAGAAGATGAAGGGCTATGCCAACACTAAGCACCCTACTGTCTCTTCTGACTTTCAAGTTGGCAATACTGTTCTTGCTGGACAGCCAAAAAAAAGACAAATTGACCCCCTACTACTCCCCCATCCCACCGAAAGTGACAGCAAAGAAAGAAAGGAACAATGCTGTCAGCCAACAGACCTGGTGGTAATCAGCTTACCCGCAACTCTTCACATTTCAAGGAGATTACCCTGCCTGACCCCACGCAGCCTGCCCAGTCTTCATCTGATGATAATCTCAGTGATGTCAATGATCTCCAGGCTGATGAACCAGATATCCTTCTGCAGCCACCGATACGCCAAAATGGGCCTACTGGTTCCAACTTTCAAAGACATCAACCCAGAGAGTTCAAAACCAGCCTGCTTATCTTACGCACCGTCTCAGTGAAATAAAGCAGAAAATAATTTGTTGAACACTTTTACCTTATTTTTCTGCTACATAGTCACTCCATTTCAAGCTAATTGCTCACCATTTTAAAGGAGCTTAAGTTTAAATGTCAAAGGTGATTTCCAAGTTTTCTTGTTATTATTAAGCTCAGTTCTAACAGACAGTTCAAAATTTTAGACACACTGCCCACACGACAGTTGTGCTTTAACTTTATTTCAGTTTACAGAGTTTCTACTGAAGCTAACAAATAATTGCACTAATGTGGCATCTAAAACCAAACCTCAAAATATCTTAAAGGTAGCATTTTTCTTTGATGTTGGGAGAAGTTGTAATGTACATTCCTACTTTCCCTTTGCAAGTGTGCATAATAACTTTTTTATCATCATATCTTTGAAGTAACTTCCTGCTAAATCTAACAGTCTTGAATGCCAATGACTACTGGTCAACATCTCTGCTTCTGTATTACTGATTCAAGTTAGTTTAGAAAATATTGAAATGCGCGAGCTGCATTAAATTGTGTTGTCTGGCTGTGAAAGTCTCCACACACATCAACGCAACATTGATAAGGAAAGTAAACAATAACTTGTTGCAGTCAAGACAAAAACAGGTCAGACAGAGCATAAACCCAACTAATGCAAACAACATGGCATTCAACACTAATGACAGTAGAATGAGAAGCAAGAACAGCCTCACACTAACCGCTGGAAACTTGAAATGTTAACCGTGTGTCTTACTGCTATATTAGCCATGCAAATCAGGCAATGCAGAGCTATCTAACTGCCAGTCTTTCATCAGCTGTGGTTGGTTATTGTTCTTAACCTACCTGTTTACAATTATCCTCTTGACAGCAATTAACATATCATATAGTCCATACCCATCTGACTCTGATTTGTTCTGGCTCATTTATTATGATCTCTGAACAACTTTTTCAGAATTTGCACCTGCATCAGATTTTTTTTTTAGGCTTCACAATGTATCCATGACAAACTAGATGAATCCATGTACTCAGTCAGCACTGCACAGCCTACAAGTATGTAAACCAATATAAAAACACTTGTTTTCTTCAATGGTCAGTGATACATTCTAAATTTTTTTTTCAGACCTTTTGTGTCGTTTTGTTTCATTATGTAACTTCTGCTGTGCCGGCCAGCTGAAAACATGCCTACACACACAGAAACACCCTCTTTTTTAATTTATGGCAGCAGACATCAACAAACTGAGCAGCAAACAAAGCCAACATATGCTTTCTGAATTACAAGACTAAATCCACTGAACCTACCATCACTATTTTCGCTAGTATAGCCATTAGCAACTGATTCCTCTTTTGTGCAGCTCTTGCACTTCCTGTTCTCTGTCACCACTGATTAAGTCATTCACTGACTTTTAGTATGAAAAAAAGGGCTTCAAAATGACAATCAAACAACGACTGTGGTACAAGACTTTGATTCAAATGAAAAAAAGGCGAATTCTGCAGGCTGCTACTGATGGCCTGAAACACATTTGACCTAACACAGAGTCACAGTCAAGGCCCATCATGCTCCAATAGGAATGCCATGATCATGGCCCATGTTTGTGGCCCATCATATCCAACGAGTCAAAGATGTTTTTGACAGGTCACAGATTCTGCTTCCTTAGCCTGGTTAGATCCTTCATCTGTAACAATGGCACTTGAGCAACTGAAGGTCTTAACACTCCAAAGTTTCTTTCTTCTTTTCTCACATGTGCGAATATGGTCATCACTTTTGTGTTTTTTCAGCACTAAGCCAACTTGTTCTACTGAAATTAAAAACAGTAATTTGGAAACAAAAGTAAACTGCTCTAGCACTGTATTATTTAAACTATTAGGCCTGTGATAGCATTTTTTACCAGTTTGCCTTTGATTCAGTTTTTTGCCTCTAATTTCAACTAAATATGGATTAATACATCATATTCCTGTTTTGTTCAGCTTTAGGTCTGCACCTACATGGCGTCACACTATGAAAATGACATGCACTGTTTCACACACAATGGAGGGGGTGGGGGTGGGGGACATCTGAGGTGATGAGAAAAGTGGGCCCTTTCAGTTTGCTGCTATTTCGTGGTTAGAAAAAAAATCCCTCATAAGTTCCATTTAATTCGACTCTTTGTAAAGGGGGGGGGGGGGGGGGGGGGGGGGGGGGCTCTGTGGTTAGTAATACCGCGAATATCACGACAACTGATGACCTGAATCTCATCAACATGATCAAGTATTCAACTCTTTCTTCGATTTTATGGCTAGCTCTGCCACATCGTTGACCTCAGTGGGTGCCATTGATGACCTCATAGGGGTCAACTGATCTGACGGGTCTCTTTGTTTAAAGAGTACACGCACAGTTTAAAATCAACCCCATTCCTACCTGACAAATAAGTAGAGATGTCTATGTCACAAGTAATCGATTCTGAGTCGCCAAGCAGGCCTACAAAATAATACAACGCTATTTTGACTTGACCCACTGCACTGACCCAGTTCCACACTGACATTTTCTTACTACTCTCCCTTCCCTCGTCGGCGAGCAGCTCCTAACTCCTACCAGTCGTTTGAATTTTTCCGTCCTCCTGATTTAAATGCTGTCATCTCCATAAATAAGTTTTCAAGCTATACAACAGCTAATCCTCACCTTCGTTTTTCTCCATGGCTCCGTGGAGGAGGAGAATTTTAAAACAGTCTGCATTTGTGCCGCCTTTCAAGCATTGATGTTTTGACTCAACATGTGGTTTGCAGTGCCGCCTGGAGGGGGACGAGGTGAGGTTCTGTCAGGGTTGCCCTCAATCTTTATAAAGCTCTCTATGTGTGTGTGTGTGTGTGTGTGTGTGTGTGCATGCGCGTACACGAGCGGGAGCGCGAGCATGTACAAACCATGCCCATGGCAAAAGTTGGGCAGATACAAACGAGCCTGTCGATTCGCATGTGTCAGGGCGACCGTCCTATTTGATCGTCTGCGCGTATGGACATCATCAATGCGGCGTGACTGTTCGCCAGATAAGCGCTCCTATCACTAAGACAAGTTCCTTCAAACAGATCTTTATACAAAGCCCTCTGATGCGCATTCTTATCTGAGTCCAAAGTCATGTCATCCTGGACATGTACACAGGAGCATTCCATTCAGCCAGTTCCTGAGGCTTAAGAGACTGTGCTCAGACAATGCTGTGTTTGAAGAAAGGGTCCGGGAAATGTCCAAACGCTTCCAGGCACGTGGCTACAAGCAAAACGTTGTCCAAACGGCAGCAGAAAAAGTCCGACGCATTCCCCGACAAGAGGCGCTCCAGTACAAATCAAAACAAGTATCAGAACCTCGCCCACCTCTGATCGTGACACACAACCCTGCCAACCCCCCATTGAGATCCTGGACACGAGAGCTACATCAGAGCCTCATCACCAACAGCGAGAGGATGAAAAAAGCAGTCCCTCAACCTCCTTTAGTGCAGCAGAAAGGAACTGCACTCCTTGAGGACTATGCTCATGCCCTCTTGCCTACCA
>JADBJO010000936.1:470000-472500 GCA_016801955.1 Conus betulinus
AAGAAAATACGTCACTTTCTTGAACATGTCCATTTCCCATTTGGCCATCTGCAATCAAAAAGCCTTTGGCGAAATTCATGCAAAAACGCACTGCCATTTTCAATGCCATGATTTAGTCATACCAGTCCAAACACATTCTGAAATAATATCTTTCTAAAGCGTGAAACTCATATACGCTATATATCTACCATCTGAGTCTTGCCTCAGCAGCATTTCTTAAGCTTCTACAAGCAACCTATTTTCATCTATGCCTAATACCTTTAGCCAATATCTAATACACCGAACAGATGTATCTACATGAATAGTGGAGTACTGTCTCTCCGTACACTAAATCATTCGATGTTTTGAGCTGCACCCCTAAAAATGTCTTCAATGCAAACAAGTGGACCTTATCAATATGAGCCGCTGCTTTGTTTAATCCCCAAATTTCAGCACCGTACGTAGCGATAGGTAGAACTGACAGTATTTTTTAAACCAAAAAATTACTGCAATTGAATTATTCTTAAGCATGTACCATAATACACAGTAAGGCAAAATGTCTTTGAGGATGCTTAGAAGATTTTAAAATAGAAAAAAAAAATCTAAAACGTTTCGATCAGAGACCGTCTTCAGGACTTGTGACATAAAAAAAGAAAAACAAATAAATACATATAGGCAATGACGTATGCAAAAAAAAAAAAAAAAAACGTAAACGGACGATTACGTGTTCAAAGGAGCGTGTGTGCGTGCGTGCGTGCGTGTGTGTGTGTGTGTGTGTGTGTCCGTGCGCGCTCACGTGTGTGTGTGTGTGTGTGTGTGTGTGTGTGTGTGTGTGTGTGTGTGTGCGCGCGCGCGCGCGCACGCGCGCGCGCGCGTGTGTGTGTGTGTGTGTGTGTGTGTGATGGGGAAAAGGGAAAAAGAGAAGCAGAGATTGAGGGGAAAGGCAAACAGAACTAGAGATAGTGAAAAAGAGAGAGGTGGAGTCTTATGCTTAGAAGGGGGGCGCTTGAGAGTGTGCAAAAGAAAGGTAGAGAGTGGTACAGGTAAGTGTGTAGAGGAGGAGTCTTATGCTTGAAAGAGGGCGCTTGAGTGTGTATATGAGGAAAAACAAACAAAAAACACAGGTGTGTGTGTGTTGGGGGGGGGGGGGGGGGGGGGGGGTGGGGGGGGTTGGGTGGTGGAAACTCCTATAAAAAATATAGGTGCATATGGACATGTGTATGTATCTACGAGTGTGCATACCTGGATGGTGGAGATGGTGTTTGAGGTGTGTATATATTATGCTCTACATGTTATGTTATGAATATGTTGTATATGTACATGGAGTGTGAATGTAAATATGGTGGCATGGGGAAATTGGGGGAGGGGGTGTAGAGAGAAAGGGGTGGAGGAGAGGTCGGGGGAAAGGAAAGCGAGGGCAGCTGGCTATTGATAATTGAACTATAAACCTTACTACCCGTATCATACCGCGATATACTTCTATAATTATCGGAGACATCAGATGCACCCTTTTTTGAATAGTGGTACGATTACTGATCATGCCCATTCATTCTGAAAAAAAAATACCTAGTTAAAAAGTGTACTGAAGACTTAACAAAAGTGAGCAGTACTATCACCACCAAATTTCAGCAATTCTCAATAATTCCATCTGCCTCTGCAGACTTTCTGTTTTTCAGCTTTTTTGTTGCTATTAGAGAGAGAGAGAGAGAGAGAGAGAGAGAGAGAGAGAGAGAGAGAGAGAGAGAGAGAGAGAGAGAGAGGAGTTATATTAGGATTTTAAACATGATAGATACAGTGCTGGAAGCTTCCTTCTACGTGCACTACATCCAAGCAACTGTTCAAGGTGACAGACACCATAATGGGCAGAACCAAGTCTCTCCACTCCCTTCATCAGTTCCCCAGTCTGCGTTACCCCAGAAATTTTGTGACTTCTTTTGTTGGTAAAGTAGAAACTATTCGTTACAGTCTTGACTCCCAGGCTGTCTCAGCCCCTGACGTTCACTATCATTCATTCTGTGCGGCTCTGATGTCTGCCTTCGAACCTGTATCTGATACTGTTGTTAAAGAAGTGATCATGAAAATTCCCATCAAGACATGTGTGTTAGATCCACTACCATCTTCTCTGTTGTCTCTTGTCATTGATGATTTGGTGCAATTGTGAATGAATCCCTAAGCTCAGCCTGTTTTTCTTCTGTATTCAAAACTGCAGTTTTGGGACCTTTACTTAAGAAACCTCCCTTGATGCTGATAATCTTAAAAACTTAGGCCCTGTCTCTACCCTTTCTTTCCAAACTCATTGAAAAGATTGTCCTTCAAGTTCGCAATCATCTACATTGCAACAACCTCTTCTACCTTTGCAATCTGCTTACTTCTCTGGACACAGTACAGAAACTGCTCTCCTGAAAATTGTCAACGATCTCTTATTGGCCCTCGATGATAATCAAGTATCTGCTCTCTCTTCTTGACTTATCAGCTGCTTTTGACACACTTGATCGCTCGATTCTTTTGTCTCGTCTCCACG
>JADBJO010000936.1:477500-480000 GCA_016801955.1 Conus betulinus
AATGCTTGGGTACCAGTCACAGCAGTACTGGGGGTGACAGAGACATCAGAAGGCCGACATGTGTGGCAGGAGTGCAGTGGGGGTGAAGCATGCAGTGTCAGTGTGGCAAGGTCCTGATGAAATGGGTGCGAAAGAAGATCCATGGGTAGGGGAGGTCAGCAGTACTGCTTTGGGGATGGATGCTGGATCGTGTGATTTGACTATAGCTGCTTCTTCTGTCCTCCATCTCTAAACCAGCTAATCTAGTTCTCTCCCTTACTCACTCATTTTCCTCTTTCCCTCTGAGCAGTAGTGATTGTGATGATGAGTTGTGGTGCATCAGAAGAATGGCAGTTACACACTGCGAAATAGTGTTTACCAGTCTGTGTTGACGCTGAACTTGATCCTGGAGAGGCACACAACAAGACAGCTTTGAACAAATACAAAGTTTGCTGGTTGTCTGCTTCTGGCTGTTCCATTCTGCCATATACAATGTGTGAATGAAAACAAAGTTTACTGGTCATCTGCTTCTGGCTATTCCATGCTGCCATATACATTGTGAATGAAAACAAAGTTTACTGGTCATCTGCTTCTGGCTATTCCATGCTGCCATATACAATTGTGAATGAAAACAAAGTTTACTGGTCATCTGCTTCTGGCTATTCCATGCTGCCATATACAATTGTGAATGAAAACAAAGTTTACTGGTCATCTGCCTCTGGCTGTTAAGTCTGCCATGCACTCCAGTAAACCAAAGATGGATTTCACCATTTTTGGTTTGACAAGCTGTATGATACTCACAATGACACAGCTTTCAGGGAACGAAGCACTGTCTGAATTGTCCTTTTACACACTGAACTTTCCACACTGAAAAAAAACAACCGGACACCGTGCAAACAAACAGTCATGAGGCAAACACTTCTATTCATTTCTTATTATTAAGAACAGCAGATACTGCCAAGTGCTACAACAGGTACTGAACAGTTAAGGAAAAAAAAAAACTCATTTTCTTTTGCAAGGACAATCATTGCCCAGAATCAAGTGAACAACATGACTCTCCCTGCTTTATCAGTGCAGACCTTTTTCGCAGTGGGCACTGACCAGAGGTTAGTGATAGATAGAACATGTTTTTAAGAACTACATGAACAGGACTGCAGGTTTGAATCATGTATTTGTTGAGTGACAAACCAACTGTATCACACACTTGTTCTCAGTGTGATTGATTGTGGATTAGGGCTTACAACACTGTCCAACAGCAATCTTTTTTACATTAGAAAGAATTCAAAATGAAGCAATGAGATTGATCCTGGGAATCCATGAAGGACACACCCATTGAAACTATGTGATACCTGCTTTACCTTCCTTCAATACAGGCAAGACACAAGGGTAGAACAGGTGAAGGCATATTTCAGAGCACTTGAAAACCCCCAAAACCTGCTCAAGGAAACAAAAGGCACTCAGCTAGGATGAGGAAAATGGTGGATGGGCCAGGCAGAAGGCAATATAGCTTGTGTGCCTGTTAGCAGAACTCAAAAAACTCAAAGAAATGAAAGCAATGGGAAAAATATCCAGACCAGTAAAAGAGAAGTGCACATGAAAAGTTCTTGACCATGCCACATACCCATTTCCTTTTCCCACCCCTTCCTGCTCCCACTCTGTGTGTGTGTGTGTGTGTGTGTGTGTGTGTGTGTGTGTGTGTGTGTGTGTGTGTGTGTTTAAGTGTTAATGTGTCTGTGTGCATGTGTGTGTGTGCGCGCATGCATACGCATGCATGCATGTTCTTGTGTGTATTTGATATTCACAACATGTGTGAGCATGTATATGAGTAGGCATGCAGTGTGGAATGTGTGAATGTTTCTGTGTAGGACTCTAGTGTAAAATTTATAATTTGAAGTGGTGGGCACTGTGTAAAGATTAAATGCTATGAAAATATGGATCATTATTCATTTATTGATATAACATCTTAAACAAAAAGAGCAAATCTGTGCAGGTGACAGCTCCTGGAGTGTGGTTGCCGGGTCAGGAAGACGTCTACCTTAGTGTGTCCTTGTTTGGCCAATACCAGACTACAAGGCGGGCTTTTTTCTGTTTTCCCTCTTCTTGTGTACGAAGAATTGCGTTTTGAAAAGGTAAGATGTTTTGCCTGTCCTTACCTTGATTTTGTTTTCTTTTGATTTACTCATTAATCTGTTCAGGCTCTAAGTTCCATTGAAATTTGCAATGACGAACCATAGTTTTTGAATGGATGTTGTCCACATCGCAGGTCCCCAAGTTGTGTGTGTGTGTGTGTGTGTGTGTGTGTGTGTGTGTGTGTGTGTGTGTGTGCATAACGCACACATTAAAAACTTGATAAAAACACAGCAAATCTCAAAGAGGAAATAGGCCAGCAAAGTGACAGATCAAAAAAGAGGGTTGACATAATGAACCATCCCACATTGCATTTGATGACATGTTGACATTACTGACTCCACTTGAACTTCAAAAACTCCATGCATGTCTCTTTGCACTGAATGTGCATCTT
>JADBJO010000936.1:482500-525268 GCA_016801955.1 Conus betulinus
GCTGACCATGAGATTCTACTCTCCCAGAACCATTGCTTTTAATGTAAGTGAAAGATTGTAGGAACGCATGGAGCGGCCAGAGACACAGTAATAGCAGTAATGATGATTATGATCATGACGCTGATAATACTGGTGATTAGAAAATGGGCCATTTCTTCAGTACTTTCCAATACTTCACAGTGGTTCACAAGAACAGGCGAATGCAGTTTGTTAACAACTTCAGTCGGATGACATGCACATTGGTTCCCACCCATCAGAGATTTCATAACCCCTTCTTCCACTCCTTTCTCCCCTCTCTTTCCTCTACCTTTTCTTCGCCCTTTTCTGCTTTCCCTCAACATGTTTCTGTCTACTTCCAGTATGGGCTCAAACACAGATATGTATCCCTTTGCAAAGAATATGTACCCCCTCAGCCAAGCACATGTAAGAGATAAAGAACAGCCTATTTGTAAAACAAAACTGAAAAACAGCCTGTGTGTGTGCATGCGTGCTTTGTGTGTGTGTGTGCATGCATGCACGTGCATGCATGCATGCCTGTGTGTTTGTTGTGTGTATGTGTGTAGAGAATTATTTATGCCCTGGTAAAAAAAAAAAGATCATCAAGGATCTGCCTGAAATGCAAAAGAAACTGTGTGCTGAAATGATATTCTTTTCTTGTCTATCACTGTGTATAAGTTTACTCATATGCTTATGTGGATATGCCTATGTGCAATATCTGTGTGTGTGTGCTTGTATGTGTACATACACTCTCGCACACACACACACTCACACACACACACACACACACACACACACACACACACACACACACACACACACACACACACACACACACACACACACACACATTTCGAACACACATTTCGAACCAAATGCTAAAAAATCTGCCTGAAAATTTTATCAATTTCCTGTATGAAATATTTCAAAAATGCTGGTGTGATGGTGATATGCCAAAAATTTGGAAGAATCAATCGTGGTTCCCATTCACAAACATGGCAAAAGCTGCACAGACATAAACAGTTATAGACCTATAGCATTAACATCCTATGTATGCAAACTTTTGGAAAGAATCGTTTTAAACAGACTTACACACTTTTGTGAGAAGAATGAAATAATACCTATAAATCAATCAGGCCGGTTTCAGAAAGAGTAGATCGACAACAGAACAATTAGTGAAACTTACAACAAACATAAAAAAGCAATTTGCTGGACGTAAATGTATATTAGCGACATTTTTTGACATAACTAAAGCTTTATGATCAAGTCTGGCATTCTCGGCTCTTACTTAAATTAAAAAAAAACATAGGTCTGTCTGGTCATATTTATGATTATATCAATTGTTTTCTAAAGAATCGAAAAATTCAAACTAGAATAGGAAACACGTATTTCAACTAAAGAACTCTTACCATGGGTATCCCAAGGGGTCAGTTATTGCTCCTTTCCTATTTTCATTACTAATGCATGATTTACCCAGTAAAATATCTAAAAATGTCATCTTGATTCAATATGCTGACGATATATGCATGTGGATGGAAGTAACCTTAAAAAAGAAAACCCCACTACGTAGCATAAACCATACCAAAAAAGTGTATCAAAAAGAGCTTGACATTATAGCAGAGTACTTGACAAAGAATGGACTAAGTTTATCTGAAGAAAAAACAAAGATTGTTTTATTCAACAGTGGCTCGAATCCCGACAAACTGCCTGTTTTCAAAATGAATGGAATAGTTCTTAATTATGCTTCACAGATCAAGTTTTTGGGCGTTAACCTCACATCGAAAATGTCTTGGAATCAACACATAGATTATTTGCTGACAAAAGTAAGGAAAACTTTAAATTTTCTCAAAATTGTGAGTACACAGAGATGGGGACAAGACACGTCCTCTAATTTATCTATGTAAATGTCTAATAAGATCAAATTAACATACGCGCAAGAAGTGTTTTTTAGTGCACCAAAATATCTGTTAAAGAAGCTTCAAAGCATAGAATGTAAAGCGCTCAAACTTGCAATGGGTCTCCCACCATGCATCTTGTCTTCGAACATATAATGAGGCTCAGATTTTACCCTTAGATGATCAGAGGGAAGTGGCTGCCACGAAATTTGTGATAAGAAGTGTTCCAGTTAAGAATGATGTGAAAAATGAAATTAAAATTAGATCAGATATCGACTTTCCTACACATGCAAAAACACATATCCTCTCAGATTACTCTGGCAATGTATACATCTGAGCTTAGGCAAGCCACGGGCATTACTGTTGACGAAAAACTCTGTATCTGCAAGGCCGTCTTTCTTCCCTACACCACCCTGGGAACTTCAAAGGGCCCAATTAAATATTGACCGCACTGATTTAAAAAAGAAGGACAATATAAATATAGTGGCAAGCAATGCTAAATTTCATATTGAAGAGAAATATCCAAATCATTTAAAAGTAGTATACAGATGGGTCATTAATTCAAAAGAATGCGGGCTCTGCTTATTTGATACCTGATTTAAAAGTAGAGAAATGTTTTCACTGGGGGGAAAAATAAATCGGTTTTTACTGCGGAACTTACTGCAATATTAATGGGCGTTAAATTATCTTCTAAATTTCCCACAATCTATATTTCAAGTACTTTTTTGTGTTGATTCAAAGTCTGTGCTTCAGGCACTGAAATCATTAAAACTGAAGAATAGATCAGAAATGATAATTGAAATTAGCTGTTTAATTCATGCTCTCTCTATACAAGGCACGGCAGTTACTTTCTGCTGGATACCGTCACACTGTTCATTTTATTATAACGACAAAGTAGACAGAGCTGCGAAACAAGGTGCAAAATGTAGCTCAGAGTCTCTCAGGATGGATTTCCACTTACGGTTCAAGAACAATATAGTATAGTGGAATCATTTGCTTGGAACCATTTCCAGAATTCCTTCAGAAAGTCTCACAAAAAGCTTATTTACACAGATTTTAGTATTGCTAACTTAAAAAAACACACTCCCACATTAGCAGGAAGTTATCGTCCCTTATGTATAGGTGGAAAAGTCGATGTTTTTACAACAAAATTTAGTAAAAATGCCTCATGTGTTTGTGGACAGAGCATCACAGTTGAACATATTATCTCATGTGCCGCTATCAAACAATTTATACCCATACTTTCTCTACATATACTATTACAAATATTTTCGAATCACCAGCTTTAACCTATGAATTCTTTCTTTCTTTATCAAAGAGTCCAATAAGTAAGTACTTATAGTTTCTTACATTTATTTACTCATACTTATGAGGTTACTTTTAAGTGAGTCAATCATTAACCTACTACTAAATTTACATAATATATACGAAAGGACCATCCTTATCCGTCCCCTACCTCTTACTGTACTCTCCCATATCAAAACCATCTGTAGCTTTCTAGCTGTATCACGAGGGTTTTGTTTGACTGTTTTCATTGATGTAGTTGGTTGTTGTTTGTTTGTTGTTGTTTTGTTGTTTGTTTTTTTTTTTTTTTTTTCCCGTCTAAGTGGTGGATAGACGTTAAATCTGAAACTAACACACACACACACACACACACACACACACACACACACACACACACACACACATACATGTGTGTGTGTGTGTGTGTGTGTGTGTGTGTGTGTGTGTGTGTGTGTGTGTGTGTGTCTGTGTGTGTGTGTGTCTGTGAGTGAGTGTGTCATTCTGTCTATAGTATGTGTATATATTGTGCTTTACTTTTTCTTACAATGTAAGCCAAGTTTCTGAATTGTACATAACAACACATCAAGGCTGTCTGATTCAGTTTCAGTTTGCATTTTTACAGTTCCCTCACTTAATGCTGTTTCACAATAATTGTAAGATAACTTCAGTTTTAGTTTAAAACAGAGTTGAGGCTGTCTCGCACTTGATCAAAACTCAGGATCTGTTTACAGTCCTGTAATGACATAAAACTGAATATCATGTGAACCAAGGCCAGCTAAAAAAAGTGTTTTAAATTTTCTGCAAGGACATTGATCAGCTGACTTATTTTTTCTAGCTGAACATTTACTTTGAAACTTGTTAACCATTTGCATTAAAAAAAACATGTTTAAAAACACAAAAAGAAAGATTGTGTATCTGGAGGTACATGTCCTTAAGATTTTTTGTTTAGATATTCAGAGATGAATGTCTGGAGCTGGGTGTAATATCAGAAACTTAATTACAAAGTATTTCAAACATGCACCAAGGATCAAGAAAATCTTTTTGAAATATTCTGGTTTTGGAGTGTAGGTGGATAGGTACATAAGAATTAATGTGTATGAAAAGATAATTTTCATGAGCTGTTTTGTGCAAACTGAAAACAGAAACTGAAAATGTTGCAGGGCATCTCTCCCCAGCTTTCATTTTCTACCAGAACGCTGATAAAAGAATCATTATCTCCAGAACTGGATGCTTTAGAAGATGCTCTTCAGGAGGAAAAGGTCAGTATATGTAAGCCTGTTGATGTCTTTTGGTGGTGGAATGTTTGCTGAAACATTTAAAGAATGTTTTGATTCGATAACATATTTGTCTGCTTATGTATTCAGTCTTTTTTTTTTTTTTTTTTTCCAGTCCATTTGGTTTCTAAGCATATGGTTTGCTAAAAGCTATTGAATAAACTGGTCGTAAAGTGGTCTTGTCTTTTTATGCTATGCTGTTCAAGGCAAAAAGCAAGATTGAAACTTATTTTCAATTTCCTGACAGAATTTATAATCAAGATTTATAACTTTACTGTATTCTGTAAACAATGGATTATCAAAAGAATTCATGGACCAGAATCATATAGATTTTCAGGTTTGGTGGTTTGATGGACATGACTGTCTTTTAAAGAATCAGGAAGGAAAGCTGTAGAGCTGACAGCATAAGAAAACCTGCTCAGCTGTCTTGAAAAAAAAAAAAAAAAAACCAGACATTCTGTATCCCATTTGTGAAATGTGAAGGACTGAATGGCCCTCTGCTAATGTGTGATCCCTAGGCAGCCTGCATCCATGCAGTAGCTCATCTTCTGACAACATCATCATGTCACCATCTTGGAGGTACGGTTGAAAAGGTCAAACATGATGTGATACCAGTCAGGGCCTGAAGACTTTTTTGTTTATGTTCGTAATAGACATGGCTTGCTCATGGATTGCAATCTTTCTGCCGTGCCCTTTGAGTTGTGTCACATGGACACATGATTCACACCAATTTTTCCTTCTCTTGGCCAAGTCCGGAGATGTACTTGATAGAGACAAAACTAGGTAGTGGTCAAATTCACTTTGACTGTTGAAGCACCAAACAAAACGCAGTTAAAATGATTTTGGAGAAGTTTTGAATTGTTTAGAAATACTGGTCCTTTAGCAGTATGGCTAGTGCTTTGTAGATTCTTATTGAAGAGGAAGGAAACATTGCAGTTGTATTACCTGTGATACACTAAACAATCTTCAGGGTAAGAGGTATTTCAACTGTGTAACTTGTAGAGCAAAAAAACAGCATCCAGAGTAAGAAGCATTTCAGCAGTACTACCTATTATGAACAGAGCAGCCTTGGATGATTGAGCCAATGTAATCATTGCAGTGTAAAGAATAAACTAGAGTTTAACTGGGAAGTGAAACAAACTTAGTTGCCCATACTATTATGTCGTAAGATGTACACCTGTTTTTCATGTAAGTATATGCAGGATGCTTATACAGAATCAAGATAGCTTACCTGTTTAAATGATAGGCTATTAGTACTTGTTAAATCTGTACATGTTCCTTGAAGGGTCCCTGGTGTTCTGGTTTGGAATTTGTTTTAGGAATTCTGATTTCTGTTTCCCTCGGTTTGTCTTCCTTTCATCTTTCACTGTCTCCTCAGCTTGCTACTAGGATTTATGTTTTATGGAATAGATAGGTAGTGGGGGACATAACATATAAATCAAGGTACTTGTTTGTTGGCAAATGACAGTTTACAATGCATTGTCGTCTATGTTCCCATATCCCTGCATCTTGCAGTCTGTTTCTTAGTCTTTCTATCTCCTATGAAGACCTCCATCCACATTCACCCACCCCTCTTCCACTCACCATGCTATTTCTAACTTGGCGCAGGGCAGTGCACAGGTGCTTTATTCCTGCAGGTTTTTTTTAGATTGGAAGATGACCAAATGAATCTAGCCCCATGATATATATGTATATTTTTTTTTTCTGAATCTGTTTTTTCCAACATCATGAGATGGTTAATAAAGTGTGTGAAGATCAGATTTAGTGTTTTGATCGAAGTCTACATGTACAACAGATTATTTATGTCTTTTGTTAAGATGTTTATTCAAGAATATCTTTCCATTACTAATTCCTTTATTGTTTCTTTAGTTCCCACTAGCATGGGACAGAAGAGGAAAAAAGTGTTCAGTGTGACTTTTTTCATCTGTGCCACATAACACATGGTGCATTAAAAAAAAAATTCTTTAGTTCCAAAAGCCTACTGACAGAGAGAAAGTGGTGAAAATGGATACAGATCAGCTTTCCCTTGTATTTCAGGAGAGGAGAATTTTCAACAAAACACACAGAGTTCCCACTAGAAGAACCAGGTGAGATCTTCATGGCAATGTGATATACGCTAAACAAGTATGTTGAACACAGGCTTTTTTAAAATTCTAATTTGGGTATTTATCAAACTTATAGATTACTTTAAACAGTTGATCTTTCTGTCACTTAAAAGGCTGTTTTGATCAGTTAGGTATCTTGAGCAAAAATATTTCTGGGTATGTGTTTGAAAAAAAAAAAGGGTAATCAGCATGCATATTCTCACATTTTGATCTTTTTATGAATGACAAATCTTTTTTTTTCTGTTTCCATGCCACATGAAAATAGCTCTTGTGAAGGTCACAGGCCTGATGTACTCAAACTGATATTATTCCATAACTATACAAATTATGGTTTTCAAATTTAACACACTGATTGATAAAGTTTTCAAGTCTTTGGCCCGAAATTGAGTCTTGAACGCCTTCTTCCTTGCGCTGAACTCTGAAGCGATCAAAGCTAAGTGAATTTTCGTCGTTCTGTTCATTTGTGTCTTACTGAAGAAGACCTAAGAGGTCGAAACACGTTGTGTTTTGTCTTGTGACTCATTTGTCCATGTTTCTCTGGGTGGTTCGCTAACATTTATTTAAGATTTCCCTCTAGACCCATTAATTAGCAGGATTTTTTTCCCCGACCAGCTGCAACCCACACTTGGGTTTATTATGGGTGCAGTTTGGAAAACTGGAACCACACAGTCAAGTTTCATTCACTTAATGGATGCATATTTAAGAGTGTTGCTCAAGTTTCCAACCAACAAGAAGATGAGATGACAAAAGAAAAAAAATTCAGTATTTTGCCAAACAGGAAAAATTTATTATAACTCTGGATTATGTTTTCACAGTTTGGTAGAATAGTTTTCCAGATGCCTAAAATTGATATGAAGTGTCAGTCTATTCATATAAAAATAAAGCAGTATTGTCGTTTTATCAATCAGAGCATCAGAAGTCCAAAAGCACATATTACATGAAGTCATGATATCTTTCTTTACGATCAGTTAATACACAGTCACCAAGTAGGCTTTTTTCCCTCTTTTTTGTTCTATTTCTGTTTTGTGTGGTATGTTTTTTTTTGCCTTTGGAGAAATAATTTTCAAGGTAATAAGAGTATCAAAGTAGTATTCCTTAGATTCAAGCAGATCTGCCCAAACTGGCCAGGCAAGAAACACTGCCCAGGCCTTAAAATCAGAAGGATTGAAAGGATTAAAAATACAATCCCAGTATGAACTTTGAAACTTTGATGGGTGAGCTGACTTTCATAATTCATGTATAACTTTGATGTGTTAGTGTCCTGTGTGTTCACACTTACAGCATTCAGTAAACAAGTCTTAAGCAGTTCATGTTCATGCTTTATACTGAACCATTTTGTGATGCTTCAACCTAATCCCAGATCAGTGTGATGGTTATTATCATTGATGTTACTATAATGTTTATCATTGAAGTACTTTTTTGTGCTGTTTAAGAATACTGGCTAAAATGAGGACTCTATATAAACTTTCAACTTTGATAGGTTCTGTCATGTCTATCATTTGCCCTTCTCAGTCATCTAAACCATTCCAGTATCCATTCTAATGCGTCGTCTTCCATTTGTTTCTGGCACTGGTTGTCTACAATCCTTTCAATAAAGACAAAAACACACTGATGGAGGTGTTTTTTTTCCCCTGATAAAGCTCTGTGAATATGAAACAAACTGTTACTTTATGACACACAAGTTTAAATTTACTTTTAATCGGGCGTACAGTCTCATCTTTTTCAAAATCTGTAGCCACTACTTTTTTACTTGAATTTCCCTTTGTAGATAGCATGAGCCTGAGCAATATATAATGAATGTGTGTGTGTTGAAGGGGCAGGAAGGGGAAGGGGTAGGGATTAGGAATGAGACTGTTTAGGGAAGGTAAAGGGGAAAGTGAGTGGACTAGAGGTGGGCAAATAGTCAGTCCAGAGAGAGAGATTTAGAAGAGGGAAGAAATGATTTCATTTTTCTAAGCTTTTTGAGCCAACTTTTTGCAGAAATGTGTAGTCTATGAAGTATTTGTTGCTATCACACACACACACACACACACACACACACACACACACACACACACACACACACACACACACACACACATACACACATACACACACACACACACACAAACACAACACACACACACACACACACACACACACACACACACACACACACACACACACATACACACACACATACATATATACACACTACGTGTGCACGCAGGCACGCACGCACACACACACCAACACACACCCACACATACACACACAAATTTGCATATCCTTTCACATATGCATGCTCACAAATCTACATTACTGCATATGCATGCATGCACACACTCAACATACACATGATCTTAACTGATCATTGATGAATAGGTCAGCGAAGAACATGTCATCATCCAGTCGCGACATCTCTGTGCTGAGCTACATCCCAAATGAAGATGATCCTCCACCTCGCTACCGACAGCATACCAAGTCTTCTCTCTCTCGTTGTCGGTCTGTCTCTCTACCAAACAGCAGTGCTGATATAGATCTGTCGAATACCACTGATTCAAGGCCAGTTTTTGTCGTACGCAGAGTGAGTATGATTTTTTTTTGTTTTCTTAATTAATGAGGATACTTTGTGTTGTGGGTTTCCAGAAATATTGTGTGCCATACAGTATGAGTGTTCTATAACTAATCTTGTTTGCGTATATGAAGGAACCAAGCCTTGTTACAGACCATGAGTATGTCTTTGTTTGTTTTGTTTGGGAGACAACATTCTGTTGTTGTTGTCGTACCCTGGCTAAAAAGACACCAGGGATCATCCAAACAGCTGAAGTACTTGAACACTCACTATGGTACAAAAGCATCAGCTTGGGATGAGAACATTATGTGTGTGTGACCGTTTTTGATTACCTTGCCACGTGGGCTGCACACTCCCACTTTGGGGGATTTTGGAGACTGATGGTATTATGCTAAAAGCTTGTCACGACTGAAGACAATCCCCGCATAACTATGCTAAGCATAACAGCATTTTGATGTAGCCTTGGTGTTCTAGCTTATGTCAATTGGTCTGACACAGCCTTAAGCCAAGGCGAAGACAACATTCTGAGGACTGTGTTGAAAAAGAAGAGGGGACAGATGTTTACTGTTAATCAGTGCAAGCATTTCAGATATGTGTGTGCGTTGTTTTTGTCTAGTAATGTGTACATTAAAAAAAAACACACACAGTTGACAGTCTTATAGGTTTTAATAGTTTTTGTTGTCATCTTATCCCTGGATGGAAGTACCTGTTTGTGCTAGTATGTAAACACATGCTATATCTGCTTTGCTGTCAGATGCTGACAGTGCATTTACACTTCTTGAGATGAATTGAGATCAACTTATTTTTCATTACATTGTCTTATAGAAAATGGATTATATTTTCATTGTGAAGAGGTATACACAGATATAGCTTCTGTTTGTTTTTTTAGACAGTGGGGTCAGTCTCAAGAAAACGAAAAGGAAGGAGCTGTACATAGAGAGAGTGCAGTGTGTGTATGTGTGTGTGTGTGTGTGTGTGTGTGTGTGTGTGTGTGTGTGTGTGTGTGTGCCTGCCTGTCTGTGTGCAATACTGCATCCAGGTCACATCTACATCCAGGGTCAAACTGCCTAAGCCTCACACACTAGGATCAGTGAAATGCCAGGTCATCAGGAGACGACCAGAGATAGAAGACACTGCACCAGCTCTGGGTGTCTTAGGATGTGTTCAGTGATGCTTGATCTTGTCTAGCATTCATAGGACACAACCTTCAATTCCCCAGCCACCAAAGAGAAGAATTGCATGGATGCAGATCCATTGTGTGAGGTCACCCCTTGGGTGGGTTGGCCTTCATCAGTCCAGAAAACAGTTCTGATGAACTGTCCCCCCTGAAGACTTCGACACCAAGTTGAAAGAAAGGTCATTGTGAGAACGTGGCATGAATGATTTTAGAATTTGACCTTTTTTTAATTTATTTTTCTTGATGAGCATCAACAAGGATGATGAAAATGATGCTGAGGAGTCCCGCGTTTGTCTGAGACTACATCACAGGCCTGGACTCTATGCTTCCTTTGATAACATACTTAGCATTTATCAAACCTGAGAGATGCAGACATCTGCAGTGTTAGTCAGCCCTGATGGGTTGGGCAAGAGAGAGGTTGGCCAGGCTGTAAACTCAGAAGAGTTGAAAAGGTTGACAACCCTAGGTAACAACCGGTCAGGGCTGAACAATTCTTGAAATGTCCGCCTCAAATGGGATTCTAACCCATGACCTTCCTGTCCAAAATGAGAGAATTTTCTTTTGGCTTCATGATTAATGAGGACCAGATGATGAAGAAAATGATATGGAATTTTTATTTTAGGCAATGTGGCAGGATTTCATGATGTATTGTAATATTGGCTTTACTTGATGAATTAGAAACGTAAGCAGTGCTGGTGAGGAAACAGAGCAAGGTTGTCAAAGACACATACTTAAAAATGAGAATAGCTGCATAATCCCAGTTTACCATTTTATCCTTTAGCACACTCAATTCTAGATAGAGTTCCAACCTGAATACCAATTTTGACTGGGGTCCAAATCCACTACCTCCCAGTCATCAGTCTGCGATGCTAACACACACACACACACACACACACACACACACACACACACACACACACACACACACACGCACACGCACACGCACACACACACGCACACACACACACACACATTTCTAGATTCATTATAATCACATGCACATAATCTGTGACTTGATAGTTAATAACAATCAGTGTGTGCATGTGTATGTGCATACATGTGCTCTCAGTGTGTGTGTGTGTGTGTGTGTGTGTTGTGGACAGCCAACGGAAGAGCTGATCAGACGAGTGCCTGGTGGTGCACATGCCAGCTGCAAAGCCAATGCCTCAAAGAAGGACAAAATGTACCGTGAGAAATCTGAGTCACAGTCCAAGCACAAGAAAAAGAGGAAAAAAGCAAAATCGTCTGTATCAGGTGAGTGTAATTGTCTTATCACTTGAGGAAGAGGATTGTATAGGTGCACTTAGTCATTTGCTTGTATACTAAAGTATTTTGCAAATGCATCTATTTGGAGATGTAGCAGAGAAGAAATATTGGATCAGTGAAGAAGAGTATTATGAAAGTCTGTTCTTGTATTTGTGCATATTTTATTTCATGCTTTCCTAAACTTTGGAAAACATGTTTGTTCATTTGTTTTTGTTTTATATATAAACCAGTATGATTAATAGTTCAATTACTTCATTCATTAAATATTCTGGAAATAGTGGAAAGAAGCAGAGTTGAATATGGAAGTGTAAAGTGTTTTGTGGTTATGTTTTGTTTTGTCTTGTTTAGCCATGCATTCAGCTTTCACTTCTGTATATGTGTCCTATAAGACACTGTCAGTGCAGTTTAAATTAATGTAGCAAACCAGTTAATAATATGAAGTGCTTAGAGGCATTCACACATCAAAGGTTACACTGTTCATTTTCTTTCTCTCAGAAGTTGAACTAATCATCTCTTTCTGTTTTGTTTTTTTTCTTCTTTTAGGATTAATTAGAGATGGGTTTATAAAAGATAAAAGCTCACAGCATGCCCCAAACCTTTTGATCCTCCCGTCTTCTCCACACTTCTCCCTCCCACACCTTTACCCTATCGCTCCCCCTTCCCCCCCACCACAACCCCCCTTTTTTTTTTTGTCATCATTGGTGTGGTTGCTTGTGCAGAAAGAGATTGTGTAGCATCACAGAACCTTCACCACAGCTGTTGTGATTGTTACAACATGTTTCTTGTGCTGTAAGGGGCCTGTGTTGTTGCCCTTTTTACCAGCATCACACCTGCAACACCTACGGCTGTTGCAGAGGCCGACTCTGCTGCAGGCAGCAGGCAGTGTGCTGCTGCACATGAGTGTGTCCTGGATACGGATTGTGTTGTCCGTATGCAAAGGTGTGGAACTGAGTCTTGCAGTTATTGAATTGGAATTTGGTTGCTGGGGCATTTGGTGAATTTTTTTCTTCCATTCATTCTGTTCTTGTTTGAAGAAACTAACCAAGTGTTCAGTTTTTGTATCACCATTCCAGTTTGTTTGGCATCTAATTTAGAGGGTCTGTCATGAGTTGTCTTCCTTGTTTTCTGCCAAGCCCATGAATTTCAGATAGCAGTTTGTGTCCAGGTGGTGAATCCATGTTTCGCACTGGGTGCTTCAACTTTTTTTTTGTGGTAGTGCAGAAGAATTTTGACAGATTGTGACTAAGGTTTTTCACTCATGGCTGTTGTGATCTAAAATTTCAAGGCATTTGAAAGATGCCAGAACAAATGCCATCACTGTCACGTTTGAAATTTGCAAGCAGAGATGATTGTGTGCAGTGTGATGTACACTGACATACATGCTGGTTTGTGGCCATTAAAGCTGTGCAATAAGAGTCACAATTGGGGTGGTCAATAAATCATTTGTGGACCACTTTAGATCACAGTGGTGGCAATGTGAGTGGAGAGTTTTCCCCAAGTGTGTGAGCATTGATCACTTGCATGGGCTGACCTCTTGTGTCACAGCAGTCTTTGCTCAGCTTCCTGACAAAGTCTGCCTCATTTACCCTTGTCTTAATCTGGTGTTGCCACCAAGGTCTTCCAAAGAAGACAGCTTTGATGGATTCAGTGCAGGTTGGGCAGAGTTCTTGTTCGTTGGACATCATGTGTATGGAAAAGCTAGAGACGTAGTGCAGTGCATTCAAGTTACATATGTCCCTGCATGGAAGATCATGTAGGTGTTTGTCCTTCTGTCATTAAAAGCAAAGCAGGATCACAGTTCCTTACTAATAAATGTAAACATGAAATGAGGCAGGGAACAGTAAAGAGTAAACAACAAACAAGTAGGGTAACTCATGGTACTGCCTGACTTGGAGTGATGACGCTTTTTTTCCATCTCTCGCTATCTTTTTGTTTACATTTTGGTTTCAAGTTGTGTTGATCAAATGACTGAGGTTGGAATGAAAATAGAGTGGAACAGTTGGAAAGAAGTGATGCAGACAACACCCTCCTTTCACACGCGGCTGCTTTCTGCATTCATAGCCTCTGCAGGACTTGTCAGTTAGTTGCTCCTTTTTTTACATTTTGAATAGGGAGAAAACAGGTTGGTTTCAAATATCTCAAAGAGAAAAAAAAGAGAGGATGTTTTCAGATTGGCATTTGTCTGAAAATTCCTATCAAGTCCAAATTGGTGTTTTAGCTGGCTCTTCAAAATGTAAAAAGGAAAAAAAAAAATAAGACTTTACTAAACTATCTAACCAACAGACACCTTAAAACTTGTGTAGCATGCTTCAAGTTCTATGAGGGACTAGCTTGTTACCCACTGGAACAATGCTGGTAACAATGTGCAAAAAAGAGAGAAAAAAAAAACACAAAAACCCCATGGTAAGTCCCTCAAGGGATTTTCACTCCAGACGTACCATTCACGTATTCTAAACACTTTGACATAGGGCGTTCAGGCTATTATGGAGTTCTGCTAGTACTTTTATAGTATTTCTGGCAATCTTCTGCTGCAGTATTGTTTCACTTGTTTCGATCATTTTCTGCTGAAAATGTGGAAGAATTTTGAGTAGTTTAGAGTCAGTCAGTAGTTAATTTTGGTGTGTTATTACCAAAGAATATTCACTGAACTTTACAGGTTTGAATTTTGTCTGTTTCTATGTGCATAGACCAGACACAGATACATGCATATACAGATTCCCTTTTTATTGAGATGGTGTGGCATAAAATCTATGAGAAGAAAGAAAAGAGAGCATTAAAGTGAACAAATGTAAAGTGAATTTTGTTATGAAAAAAAAAAAAAGAAAAAAAATGTACCCTAAAGATATAATGTGTAAATTGGAATATACATCCTTGATCCACATACTGTTGTGTGTATACAGGAGGGCAAATTGCCAGCCACCAATGGAGAGGCAAATGGCTGTGTTCAGAGTGCAGGGCTTACCAGAAAGCCACAGGTCATCCCTGCATAGGCCTGGGTTCTTTTCATAGGGAATGCAGCCACTCCTCATGCCGCTGCTATCACAGGGTGACTGACCGTGTGTTCAGCTGTGGCTGTAGGCTCGTATTGCTTGGCTTCCTTCTTACTGGTTCCTTGGACTTTCAGTCCAAAGGTTGATTGTAGTGCCTGTCACTGTTGGCACTGTAACGCTTTGCAAGCAATATCTGTATAATTTGGTGTGGTGATTCACAGTGTTTGAAGCAATGGCATTGTGATGAAGCAATGGCATTGTGAGAAGTTTGGAGCACTGAAAACCTTGACTATTTGGTAGCCGACTTCACAGCTTTTTATACTGGCACTGTAACAATTCAGAAACACTGAATGTTTGCACTGTTAAGAGTTTCACATCGCTAGTTTTATATGTAGTGGCATAGTAACACTTTGAAAACACTGAAAACATTCACTGTTTGGTGGGGTGATTTCACCGCTAGTTTTGTCCATAGTGACACTGTAACACTTTGAAAACACTGAAAACATTCGCTGTTTGGTGGGGTGATTTCACCGCTAGTTTTGTCCATAGTGACACTGTAACACTTTGAAAACACTGAAAACATTCGCTGTTTGGTGGGGTGATTTCACTGCTAGTTTTGTCCATAGTGACACTGTAACACTTTGAAAACACTGAAAACATTCGCTGTTTGCTGGGGTGATTTCACTGCTAGTTTTGTCCATAGTGACACTGTAACACTTTGAAAAAACTGAAAACATTCGCTGTTTGGTGGGGTGATTTCATAGTGACACTGTAACACTTTGAAAACTGAAAACATTCACTGTTTGCTGGGGTGATTTTCACCACTAGTTTTGTCCATAGTGACACTGTAACACTTTGAAAACAGTGAAAACATTCGCTGTTTGCTGGGGTGATTTCACCGCTAGTTTTGTACATAATGATTCTGTAACACTTTGAAAACACTGAAAACATTCACTGTTTGGTGGGGTGATATCACCGCTAGTTTTGTCCATAGTGACACTATAACACTTTGAAAACACTGAAAACATTCACTGTTTGGTGGGGTGATATCACCGCTAGTTTTGTACATAGTGACATTGTAACACTTTGAAAACACTGAAAACATTCACTGTTTGCTGGGGTGATTTCACCGCTAGTTTTGTCCATAGTGACACTATAACACTTTGAAAACACTGAAAACATTCACTGTTTGCTGGGGTGATATCACCGCTAGTTTTTTGTCCATAGTGACACTGTAACACTTTGAAAACACTGAAAACATTCACTGTTTGCTGGGGTGATTTCACCGCTAGTTTTGTCCATAGTGACACTGTAACACTTTGAAAACACTGAAAACATTCACTGTTTGCTGGGGTGATTTCACCAGTAGTTTTGTCCATAGTGACACTGTAACACTTTGAAAACACTGAAAACATTCGCTGTTTGGTGGGGTGATTTCACCGCCAGTTTTGTGCATAGTGACACTGTAGAAAACACCGAAAAACATTCAGTGTTTGGTGGGGCGATTTCACTGCTAGTCTTGTACATAGTGACACTGTAACACTTTGAAAACACTGAATATTTAGTGACACTGTAGCACTTTGAAAACACTGAAAACATTCACTGTTTGCTGGGGTGATTTCACTGCTAGTTTTGTCCATAGTGACACTGTAACACTTTGAAAACACTGAAAACATTCACTGGTGTGATGAGTTCACAGCTAGTTTTAGATCTCGTTGTGGCACCAAAATATGGGAACATGGACTATCTGCACAATTTGTGTGTTGATTTCATCATAACATGCACACAGTGGCTCTGTGGTACTTTAAAAACATGTTTGCATGGTTTGGTGTAATGATTTCACAGCTAGTGTTGTGTGTTGTTTAGAGCTAGGCCTGTGAATGTGTGTGTGAATGATAAGTATTTGGGACATGACTTTCCTCTATGTTAGAAAATGATAGGTCATGAGACAAGACTGTTCAATTAATTTTTCACTGCAGTCATTATGACAGAACACAGGCTTTCTTACACAGGCTGTGGAGGAAGATGGGGTTAACTTTTCATTGCAGTCATTATGACACAACACAGGCTTTCTTACACAGGCTGTGGAGGAAGAAGATGGGGTTAACTTTTCACTGCAGTCATTATGACACAACACAGGCTTTCTTACACAGGCTGTGGAGGAAGATGGGGTTAACTTTTCACTGCAGTCATTATGACACAACACAGGCTTTCTTACTCTGGCTATGGAGGAAGATGGGGTTAACTTTTCATTGCAGTCATTATGACAGAACACAGGCTTTCTTACTCTGGCTATGGAGGAAGATGGGGTTAACTTTTCATTGCAGTCATTATGACACAACACAGGCTTTCTTACTCTGGCTATGGAGGAAGATGGGGTTAACTTTTCATTGCAGTCATTATGACACAACACAGGCTTTCTTACTCTGGCTATGGAGGAAGATGGGGTTGGGAAGGGAGGTGTGGAAGAAGGGGGGCATGAAGAAGTTGGGGAGAGGGGATAAGAAAGGGTGTTAAAAATTCATAAAATCTTTGAAGGTCAGAAGCTCACCAAAGTAAACAGGGAGTCTTTATTCAGCAGCAGAACCAGTGTGATCAACATGAGCTGAAAAAAAAACAAAAAAGAAGGTTGTTTCTGTAGTTTTACTCTGTCACAGATCAGCAGAAAAATATGATGAGGGAAGTACATTCTTTGAGTGTGTGTGTGTGTGTGTGTGTGTGTGTGTGTGTGTGTGTGTGTGTGCGTGCATGCATGCATGAGCTGTTGTGTTCATAGAAGCCTATTGCTGTGTTACCTTTATCGAGCTCTTACTGATGTGTTGGCCAGTTGTGCATTCTGTTTTGATGCATGTCTTCCATTGCATGTTCTGAAGGTTACGACCTTGGCCTTGACTACTCAGCATCCAACCATCGTAGTAACGCAGACAAGGTGATCTTAGAGGGTGTAAATGCAGACAACAGATCATTTCTATGCTTTACATTTTTGTTCGTCTTGTTTTGTGTTGGCTTTGTCTACTGTAAAATGGAATGCTTTTTCATATATGGAAAAATAAATAAATTCATTCTGTCACGGTGTGAATTTGTATGAAGATGTTACTAAACAAAGACTGTAAATTGTTGCTTCTATACTTTGCAGCAAGGTCTCAGTCTCACTGAGAACTCCACAAGATGGACTGTTTAGTAGTCACACTTATTCAGCTCTGTTCTGAGGGCGTGCAGTGTGAATAGTACTTATTACTAGATAGAGGGCACTTCATTTTCAGTGGTTTCTGTTGAGAGATGCCTCTTTTTTTTATGCATATTGACTCTCCCTTTCCTCTTCCATACCTAACACTACAGCAGATATTAAAATCAGCTTGATCCTTGTCTTGCCAGGGTGGTTATAGACCCGGCTGCTTAACAAAGACAACCTTCACTGGCCTTTTGAGAGAGAGACCATGACTGTAACAACACACACACACACACACACACACACACACACACACATATGCACACACACACACACACACACACACACACACAGATCTGGGGGTTACACATGTCTGTGTAAACAAATACAGAGGGGGGAGGATGTATCAGGTTTAGGTAAACATAGATCTAGGTTAACATAGACCTAGGGGTAATGCTTATCTGGTTAAACATAGACCTAGGGCTAACACAGGGGTGCGTTTTCACAATATGGAAAACTGCAGTGTGCAGTTATGCGTTAAATTTCTATAAATGTAAATGTGAGCATATAGAGCCGAAACATGATGTGTGTTTGTGTGAATTGAAGTGCAGTGTGCACCCTCTGCGCATCAAATAATCATGCTTTGTTTGTAACTTGGCGATTACAGCAGTCATGTGTACAAGCTGGCCAGCACAGCTGAGTACCAGAGCTGATTTAACATGCGTAAGGCATTTAGAGCAGTAGACAGCGTGGTTAAAACTGGAGTTAGAAGTACCCCAGTTGTCCAGAAATGACATTTTGTCACAGATCATACAAGCATTTTTTTTTTCTTCCTCAGTTTGACAGCCTTGAAGAGGCTCAGTGTGATTAGCAGGGCTATTCTAATGAAAACTATAACGAAGAAATGTTGACTTTTTAGGTGATCTAGCACACAACAGCCTTAGTATACACATTTTCAGATGGAAGTTGCCACAGAATATGTGTATTTTCCATGTACATGATTATATTGTGTGCTCTTAGAGCAGTCAATTGTTGAAGAAAAAGTAAAGATTATTTTATTGAAAAAAAAAAAAAAAAACCCAACCACTACCACCTCCACTACCCCGCAAAAAAAAAAGAAGAAAATCTAACTTTTCTTAATAAATATTTTCCTTACACATTCAATCCATACCCAGTTTATTTTCATGTGGGGATTTAATTCCTTAAATTCTGTCGGGGGAGGTAAGATTGTTCAACCTGGTTCAGGAAGTTCTATGTTCACAGAAGTGTTCAAGAAAATGTCATTAATTTGAACTGAATAGGGAGAATAGAGACTGTTCTGTATTAAAGAAATGAAAAAGCTGGGCAATAGAGCTCTGTGGTAGACATGGTGAAGCAGCATGAGCAGACAATGATATTTGATGCTGGTGTTTTTCAGCTGATTCACAGATCGTTGCATCGCCAGCCAACCCCCCTGCACTTTTCTGATGATGAAGGTACATTTCATGTCAGGATGACACAGCTTTTTGTGATACAATGGCCCTTTGTTATTTCTTTGTTTATCTCTTTGTTTGTTTGCATGTTTTCCTTCCATGAATGTAAGTTTCATAATTGCTTAGATAGTGTTAATAATTGTTATGTAATGTATATTTTAAAGCCACCCCAAAGGGAAGGCCAGCAAATATACACACAAATAATGCTAACGTGGGAAATTTTTTGTTAAAAATGATGTTCTGCGTACTACTCCAAATGAGCAAACTGAATTTTTTGTTTTGAATGTAACTGAAGGTATGCTCACATCATTTCATCGCTCTCCTAGATGTACAGGTAACCCATGTGGACAGTTTCATACTAAATACTCGGTGATATCTTTTATTTCATTTTCATTTTTTGTTTTCAGATGAAACCATCTATGTAACTCAGCGTCATCCCCGCTCTGCCAGCTCCCCGATGCGCTATCGTACACGATTTGAGTACTACCCACCACCACCAGTGACTCCCTTCTACCCTGTAAGTAGATATGCTCACACAACAAGAAACAAAATGCGGAGAATTACTGTAACTGAAACCATGGAGCGTAAATCTTCTCATCTGCCAGTGGGCAGATCAGGAGAACTACTTGTGTGTGTACCAAGAGCACTGTGTATGTACATCAGACGATACACACTTGAAGTTAGCAGTGAACTAAAACATCGTGGCATCATCAGAAGGGTGATGCCTGATCATGTAGGCCTGTAACTAAACATTTTGTCAGTAAGGGTTAATTAGTTGCTGACCATCTTATGTTGGATCAAATCAGGCACTGCTGATGACCTGATAGAAGTGACCCAGCAGTAGTACAGTGTCACGAGTGGTGGGTTGCCTTGCAGTGTTGTGAGTTGATCCAGTTGCTGTTATTGTACACACTGTGATGAGTGGTATGGGGTTGATACCACTTTGATTGTGCAGGAACATAGTTTGGCAACTAGGGTAATGAAAGATGAAAGAAAAATAAAGTATGTCAGGCTTGTCTCTCAGACGCAGTGGAGATTTAGCTCAATGTGTTATCATTGATAAAAAGAAAATGAAAATAAAGTGCAAAAAGATTGCCAATATTTTAATCAAGATCTAAAACTTTACAGCCTCCTGATCGCATTCGACTTATGCCCCACAACAAGTCATCCTGGTATGATCTGGAGCTCTAGGAAGATCCTGACGAGCTCCAAACCCTTATTCATCAGAGACTGAAGGGTTAGTTGGTGCTGCTCTCCTGCACTGTTCTACTCCCTTCCTCTCTCTTCAAGTTTCACCTGTGTGTGGGGGAGGGGTGTGTGTGTGTGTGTGTGGGGGGGGGGGAGCATATGCATGATAACATGCAGGCATGTATGCTGATGTAACTGATGATTTTATTCTTGATGTATAGGTCTTCAGCTTCTTTTGCATATGCCCTCATCAAATGTACAAAATACCTGCAAGGGATGATCCAGATAACTTATCAGTTGTCCTACCATTTCAAACTGTTTGTAGCACAAATTTCAATCATCCATAGGACAAAATTTCCACCTTTTCCTCCAAACTTTGTATGCACAAATTAGGCATTAAGTCTACTTAGTTCTTTTGTAGAACTTGCAAAAAAAAAAAAATACTGTGCAAAAATCCCTGTTTGAAAGACAAGTTGTTGTGCTTCCTAGACACTGCAGGGGGTCATTGGAGCGCTACACTTAAGAATAGTAACTTAACTAGGTTCCTTCACTTCTGTTGGTCGTGTGCCAAAGACTGAGTTTCTTGTGTATGAATGACAATCTACTTAGCAGACTTTTTTTGATAAGCTGATATGCATTGGCTTTAAAAAAGAAACAAAAAAATGTACACACAGACACTTGTACATACATGCACAAAACATAGACACATGTATGCACACACATACACACACACGCACGCACGCATGCACACACGCACGCACATATGCACGCGAACACGCATGCACACACACACACATTGAGATACACATGCACATGCACAGGCATGTGTGTGTATGTATATATATATATATATATATATATGCGCGCATGTGTGTGTGTGTGTGTGTGTGTGTGTGTGTGTGTTTGCAAATGTCAAAAGGTGGGAAATGGTACTGATAATGATATTTGTTCACTTTTCAGATTTATTCACTCAACAGAAATCATTCATGGAGCTTACTCTCCATAGGACTGTGACTTTGGGAATACCATCTGTGCACTGTGAACACTACAATGACTGAAGGACTCTGAACCATGTGAAACAGCGACATTGTGTGGCATAGGCATGGGGGTGAAAGAAAGCATGAACTCTGCTTGGGACAAGTGGTCTGGGCACAAAAAGTTGTTCTGTCTGTTTCGTTTTTCTCCTATCTCTTTACATCCCTATTCTTGTTCTCCCGCACTTGCCTCCCCTCCTGTCCTTCCTTTTTGTTATCAAGTGAATGAAGCATCTTTTTTTTTTTTAGATGTCTGTCTCCTATTTATGTACTATCTCCATGAGGATCTTCCTCTAATCAGTTGAGCATATTTTGTTTTATAGTGGAATGGACATTTGGTGATACAGATGCACAGAAACAATGGAAGGGTTTTGATAGGTCAGGTGAACTGTCAGTCTTTCAGATTTTATTTTCTTGGTAAGTCTTGAAGTAATTTGGAGCTTTTCCATATCAAGATACGTGAGTTCTACATCTTCTTCCTTACCATGAAATTGTCTTTGGCTAAATCAAGTCCAACAGAATGACCCCACGTGGATAATGGTTGGAAGACTATGGGGTCAATTGTTTTTTAGATAAAGATTTTCAGGAGATGATGACCTGACTATTGAAGAAGTTCTGAGCCTGTGTGTTGACCTTAACTGGTCTGGAAGGACTGGGCTGTGGGAAAGGAGAGTCAGTCGGCTTGGGCGTTTTCTTTCACAGCCTCATGTTTTTGTGTGTCTGTGATAGCATTTGCCTCAGTGACCATATCGTATTGCCAAAGACTTTTGTCTGTTTTCTCCTTTTTTTATCAAATGGAGGAAATAGGTTTGTTTGATTTTTTTGTAATCTGTGTTCCTCTTGTATTTACAAGTATGCTATGTACTTGCTTGTGCCAGGTTTGACATATTAGAAATCATGCAGTGGTTCTTTCATGTGCCTTTCAATGGAACGTATTGATTGCTAACGTAAAATGTTGTTTTGGATCTGGAAGTTTTAAATGTGTTTAATTTTCTTTGGTCATATGGTTAATGGCATTTTTCTTTTGTTTTTGCTTTGCTTTAGACATTGTAGGTTAAATTGTGTAGGTTAAATTGCAACCTCCAAATTTTTTTCATGTGTTTCGGAATAATAGAAAGCATTTTCAGCCATATGAAAGTAGAATATGATGTTAAACCATAACTGTACCTACGCATACAATTTATTCATATGCTGTTTTTGTGAGTGTGTATTAATTTTGGTAGCAAAGGATACAGAGGTAAGTCCAAGAGAGAATTAGCATACATGTATTAAAACACATCAGAATAAGTCTTCTAGGATTTGTAGCACAGAATATGTTTTCATATTCTGTGCAGGAGTGTGCCGTTATAATCTAGACAACTGTGGAAATAAGCATTAGATATGATTTTTCTGTATTTAGAAATAACTGGCCAAAGAGAGGAAATCTATATATGTGTGCTGTGTGCTGCTGTTGTGTGTTCACTTACTCAGGTACTTTATTTTTCTGCATGGAGGTGAAAGATATACTATTTACACAATGGGTTACTTTGAACTTAAATTTTTTCTTGTTTCCTTTTTGCTCTGTTTTGAGAGTTATAATGCATATATGTTATTCAGTTTGATAGCTGTTATGAGAATTAAATGTTTGTTATTCATGAAGCTGAAATTCAAATACACACAGCAGTTATATATATATCATATTCCTCGGCACACACACACACACACACACACACACACACACACACACACACACACACACACACACATGCATGCACGCACGCAAGCACGCACGCACGCACACACGCACACACGCACGCATGCACGCACGCAGAGTCAATCAGAATCATATGCACACATGTCTATGCACCTACATACAGCACACACACACACACACACACACACACACACACACACACACACACACTCACACACACACACACACACACACACACACACACACACACACAGGGTAGCTTTTAATTCACAGGTACATATCCAGATGGCCGAGTTCTAAATATGACTCTTTTTTTTTTTTTTAATTAGCACGGCAGGTTTCAGGCTGGGAGATGGAAGGTGCAAGTCTTGCCACTGGCACCGATTTGTTGGTCCTGACTAGCTCTTACAAAGAGTGGCTGAATGAGCTGTGGGCCCAGGTGGGAAGACAGGTATCACACACTTCACTTCATTCCACTTCATGGGTCCATCTGTGAGAGTGTTGCTCAAATTTCTTGACCAACACTTGCAGGTGTTTGTGTCTATAAGGCCTGGTTGATGCCATGATAGGCAAGAGAGCACAGGCCGGCCATGTAGTATACCAGAACAAAACTTTGTTGCACAAATGGAAAACGCCAATGCTAGAGCCTAAATTTATTTTATATCAAGAAAAATGGTATAATGTGTTGCTGCACACCCACACTATAGAGCTCAGAGCTGGGAGAGTACTTTGTGAGCAGTGCATAACGCTGGAGCCCACATGCAGGCGGCATGCATGGAAAAGATAAGTCAGATGATGGAAGACAGATTTTTAACGAAGTTGCCGGTATGTTTTTAAAAGGTGTATTTTAAACAGGTGTGTGTGTGTGTGTGTGTGTGTGTGTGTGTGTGTGTTTAATGACTTGTGAGTTGACTTCAGTGCTGTGACAGCCCTGATATGGCCCTTTGTGGTGGGCTGGGCTTTAAGTAACATTACCTTACCCTACCTTACATAATTTGCAGTTTTGTTTGGAGTGATATTATTTATCCACATATTATCTGTCTGTTAGAGTTGGATCTGAGTACTTAGAAATGCTGTTCTAGTTTCTAAAGAGCGTATTACAAAGATATTTCATTGATTGAAGAGTTTGCTTGGTCTTAAGTGAAACAGTATGCTTGCGGTAGGTAAGGTAAATAGTGTGTTGCATTTGTAATGAAACATTCTTCTTTTTTCAGACTGCATATTTTAAAATTCAAACAGATTAAGGAAGAAAGCTGTTTACAATATTTCTTCAAAAGGTTTATATCTTTGTTTAGAAAACAAGATGTTATGCATAATGCAAGGACCAAACTATACTTTTCATGCTGTTAGTCTTTAAACAAAGTGTTCTGTTTTAAATGAAAAATCTGACCAAAATGCAACAGCATTACTAACAAATCTGGGGAGAACTTTGTTTAGTACTTGACAGAGTGGCCAGATGAGCGGGCGTAGTTTTGCCTGTGACCTATCTGTCTGTCTCTGTACTTGATATATGCTTTGGTAGAGCCTGTCATGGCACTGATTAAAGCTGAAAATCCCAGTGTGTTCATGTATTGTTCATGGGCGAGTGTGTGTGTGTGTGTGTGTGTGTGTGTGTGTGTGCGTGCGTGCGTGCGTGCGTGCGTGCGTGTGTGTGTTACACACATGGTCTACAGTTTATGCAGCTAAGAATGATTAAACTCCAGGAACTGCCACGGTGGATGAGTGGTATTGCAGCCAGGCAAAAATGAATGCATCCTTATCTTTTATGCTTTAACATTCAAAGGTTCAGTTACATGACTTTGATGCATACAGATCATAGAGTCCTTTCTCTTTTTGCTTGTTTTCAGTCAGGTATTTGAACTTGACATATTTACATTACTCATGCTGTGAACAGTTAAACTACGTGAATGAACTGTCATTTGCTTTTGTCAGTAGCAACATGCTGAAGTCAGTCAAGGCAATCATCATGAGAGTTGCAGTTGAGGGAATAAATCACTAAACAACAGGCCTCAGTCAGACTGATATTTCTGTGCTTCACTATTGAATTGCAAAAATACCAGATGTTGATGACCAGCATTTTATGCCAAGCAGCGGTGTTCTAATCAAAAACATTAGCAAAAGTGTCGAAGCTTGATTCAGACTTCTACCACACCAAAAGTAAACATAGATCTGTAAAAAGTGGTCAGGTATCAGGTCATCATAAGAGCATGATGATACAGTTTGGGTAAGGTCATTTTGAGCAAGACGAGACTAACCAGAAAGTAGTCCTTCAAAAAGACAAACTGGACTGGATCGCACGGTAGGAGAGTGAGACGACATGTACACAGACTTAGCACAGGCACATGAAATTAGAAGTGAAGACAACTGAAATGACGCACAGCTGAAGTCGGCCAAGAACCGAATCTTCTAGAAGCGTGTGATCCTAATTTCTTCCAGGAATTTCAAAGACTCAATGGTAATGGTGATATGTACTTTTCCCCTAGGTGAGAGATCAAAAGCGCAGCAGGTTTTACATGACATCTCAGCAGGATGGAGTGAAAAATCACATAACAACATCTTTCCCTGTTGGTTCAGTGCTTACAGCATCGGCTGGCAATGTATGAGAAAGACTATTGAACAAAAGGCTCATCTGTGCTGAGTGTTGTTGCTGCTTTACGTTTCTGGGATCTTTATTAATACCTTGCTGAAAGCAGTGGACGTCTTCTCGTCCATCCTTCCAGCATTCTCTCTGATGAGCCATGCTGACAGTGAATGGTGAATGTCCGTTGAGTCTTTAAGGTGGTTTCTATCCAGTTTTCAGAGTGAGAGTTTGAAGGCTTTTGAGCCTGTCTTAGTGGTCCTAGCCCTTTTGTCCCCACTTCTGGCAGATCCACTGCAGAATGATGTCCTGGTTTCTGATTGCTGTGATCCCTGAACAGTTTGACTTTGAGAAAGGATCTCGGTGGCATGTTTATGCTGCAGTTTTTCCGGTTGGTGGTTGCTGCTCCAGTCCCTTGTTACTGTTGTTGTTGTTGTTGTTGTTGATGATGATCGTTCAGGAGTCTGCTTAAGAAATCGTGCAGCAGGCGTATATTCCTCTTTGTCTTCTTGTCGCTTGGCTGCTAACTTGATAAATTTGAAGATTCTACCGCACTTTATAGCCAACCGTTGGTCCGGTGCAAAGAGAGGACTCGGGGAAGGGGGAGTGGGGGAAGGGAGATGCTGGTGTCGTTACCAGGCATAATGCTAATCCCAATCTGAAGGGGTTTGGTGACGCCCAGTCCTGCCTAGTACGGGGTCAGGCCGACCTTAAATTGAGAAGGCGGCTGCGCCTAGCTTTTGGGTCTGCTGATCGGCGAGAGGGAGGGTTGGGGGTGGGGTGGGTGGCAACTGAGTTTTAGATTGTGGTTGTGTGCAGCCTCCCCTTGAAGGAGTCTGGCCAAGTGCTCCTCTGGGGGACCGTTCCACTGAGGTTTCATGCATGGAAAGGTGGACTTCCTGTGCTGAGGGCGTTGGGACGGGATATTACAAGCATATGACTTGCACCTGTGGCGACTCTTCTGGTGGCAGCTGGTTGGAGGATGACTGGAGTCGACCACTGTGAACCTATGATAATACTTGTACGTAGTAGCAAGATGGGCTTACTGGGTCGTATCTCTGATATGACTCATTTAAGCTGGGGCAGCAAGCCCCCAGATTTTGTGATCCGGTGGTAGTTCCGGCAAACACACCATATGGAGTAAACTTTCTTCACATATAATCAAATTTGTTATGGGCTGCTGGCTGCAAAGAATTGATGAATGATGGCAGTAGAGGGCTCAGACATTGAGGATCAAAGCCTATCCTAGTCTGCCTTGCTGTAGTGCGGCACGGGGCATGGAATATTCTGTTCCCTGGCCGCGTGGAACTGGAGCTGCAAGTAAACTATGTCGTGATCCGATTGGCCACACGTAGATTCCATGCGGTGAACGAGCTCTGAGTGGCTGAGACAGAACAGGTTCAGGGTGTTCTCACTTCTAATTGGCTGTTTATGCTCCAGACATAGGTCTGTCAGAGTGTCCTTTAAATGATGATGGAGACCAAGGTATCGGGCTCCCTTTTCACACTATCCCCCTAGCCTAATCAAAGTCTGGGAAGTTGATGTCTGGCGTAGGTGTAACCCAGGTTCACGCACGCTTTACCCCAAGGAAACAAAAATACACAATGTATTGCCAACTTTAAATTTTAATTCCAGTCACTGTCTTTCCTGCAATTCCAAGAATACAGTCTTCCAAATTTGAACTACCAAAACAATTCAAAATATACCCTCAGTATAGGTGGTTAGGATAATGAAAGCAATAAAACAATGGGATAGAGAAAAAACAAGAAATAGCAGATGCGGAAAAGTAGCACTGAAAAAGGAAAAATAATAAACAGTCACTTATTAAATAGAAAATTACAAGCAAAAAACAATAGCAATCAAAACACTAATTCAAGTTTCCCAATTAACATTGGAGAACAAAAGGGTGGGCACATATTTAAATCTGTTCCCCTGGCAGGATCATTACATCAAATAACCCCGTTAACAACATTCTCCATTTTACTGTTAGAAGGGGATAGTGTCAACTCCACTGTGATCAAATCCAATCGTCAAATTGAATAGCAGGGAATTACACACATCCCAGCCAACACCGGATGGGTTTGGCAAAACCACAGCTATGCCCAAGTGTGGTCAGTTCACAATTAATACTAATAGGCCCATAGCCTAACAAAACATTAATTCACCCTTGACATTTGCCATTCCAGCCAAATAGTACCCACTTTGTCAGCATTACCTCAACACCAGAATATGAACTGCTGACCCTCAGTAGAATTAATAGTTACATTAATGCTCGGAAGCATTAAGAAAAGGTCCCCACAATATCCGCAATCAATAGAACTACCTAAAGGAATGAAAATAATATCAAACAAAAACAAAAGAAAAATGGAATAATCATCAGAAGATCAGTCAAAACCACAACACAGCATTGGCCACGATTAGGTTACGGCCAAACTAAGAGAGCGCATAAAGTAATGCAAGGTCATTGTGCCCGCATTCAAAGAAAATCAAACACATATATATATACAAGCGACACACATCATGTCCAAAACATGAGAATTAACTTAAGTATTGTGTCAAACTATCACACCTAACATGGTGTAATACATTATGCCGATCAAATGGTAATGCGTCCAAATAGCCTGCACACAGTAAAACCGAAAAACGCTAGTGAAATAAAGCATCATACGATCTTGCTCTCTAGGGAACAATCAATAACGAAAAGCAGGGATAGCCAATTGTCAACACCGAAGACTATCGACATCCCATAATATTTTCTCAATTAATAACATAATTATAACGCACCCCCTTTGATATCACGCCGCCAAACTCTCTAAAACCGTTGACTTCATTTAAAAATAACAGTCCAAACTATGAATGGTGATTGAATTAACAAAAACTAACTGCAACTACCCAGCTAACATATTTCACTATTGTATTCCTTCAAAACACAATGAATGCCAGGCTACAACAGAATTTGGAACAACATAAGGCAAAATTCGGCGAAATGCGAAAATTTGAAGGAATGCACAATGAAAGGCAAAAACCTAATTTTATGCTTAATCCTATTTGAAAACAGCATCTAAAATTTACACCAGTAATTTGTTGACCCACTGTCAACCAATCTAATAATAATACACCAATTTAAGCATATTAGTCCCTAACTATAAACTCAATTCCGCAATCTAAACTAAATACAGTTTTTAATATTTTGATCCAGAGAACCACGACTACTAATAAAAACCCATAAATTAACGTAACCTACCAACATACAAAATAATAAATGACCAAATTCTGTATCCACCATACATACACAATCATCCGCTCCCACAAAACTAATATGACTTCCCCAAACACAATCCTGTATTGTCACTCACATTATTAATACTTATAACGAGTTATCCTAAAACTTTGCTCCTCTAAGTCTTTATAAAGTAAAACATAGTGGCTGCCTACCACATGGTCATTCTAAAGCCCACAAATGTGCAAAATCAAAATCCTTTTAAATCTAAACATTACACCACAATCCAGTAAAATAAAATCATGAAAACGAAACATAACACAATACAATATTAACTACATACATATTTTTCTTCAAACAAACTCAACTAACCTGATTTAGCACTAACTGCATCTGCCAAGATTCAAGTGTGATCTTCCCTCTCTTGTCCCAGCAGGAAGTGGCAGAAGAACACCAACAGACCGGAAGTGTCTAATTACTCAGACCTACTGAAAATGACTATTTAGCGCAAACTCACTAATTTTAAGACACTCATCTAATTACTAAGTCAAATAAAAAATATATTATAAATTATACATTGACAACCTTAAAATTACTAACCTGACCACATTAGACAGGTTACAATCACCCCTCCTAAAAAAAAAATGTTTACATACCTCAATTTATGTCAAATGGAAAATTGAAGGTGCAAACATTTGGGAAAACACTAATACACATAAAATAATTAGATGCATCCCCAGAAAAAAAACATAATTAGCGATGTCTTGATCTTAATGCCACTAGGTCAAAACATGCTGCAGGTTACTTATTAAGTGATCACACGGCAAATGTTAAAGGAATCCCTAATTGAACTTTAGCGGTTACCGCAAGCACGCCAATCTCACATTTTGACCCACTAACAGTGTCGTCCAAACTAGTAAGTTTACCAAAAACTACTCATAAAAGTGATTTCAAACATATTCACTGTACCCTAATTACACAGTAATTTAGCACAGTAAAGCAACAAATGCGAAACGTGTCAAATAAACACATTTGACACAATTAATCAAAACATACATATGAACCAGCCCACTCACACTGTGACAACCACTCTGAACACTCGCCCAACAGGGCTACACCGTTGCATGTCCAGTGGAAACCTCTGTTAAAGTGTCCAAAAATAAGTCCAAAATGGTCAACCCAAGATGTTTGGCGGGAAATCATAATAACCAACAAATTTTCCCTGAGTAAAAGGTTTGAGAAACTTCCACAAAACTCGACACGTACCAACTACCAAATGCGTTGGTGCCACCAAGAACACTCCAAAGAAAATGTCTTCAGTTGAAAAAGTAAATACAGCACACCAAAAAACACAACACAATAACCTTAAATTGTGTATGAGCAATTATTTACAATGTGAGAAGTACTCTGAGTACCTGCTCAACCACAGCAACACGCTCAGGGTCTAAAGGGCTATCAGCTAACATGTGCAAACGGTACTGAGCCTTGTCAACTAGACCCTCCTCCAAATGCTTCCGGATTTGGACCACATGGGTTAAATTCAGTCTGTCTACAGGCTTGGGTTTCCTAAGGGATCTTCTTAGGGCAGGAGTGGGGGTTGGAATTTTCTCAGTGCTACTGGTACTGTCCGAATCCTCTGAATTGGAGGAAACTTCTGACTGAGACATGTCATTCAATGCTCCCGAAGTAGACTACCCACTATCAATTCTTCATTCACAGGCTGCTCAACCTGCTGATCTGCAGACTGACTCACATCGGGCTGATCCCCCCAGCCCTGGTCCCTGTCAACCCGTACCACACTTTCTACTGGAGGATCATCCTGACCAACAACAGACCTAGGAAAGTATTCAGTAGCATCGGCCTTCAGTTTCCCTATGGAAGGCACCACTGGAGCAATTTCAAGAGTGCACCCTTGAAACTCATCTGTCACGCCTAAGACAGACTCAGGTTCCTGAACAACTATACAAGGTGGAACTTTAGGCCTAACCTGCACTGGAATTTCCCTAAAAGCTTCCTGAACTGGAGGGTCAATCATACCTATAGGTAACAAATAATTTCTATGGAGAGTTCTCTTTGGGCCCTGTCGCTGCTTCATCTTGGACCGTATACACTGGCAGACCATCCTTCTTTGCTATCACTACATGAACCGCATTCTCCCACCTATCACTCAACTTTGAATCTAATCTTGGTCCTAACTTGCGAACTAACACTCTGTCTCCAATTTCCAACTCAGCCGCTCTTGCAGCGACATCATACCTAGCCTTGTTCGTGCGTTTGTTTTGGCCATGTTTTCAGAAGCTTCTGATAAGCAGATGCTAGCCTTTGTTTCAGACCCTTGATGTAGTTTGAAGGTGACCCTTGTCTCTTGAGACTAATATCTATGCCAAATGCAAGGTCAACAGGTAATCTAGGATGACGACCGAAAAAAAACAAAAAGTACGGGGAGTGCCCGGTACTCTGGTGAATGCAGCAGTTGTAGGCATGCACCACTTCTGGAAGGGTTTTCATAATATTTATCTCTTGAGTATCTTCTAAACTCCTGAGCATGCCTAACAGGGTTCTGTTCCACCTTTCTACAGGGTTACCTGATGGATGGTATGGGGTGTCCTACATTTCTCTATCCCAGCTACCTGACACAACTCCTTTACTAGCTTGGATTCAAAATCCCTACCCTGATCAGATAAAATACGTCTGGGAAAACCATACGTCATGAAACATTCCTTCCACAATGTCCTAGCTACAGTTCTAGCAGTCTGGTCTTTTGTGCGCACAGCGTGCCCAAATTTTGTGAAATGGTCCATCATGACAAGTATGTTATGCTTCTGGCCATTTGCCTCAATGGTGAGGAAGTCTATGGAAAGAAGTTCCATTGGGCATGTGGTCACGATGGAGTTCATTGGAGCTTTCTGGCACTTAGCACCCTTCCTAATACAGCGAGAACAGTTTCTTTATCTTCTGTTCCAGATCTCTGGCCATGTAGGGCCAAAAGAACCTCATCCTAAGCTGTGCAATGCCATCTTCAAAATGGGTGTGGAAAAGGTCATCATGCACCCCCTTTAGAGCAGCTTTCCTGTAGGGCAAGGGAAGAACTAACTGGAAATGGCTGACCTGATTATCTGTCCCAACCTTCCTGTACAACACTCCCTGCTTCAAGACAAACTTCTTTTGCTCCCTAGCATAAACCTTGAAATCTGGACCATGTGCCTCGGCTGTATCTAGCATCTTACCGCGCTCCAAGCACTTGATGATGTAGGAGAGATGCTTGTCTGCCAACTGAGCCTTCCTCCAATCTGTGACTGTATTGATGGACTCATGCTCAGCTTTGGGGTCAAGTATACCATCTGGTATTAACTTGGGGTCAGTCATCAACTGCTCAACGGCAGGAAAAACATTATCCTTGTCAATCAGAAACCCATCCTCATCCTCAGCAACTCCTGGTAAACTGTCACAGGTATTAGGACCAAATGAGTGAACATGATGGGACTGTAGTATGGCTTGTACAGAGTCTGAGGCAATAGAACTAAAACTCTCTAACTGATCCCTGTCAAAGAAGACTTGGCTTTCTGCACTAAAAAAGCTACATCATCTAAGGACTTCTTATACTGATCATCAACACAGGGGTCCTCTCGAGGAAGTCTTGACAAAGCGTCTGCATCTGTGTGAGTTAGTCCCTTCTTGTACCTAAGTTCAAAGTCAAAAATGGAGAGTGAAGAGAGCCACCTGTGACTCGTGGCATCCAGCTTTGCATTTTTTAAAATGTAGCAAAGGGGATTATTGTCTGTGACCACTGTCACCTTGGTACCCAAGAGGTAGTCCCTGAACTTTGTCACACATTGCCCATTTCAATGCAAGGAACTCGCGCTTGTGAGCTGGGTAATTTTGTTCAGACTTGTTTCAGCCCTCGACTAGCGTAAGCAATGACCTTGCTTTTGCCCTCAAACTCTTGGTAAAGGACAGCACCTAATCCCACACCACTAGCATCGCAATGGACAACAAATGGTTTGGAACGATCGGCTAGACCTAGTACCAAGTCGCTGGTAAGTGCCGAGATCAACGACCTGAAAGAATTTTTCTTGGGCGTCCCCCCAAGAAGAAGAAACCGAAGAAGAAAGAGTTATCTTGCCTTGCTCTTTCCAGACTTAGAACGACTTCCGGGGCATAACCCACAGTCAAATCATTCAAGGGTCTTGCAAGTGAAGAGAAATTTGGGATGAAGCGACGGTAGAATCCTGCAAACCCGATGAAACTCTTCACATCCTTTACTGTTTTTGGCCTGGGCCAATCTTTGACAGTAGCTATCTTGTCTGGATCAGGACGAATAGTACCTTCAGATATCACATAGCCCAAGTGTTTGACTTGTGTAGCACCGAAAATGCATTTCTCAGGATCAAGCTTCAGGTTGTACTTACATAGTCTCTCTAGTACCCTAATGGTACGCTCTTCTAGTTCTTCAAGGGTTTCAGCATGAATCAAAACATCATCTAAAAAGATAATCAATTGTGTCAAGTTCATGTCACTAAAGACTGCCTCCATGAGTCTCTGGAAGCAGGCTGGGGCGTTGGCTAAACCTTGACTGAGCCTGTCCCACTCAAAAAGACCAAAGGGTGTTATGAAAGCTGAGTACCTACTTGCCCTCTCTGTCATTGGGACCTGGTAGTAAGCTTTACATAGATCTAAAGTTGTAAAGAACTTTGCCCCATTGAGTGTTAATAGGAGATCTTCAATTTTGGGGATGGAATAACTATCTTTGACAGTCCTAGCATTCAGTTTCCTGTAATCTATGCACATCCTGAGTGCGCCTGTCTTCTTCCTAACGAGCACAATAGGACTCGAAAATGGGGAATTGGATGGGCGGATAATCTTGGCATCCAAAAGCCCCTTAATGTGTTGTCTACACTCCTCAAAGTCCCTTGGGGGTATGGGCCTAGCTCTCTCTCTGATGTCTGGGCCTGGTGTGATCTCCATATCAAATGGATCACCTGTCTCTGCTCTGCCTATGTCAAATTCACCAGTAACAAAAGCCTTCTTTACTGACTGCAGCCTATACTCAAAATGTTGACACCAGTCCGGGTGGGTGGTTTTCGCCTCACCAAACTTAAAATTTATGGTTGTATCTTGATCTGCAGAAATATTAGTATGGGTGCTTCCTGAGAGAAAACAGCAGTCTCCGGTGAATGAGGGGCCAGATTGGACACTACTTTGTTGACATCATATTCATGATGGTAAATGAATATGTCAGCAATTTCCTGATTCTTTTTGAGCGAGACGGCACTGTCAGACTCATTCATCACTACTACTTTGACATTTGCTAGGCAATCAGCTGAAGCTCTGCAACCAACAATTTTGAGACCTTCGGGCAATGATGCCTCAGTGGGTTCTTGTATCAAGACAGAACCTCTGGTACTGGGAACATTAGCTTTTGTGGAACACTTGACTTCAACGGTCTCACCAGCTGGAACTACGATCTGTGGGGCACGAACTCTAGCCGAACCCACCTTCCCATCATCACCCGAAGAACAGTCCCGATACATGAATGCAATTGCTGGACAAATATGCAAAGAACTAGCAAAATGAGACCCAACTAATTGCCTACATAGATCAGCAAAGTATCTCAAAGTGTTTGTACCCACGATCACAGGTACTTTCTGGGAAAAGTCTGTATCAGGACACACTAACATCAATACATCCACATTCTCATTCACACCCACAACATCTTCTGACATGGAAACATTCACATGCACAAACCCCAAATATGGTACTACATTCCCACCTGCCCCTACAACTTTCAAATGTTCACTTAGCTCTTCCAAGTGCAGGTGAGGCAGGTTAGTACGGTAAAATGTCTCTGATATAATGCTGACTTGCGAACCACTGTCAATCAGGCAGTTAGCTTGAACACCTTCAATGGTGATTTCGGCTTCAAGACTGGGTCCTACTAAAGCCTCCAATGTTGAGCTTTCCCCTCTGTTGAGTGAAGTTCCGCAAACACTGTTCTATGATCTAGCCTTACACTTTGCCTACCCTTATTACATAATGTCACCTTGATATTATTGGCATCTAAATCTACTAACATCAAGTCCAGAAGGTAGTGCTTCTGCTGGTCTTGAAGTACCTTCACACCCACCCATGTATCAGGAGTGCCAGAGACAATTCCTGACAAGGTCATCTCTTGCCCTGGTTCCAATGTTACAAGCAGAGGACTCCTTAGGGCAATGCCTCGAACGTGCAAACCCTGTTCGATGCAATCTGCAGCAGCGTTCAAGGTGTGAGCAATCTGTGGGGATTGGGTAAATGATGGTTCTACAGTTGCCGACCCCCCATCATCGACAACTGTTGGCCGTTTAAACACTGACGCTCTTTCTTGGCCTGTGCCACCCTCGTTGGGTTGGGTGGGTTCCTGCAGTCGCGCTTGAAGTGAGTTCCCACCTCACCACATCTGAAGCATGGACCCCTAGGAGCGTGTGGAGGTTGCTTTCCCCGAGCAGGAGGGTTGACCTGCCGTTGACCCGTCACCATCTTCTCGGCCACCAAGGTCGCCAGACGGTCGTAATCAATCTCAGTTGAGGTGGCTGCAGCCATGGAGACTGGCCTTGAAGGAGTCTGATTGCTTGAGTGCTCCCCAAGCTCTCTCAGCCGCCTCAAAACTTTAGCTGGATCAGGGGAAGCAAGTCCTGGGCTCTCCAAATTCACCCCGCAACTCCAGGGTCAAAAGGCGATCGGAACTGCAGATGTTGGTGAAGAACGTGTGGTAGATCTTCATGTGTGCTTCTTCAGTGGTATACTTGTTGTTCTTATTCAGTTCGGTAAATGCTGCCCACACTCGACTAAAGAAATCAGGTGGGCTTTCCTTCTTGTCCATCTGCATCTTCACAAACTTGGTATACAAGTCCTCCGGTGTGCCGAGGGTTCCGTAGATATTCTTCAAGGTCTCCAGCACAGCATCCCCTGATGTGCAATTTTTTGCCTGTTCACTAGCGATGCCTCTTAGGCTGGCTTTCACTCGCCGGCAGGCCTCATCTTCATCAGTCACTTCCTGAAGGTACTGAGTGGCTCTGTCATGCCACTCAGTGAACGGCACCTCAGCACCACCACCAGGCTTCAGGCTTCAGTAAAAACCCCAAGCCTGGGTGCAGGTGTCGGAGCCTTGATCTGCACCGTCACAGGTGCTGATGGCGCTGCTTGACCGGTATGGAATGCCAGTCTCTCCCTCAATTCTGCGTTTTCCCGCTGAAGGGCCTCCAGCTGATCCAGCCGGCGGAGAATGGTGGCAAGATCCATCTCAGCCCTGGGCTTGCTCTGCTATTGGTTTCTGTCCCCACCCCATCACCATTTGTGTTATCCTCACATGTATCCATACCACCTTCTTATTCTGACAGTAACAATTTAGAATTTTCACTCCCAATCAGAAAGGGAATTCAACTTCATTAATTAAATTTTATCAAACACAAAACAAGAAATATCCCGGACGAGCCCCCAATTTATGTAACCCAGGTTCACGCACGCTTACCCCAAGGAAACAAAAATACACAATGTATTGCCAACTTTAAATTTTAATTCCAGTCACTGTCTTTCCTGCAATTCCAAAGAATACAGTCTCCAAAATTTGAACTACCAAAACAATTCAAAATATACCCTCAGTATAGGTGGTTAGGATAATGAAAGCAATAAAAAACAATGGGATAGAGAAGAAAACAAGAAATAGCAGATGCGGAAAAGTAGCACTGAAAAAGGAAAAAAATAATAAACAGTCACTTATTAAATAGAAAATTACAAGCAAAAAACAATAGCAATCAAAAAACACTAATTCAAGTTTCCCAATTAACATTGGAGAACAAAAGGGTGGGCACATATTTAAATCTGTTCCCCTGGCTGGCAGGATCATTACATCAAATAACCCCGTTAACAACATTCTCCATTTTACTGTTAGAAGGGGATAGTGTCAACTCCACTGTGATCAAATCCAATCGTCAAATTGAATAGCAGGGAATTACACACATCCCAGCCAACACCGGATGGGTTTGGCAAAACCACAGCTATGCCCAAGTGTGGTCAGTTCACAATTAATACTAATAGGCCCATAGCCTAACAAAACATTAATTCACCCTTGACATTTGCCATTCCAGCCAAATAGTACCCCACTTTGTCAGCATTACCTCAACACCAGAATATGAACTGCTGACCTCAGTAGAATTAATAGTTACATTAATGCTCGGAAGCATTAAGAAAAGGTCCCCACAATATCCGCAATCAATAGAACTACCTAAAGGAATGAAAATAATATCAAACAAAACAAAAGAAAAATGGAATAATCATCAGAAGATCAGTCAAAACCACAACACAGCATTGGCCACGATTAGGTTACGGCCAAACTAAGAGCGCATAAAGTAATGCAAGGTCATTGTGCCCGCATTCAAAGAAATCAAACAACATATATATATATACAAGCGACACATCATGTCCAAAACATGAGAATTAACTTAAGTATTGTGTCAAACTATCACACCTAACATGGTGTAATACATTATGCCGATCAAATGGTAATGCGTCCAAATAGCCTGCACAGTAAAACCGAAAAACGCTAGTGAAATAAAGCATCATACGATCTTGCTCTCTAGGGAACAATCAATAACGAAAAGCAGGGATAGCCAATTGTCAACACCGAAGACTATCGACATCCCATAATATTTTCTCAATTAATAACATAATTATAACGCACTCCCTTTGATATCACGCCGCCAAACTCTCTAAAAAACCGTTGACTTCATTTAAAAATAACAGTCCAAACTATGAATGGTGATTGAATTAACAAATAACTGCAACTACCCAGCTAACATATTTCACTATTGTATTCCTTCAAAACACAATGAATGCCAGGCTACAACAGAATTTGGAACAACATAAGGCAAAATTCGGCGAAATGCGAAAATTTGAAGGAATGCACAATGAAAGGCAAAAACCTAATTTTATGCTTAATCCTATTTGAAAACAGCATCTAAAATTTACACCAGTAATTTGTTGACCCACTGTCAACCAATCTAATAATAATACACCAATTTAAGCATATTAGTCCCTAACTATAAACTCAATTCCGCAATCTAAACTAAATACAGTTTTTAATATTTTGATCCAGAGAACCACGGACTAATAAAAAAACCATAAATTAACGTAACCTACCAACATACAAAATAATAAATGACCAAATTCTGTATCCACCATACATACACAATCAATCCGCTCCCACAAAACTAATATGACTTCCCAAACACAATCCTGTATTGTCACTCACATTATTAATACTTATAACGAGAGTTATCCTAAAACTTTGCTCCTCTAAGTCTTTATAAAGTAAAACATAGTGGCTGCCTACCACATGGGTCATTCTAAAGCCCACAATGTGCAAAATCAAAATCCTTTTAAATCTAAACATTACACCACAATCCAGTAAAATAAAATCATGAAAACGAAACATAACACAATACAATATTAACTACATACATATTTTTCTTCAAACAAACTCAACTAACCTGATTTAGCACTAACTGCATCTGCCAAGATTCAAGTGTGATCTTCCCTCTCTTGTCCCAGCAGGAAGTGGCAGAAGAACACCAACAGACCGGAAGTGTCTAATTACTCAGACCTACTGAAAATGACTATTTAGCGCAAACTCACTAATTTTAAGACACTCATCTAATTACTAAGTCAAATAAAAAAATATATTATAAATTATACATTGACAACCTTAAAATTACTAACCTGACCACATTAGACAGGTTACATAGGGACACACAATGGAGTGGCATGCTCGGTTGAAGCCGTCCTCAGGAGGACACTGGCTTTGTCCCTGACGTCAGGCCTGTTGTGTGCACCAGCCAAGATGTGTCGATTTCATTTAAACCTGACTCGAACCCATGACCATTCGCGATGGTCGTTGGCCGGGACTGGTACTGGTGTACTTGGTAGTTCTTCCTGGACAGCGATATGCACGCCGCCTCTCTGAGCTGCCTGCCCTTGCGGCACTTGATATAAAGGAATTTAAAGGCACAAGTCAGAATGAGTTTTGGAGCATGGTGTGAAGTGTTTGAGATCGGTCTCTAAGTACTTTCTATGTAAAAATGAGTGAGCATAATTTTATCTGTTTATTGTATATCGTGGTTCAGGCAGTGGACCCATCGAAATCGGTTGAACTGTTTGCGGCAATTAGTTTACGTACACACACACACACACACACACACACACACACACACACACAGATGCGCGTGCACGCACGAGTTCACTGACCGTCACGGCATTTCATCACACTTGACATTATTGGTATCGATCGTTGCTGTCGATCTTTCCTGCCCGGTCTCTTCTCCTTTAGTGTCTTTCGTGCTGAAATCTTCCGTGATTGAGGCAATTGTCTAAACACAAAGCAGTAACATGTCACGCTCTGGTCTTTGTTACCTCGATTGCTATCGGGTGGAACTTTAGCGTAGTGCTGCATATATGTTCATCAGACCTCTGGAGGCCATCCACCCGTTTCCATAATGCACCTGGCATCTGCTCTCTCTCTCTCTCTCTCTCTCTCTCTCTCTCTCTCTCTCTCTCTCTCTCTCTCTCAAGCACACACACACACACACACACACACACACACACACACACACACACACACATACACACACACGTACACACATACACACGCGCGCGCACACACACACACACGCGCGCGCGCGCGCGCGCGCGCGCACACACACACACACACACACACACACACACACACACACACACACACACACACACACAGCCCCAAAGACTTCATATTCACCAGAAAAGGAAGACGGGGATGCTGACAGCAATACTGGAGGGGAAAATGTGAACACGAAAGCTCCCCCACTCCTCCACATTCCACGTCCCCCCACCCCCCCTCTCCATATTCACACTTTTCCTCCACCTTTAAACAGAATATAGTAGGGTTCGCTGCGTTCGATGCGTTTAGCAGTCTTTCCGAATGTGGCTTTGAATTCCAGATAGCCTTGCTTGCCTGGCTTCAACAAACACCTCCCAGCTCACCCTCCCTCTTTTCAATACCTTGTACGTGAGATATAATAATACTGATGATGATGATGATGGTGATGATGGTGATGATGGTGATGATGATGATGATAGCAATAAATCTGCTTTGACTAGCTGCTGGGGTTCTTCAAATGGGTTTGGACCTCATCAGAATCCTAACTAGCACCTTGAAACTTGCTGTTCCACCACGGAAGCAATTTGATCTGGCTGTGCAGTGGGCACAAAAGACCGAGGACTACACCATTCAGATTATTTTGTTCAATGGACCACACCACTGAGACAACCCTTGATCAATGGACCACACTACTGAGATAACTCTTGATCAATAGTCTAAACCACTGAGATAACTTTTCATCAATGGACCATACCACTGAGATAACCCTGGATCAATGGACCACACTACTGAGATATTTTTTTTCATCAATGAACCACATCACTGAGATAACCTTTGATCAATAGTCTAAACCACTGATATAATTTTTTTTTCATCAATGGACCACACCACTGAGATAACTCTAGATCAATGGACCACACCACTGAGATAACCTTTGATCAATGGTCTAAACCACTGAGAGAATTTTTCATCAATGGACCACACCACTGAGATATAACTCTTGATCAATGGGACCACACCATTGAGATAACCCTTGATCAATGGACCACACCACTGAGATAACCTTGATCAATGGTCTACACCACTGAGATCACTTTTTATCAATAGACCATACCACTGAGATAACTCTTGATCAATGGACCACACCACTGAGATAACCTTGATTAATGTACCCACACCACTGAGATAATCTTTCATCAATGGTCCACACCACTGAGATAATCTTTCATCAATGGTCCACACCACTGAGATAACTTTTCATCAATGGTTCACACCACTGAGATAACTTTTCATCAATGGTCCACACCACTGAGATAATCCTTGATCAATGGTCCACACTATTGAGATAACGTGCGCGCGCGCGCGCGCGCGCGCGCGTGTGTGTGTGTGTATGTGTGTGTGTGTGTGTGTGTGTGTGTGTGTGTGTGTGTGTGTTTATGTGTGCATGCACCACTGCAGTTTGGATGCACTGGATCGCTTGCCCAGCCCCGCAAATATGCCGGACAGACGGACGCGAAGCAATCGGTCATTGATTCAGGAGTACTCGGGGCTTTGTTTGGCGATTGATCCACATGTATGGGCCGTTTTCCCTCGCACATGGCGCGTGGGCTCTGGTCCAGCACGCAGCAGGTCGTGTTCATCTAAGGGGCAGTCACCTGCGTTTCTCTCACCCTCTGTGTGTTCTGTATTCATCACGTATTTTAAATCCGTTAACCTTTTTTTTTTCATCCAGAAAATACCTGCGTTTGTTTCACCTTCTATCAATTTCATTTTGATCAAATATTAAAATACCTCTTTATCATCCGGCAATCACTTGTCCTCATTTCAATCAAGAGTTACATTTCAAATGAGGTCAATTTGAATCGTTTTTGTTCTCTTGTTTGTTATGGCCGATAATCAAGATCAAAAGTCATCGGTCTGTACTGAACAGACGGTGTTTTGTGAATGTTAATTTCATCTGTTGATGGTGCTGTGTGCAAGCTTTGAACTCCCTTTTCTGAGGGAAGTTTAGTTGTACTGTCTTTCTCCTTTCTTAAGATGTGCTACATGAATTTGTGCCGTAAGTATTGATACTTGGACTGATGAGTATAGTAAAAAGTCAAGGACAGCTTCGAGCTCCGCTATTCCAAATAAGAATTCGCAGAAAAGCATAAACACTTCAACACAGAAATCGGACTACAGTATATTCATGAGACCTTACACTGTGCACGTGAACAATCCTCATATACCTTCTGCTTATAAGTTCACTGTTCACAGCTGAGGACGAATTTCAAGGAAAATCACACCACAAGTTTCACTCATTTCCATATCGATCCAGCCAACAAGCCATCGCTGTGGCGCTGGCAATACATGATGCATGATGCAAAAAGTACCCAGTGTTGACATTTTCTGTATAGCATGATACCGCATGAGACACCAGTGCACGTCAGTGATTTAACTGACAAACCGCCGAGCAGACAACTAGAACATTGACCTTTTTTTTGTCAATCGGTGGGAAAGTTTAACTTGGCAGCAAAAGTTATCTTCCTCATTCATAATTTCTTTGATTTTAATCAAGCATTCTGACTTTTCTTCGCTACATTTCATGCGGCTATATTTTGTCTTTTCTTCAATTGATATTTTGTTTTCATTCCGATCCAGTTATGTACACAAGTTTGTTGTCTTTAGCAGGCGATCACGTGTGCTGATTTCAAATTATATTTCCTTTTGATATCGGCCATTTTTCTTCTGTAGTGGCTAGTAGCCCAGTCAGCCGCACAAAGCGCGGCCAGTACAGAGCCCAGTCAGGAACGATTCGACTTTCAACTTTTCCATTGTCAAACCAAACAAAACTGTGTCAAATCATGTTGTTCACAGCCCCGCCGACCACGGAGACCATAGCAGATTAACATGCAATTAACATCAGAGCTATGTGCATAAGGATAAAAACCCAAACAGAGTAAATTCCGTAAACTAAGCGGCTGTTTGAAACAAAATGAACGATTTTGATTGCATTCATTGCGTCACGTAGAAGCAGAAAGGAGAAAGCTCACATCTAAAAGACACAAGTACGACAGTTTATTCAACAGCTTGGAGGAATCTGGATTCCGAGCCAAAGTCCCCTCAGCATAGGGTTTGGAGCAAGAGGGAGAGGAAGGGGGGGGGGGGGGGGGGGGGGTAGGCGTATCTGTCTTAAATCTTACGCAACAGCTTCCTATTTCTGGCAA
>JADBJO010000937.1:0-22500 GCA_016801955.1 Conus betulinus
CATAATCCGCTGAATCTCAGTCACATCTGGCATTCTCCGTACTAAATTCATATGACATTAGACGGCAACATCCCACCACTAAATAGTCCTTTACCATCCTGTGATTGACCCTTTCCTCATTCCTAACGTTTTGAGGAGATACTCACCAATTTCGATAGGAATGCGTCCAATATTGGTTCCAACAATTTCCAGGTTCTCAAGTTCGGAACAAAGCTTGACGATTGGTGTCAGACCCTTTTCCGTCACTTTGCTGCACCCATGCAAATCCAGCTGTCGAGGTATCACAGCCACATGTCATTACAGTTATCATGCATATAGCCCTCCCTCCACCCTCCCCCCCCCCCCCCCTGTCCCTTCCAATCCTCGCGAACCACACAGATCACAGAAAACATCACGAAAGAAAAAAAATCTCCAGCAACTTGTCACTATGAACCAATAACAAAATACTTCACAGGGAATACCCCACCATAACCATCTCTTTTACAGAATCAAGGCACTAGATGGAATGCAAGGAATACACAGTTTAAAAACAACAGAGACCAGCAGCGACCCCTGACTACACATATGTCACTCCACCCTCATCCAAACTGGGCATGTCCCCAAAGGTCACACTTACCCCCATCAACTGTGGACATATTTCAGCCATCCATTTCATCCCCAGGTCAGTCAAGTGGTGACACCCTGCCCACAACCATCCACAAAGCTTCATCAACCACATGTTATCAAATATACGCTTCTGCTTGCTGATTTGGATGGTGCATAATTCCACAATACACTGTGATGGTGAACCAAAACTGACAGCCCTCTCTATCTGAAAAAAAAAAAAAAACATGCAAGTGAAATCATAATCACCCCAATGGCTCTCCTGTCTTCTGTTCTTATCATGTGTGTACAAGCTTTGGGGACTGATGCTGAAAGAAAAGGAATATTTCATTGTAACGATTTTTTTTACCCACATCCAGATGTCATTTCCCAATATTTGTAGCTTGTCTTCTTCCTGTATGCTTTTCTATATTTATATAACATTTTTGCAATTTCTCTTTTTTTCCCCATCTATTTCTTTACTGCTATATACATTACTGTCAACTGGCTGAAATATGCTAGTGACAATTACATAGATCTGATCTTAACATTAGTTTAAAAAAAAATGGAAGAAAGTTATAGGGAAACAAATCGGCAGTTCATCTTGAGGACTGTTACCATGACTGGTGCTCCTCATTTACCTGACACAACCCTGCCCCTCCCACTTTCCCCTTACTCATACCACCCCTGCCACCACCACCACCACCCCCACCACCACCACCACCACCACCCAAAAAAGACCAAAAATAACAAAGAAACAAACACAAAAAAAACCTACAAAAACCAGATACATTATATGTTCAAACCAAGCACACACATATACAGTCACAATGAAGGTGTGGAGTTGGGGGGAGGGAAGGGGGGAAGGTCCAACTTCACATTTAAAGCCTCTCAATTTAACAACGAACATACAAACAAAACCCCAGCCTCTCCCACCACAGATAAGCAGTTCCCTTTTGCCAGTTACCTGATAAGATGATCTTTTTGAGCACATAGAAGCTGACATTCTCACACTCAAGATGTAGAAGAAAGCGTCAGTCAACATCTCCACCCCTGACATGTTCAGACAGGTCAGATCGCTGGTCCTGTTGGTGCTCATGATGTTGTGCTGGCCACCAGAACAAACAGATCAGCCAGTCAGTCACACAGAACAAACAAGAACAGCCAGTCAGTCACACAGAACAAACAGATCAGCCAGTCAGTCACTCAGAACAAACAAGAACAGCCAGTCAGTCACACAGAACAAACAGATCAGCCAGTCAGTCACACAGAACAAACAGATCAGCCAGTCAGTCACACAGAACAAACAGATCAGCCAGTCAGTCACACAGAACCTGTTGGTGCTCATGATGTTGTCCTGGCCACAGAAAACACAGATCAGCCAGTCAGTCACACAGAAACCTGTTGGTGCTCATGATGTTGTGCTGGCCACAGAACAAACAGATCAGCCAGTCAGTCACTCAGAACCTGTTGGTGCTCATGATGTTGTGCTGGCCACAGAACAAACAAGAACAGCCAGTCAGTCACACAGAACAAACAAGAACAGCCAGTCAGTCACACAGAAACCTGCTGGTGCTCATGATGTTGTGCTGGCCACAGAACAAACAAGAAAGCCAGTCAATCACACAGAACAAACAGATCAGCCAGTCAGTCACACAGAAACCTGTTGGTGCTCATGATGTTGTGCTGGCCACAGAACAAACAGATCAGCCAGTCAGTCACACAGAAACCTGTTGGTGCTCATGATGTTGTGCTGGCCACAGAACAAACAACAAACAGCTGTCAGTATGTATGTCAGTCAGAAACCAGAATGGAAGTGCATTAAATGGGATACCAATAAAACATCCATAAAAGCATACCTGTGGTCAGACATGCAGTGTACACACACACACACACACACACACATACACACACACAGAGTGAAGTTTCTCAAAAATGAAGAACAAAAACAAACACTGACATTAAGCAACACACTGAGACAAAATGAACTGCACGATCACACATGCATGTGTAGCCGGCTACTAAAAGTGTATATTTCTTGGTCACCCGTCGTAGACAAATTATTTTGTTCATGAGTTAGCTCCCCCCCTTACCTCCTTGGTTGAATCTCATTTTTATTGTGTAAATTCTTTAAATCATAAATACCTCAGAGCCTACAAAGATGTGTGTACACGTCACTAAGAAGTCACAAAAGTTAATGTATTCTATTCATTACAATCGTGTTGGACTGAGAAGCTCATATTTTTTTCTAAAATTGGTATTTCGCACAATTGATCTTGGCGTCTGACGAACAAACCGTATAATTCTTGATTTCACAAAAAGTATGAGAGAATCCACAGAATCCATGAACGCGCATTGAAAGTAAAGTCCATCAGCTCTCATTTTGTATATCACATGCCTATGATCTTTTCTGTACAAGCTTGCGACTATACGAAAGGACTTCTGGCGCTGGTCCCTTGTGCAAGCTGCCTTCTTTGTTGATAGTTGAGTTTTGATCTAAATTGTCGTTTTATGAAATTTAGACTTCCCAATCGAAATCTTGTCAGTGACTCCACTTCTATGATAGAAACAACCGAAAATATATATAAAAATTATCATCTGATGGACCATTTCAACAGAATAACATTTTATTGAAGATTGTGTTAGAAGCACATGGTGATGGCCATGTGGTGATGAAAGCAAGCTGTGTTTCCAATCAAATTTTAAACATGAAGTTCTCCGCTCAGACGGCATCTAGGATAATGAAATTTACATGTATAAAAAGAACGAAATGCCAGCTATTCATTCATTACAAAATTATTTCATGCTGTTTGGTATTCTTCATCGAAACAGAGGAAAATATGACATAAACTCGTTAAAAGTGGGTTCATTCTTGAACTTTAATCACCAATAACTTACATAGCAACAGAATTGTCAAACATGACTTATTGCATTTTATTCTTTGGGTTCTGAGGTTTTCATCAATATCAAATATGTTTGGATACTTTGAACGGGCGGTGAGCTAGACAACACAGAAGCTGCGTCAGATAGCACAAATTTTGTCATTTTTTGTCTCGCAAGGCCCATTTTGAGTGTGGCACTGTGTTGTCTGCTTTGCGGTCCGGGTCACCTGTATATATTTGAGGCGCTGCATTGAGTGCGTCACTGCTAGTGTGGCACAGCAGTGGACACCAGGGGAGAGGTGGCAGCTCTCCTTTGAGGGTCGCTGATGTGAGAGATCAAGTGTCGGGCGGCACAGACAACCTTCCAGCCATGTGGGTGACGGTGGGTCTAGCCTGTGTCACCGGGGGACGGCTCCTGGAGATGTGGGGCGATTGGCAAAGCAGCACTGCCTGACTGTGACTACTGTGGCCTGGAATACCGTGCTGTTTTGTGGGGTGACAGACATGGGGGCACTCCTTACGGGGTTGGGCTGAAAAATTGCCCTCTCGGCTGCAGTCAGAGAGTGCCCGCCAAAGTTTTAGGGACTTGTGCAGCACTCCAGCGACTTTCATCCTGCTCCCTCCTTGAGGCGGCCTCATGCCGCACAGGACCATTGCCATCCGAGCATGAAGAAGGCCGCCCGGTGGTCCTGAAGACAGCCTGATGTTTGGGGGGACAGCAGGCAACACACACCAACGCCCATCGTCGGTTGACCAACAACCTCAAATTGAACCAATGTTCAAGACCAATTTGACCCAATTTGAACCAACATTCAAGAAGATCACGACCAGAATTGAACCAAAGTTCAAGAGGAACACGAGCTTTGAGAGACAAATGCAACGACCCCCATTGAAACTACCCACTACTGTCAGGTGACAGCAGTTGCCACAAATATGAAAACCTATGTCTGCAGGAACCTTGTCCTTAAGGGCCTCAGGCTGATAGGACGTTAATCTCACCCTTAAAGCAATGCAAATGAGTGCGAGCAGTGTTCCCCAGAGTGTCCCCGAGTGTCCCCAAGTGTGTCCTCGAGAGTGCGTACAGAGTATGCAGTGAGAGTGCTCAGTTCGCCGAGTGCTGAGAGAGAGAAAGAGTTCCCAGGGCTGTGTTCCTGGTTTGAGCTCGATATGGAAGGAAAATAAAGAGGAGGAGAAAAACTCCACATCATCCTCTTGTGTCTTCTTGACTGGCTGCTGTCCCTTGGTTTCTGCACTTATCACCATCTGCCTGTCTTCACCTGCACCCCCCTTACCCCTCCACACCATCACACATGCATGCAAACAGACATGCCCACCTGCCTGCAAACACTCATGTATGCACACTCACACACAAAGAAAATGAAGTCAATCAGAAATGGAAAAAAAAAAAAATGAACAAATAAAAGATATCAATGAAATAATCTGGATTGACACAGGGGACATGAGAACTGTTTTCAATATATGCAAAACATTACAATACATATCCAACCATCAAAAGATGGAATTTTTCCTTTAGCAACTTGGACTTCCCTTTAACAGGACAAGCAAGAATTCCTCAGGTGGCCCGCCTTATAACAGTAGTGCGAGTCATCCATCACACTGAGAAGTATAAACAAGGTGAACTGCTAGTCTTGAGGCAGGGGCAGGATACATGTGGGCCAGCCTGTTTTATGGTGAGTGGAATGAGTGGCAGTGGAGATAATGCCACTGACAGAGCACGAGAAAAATAAAAGATCAAAGGTTAAAATCTGAGTGGTTCATGGCCGTAGAGGCAGTCAGCTACCAGAGGTTCACCATGGCTGTCGCACAGCATGATGAAAAGGGGAGCCTACCCTCTTCTTCTGCCATCTTTTACCTTCCCTGGACTGAAGCAGACACCAATTCATTGTTGGGTGGACTGTGTGTGTGTGTGTGTGTGTGTGTGTGTGTGTGTGTGTGTGTGTGTGTGTGTGCGTGTGTCCAGAAGTGCATGTGTTTGTGTGATTTGTTGGTTTGTGTGAGCATGATCCTGTGTGCATCATAAAAATCCGACCTCGGCACAAGTGGCTCACGTCATGATCATGAGCTCTGCAGGCAGAAGATGTAACCATCTGACCACCAACCCCTCTATGGAAGAAGAGATAATGGACAGACAAAAAAAAAAAAACATAAAGGAAAAAAATCCCACATCGCCTGGACACCATAGACACACATGTATGTGCAGAGCCATGTGCAGAAACATGCACAGAGGATCACGCTCACACAAACCTACAAATCACGCACACATACATGCCTTTCTGCACACGTGCATGCACTCACACACACACACACACACACACACACACAAGCATGCATGCGTATGCATGCACATACACACACATGCATACACACATGCATACACACACACACACACACACACACACACACACACACACACACACACACACACACATGCACGTGTGCACCGTATACCTGGCACATACACGTGGGCCGGTGCCCACACAGCCATACACACACACACGTGTATACTCACCACACACATATACAATAAGAATAATGGCATAACCAATCTTAGGCAGGTTCTCAAGGTCTGACCAGCATGATTATTTATCAACTTTGAGTCATGCTTTTATCCATGACCAGCTTTAAATTATGCGCAGCGTGGTCTCAAAACTTAGCGGATGTGGTGTAGCGTATGTGGATTAGTCCACCTGCAGCAACAACCTCCTTGATGAAACTGAAGCTGAAACCAAGAACAACAGCTGCAGCTGCCACCTGTGACCAACAGAGTCCCTAACAGCCCAGCTGTGCCTCTGACAAACAGCTTTCCCCTACATCCTGTGCCACGAAAACAGTTTACTCAATAACAAAAATCCTTGCACCCTGATCCAGAGGCGTAGCACATCAGCCAATAGAACTTCTTCATATGCAACCACACAACAGTTTTTCTCTTTCACAGAACCAGTGCCAAATGTCCACATCAAGCTTTCTTAATTTTGTGTTGTCACAAGGTTACCTACTGAAGGAGAAAGGATACAGATCAATACCCACTAGTACCTACAGATCAATACCCACTAGTACCCTAAAGATCAAGAACCATTAGTACCCTACAGATCAATACCCACAAGTACCTTACAGATCAATACACACTAGTACCCTACAGATCAATACACACTAGTACCCTACAGATCAATACCCATTAGTACCCTACAGATCAATACACACTAGTACCCTACACATCAATAATCATTAGTACCCTACAAATCAATACACACTAGTACCCTACACATCAATACACACTAGTACCCTACACATCAATACCCATTAGTACCCTACATATCAATACACACTAGTACCCTACAGATCAATACACACTAGTACCCTACAGATCAATATCCACTAGTACCCTAAAGATCAAGAACCATTAGTACCCTACAGATCAATACCATAAGTACCTTACAGATCAATACACACACTAGTACCCTACAGATCAATACACACTAGTACCCTACAGATCAATACCCATTAGTACCCTACAGATCAATACACACTAGTACCCTACACATCAATAATCATTAGTACCCTACAGATCAATACACACTAGTACCCTACACATCAATACACACTAGTACCCTACACATCAATACCCATTAGTACCCTACATATCAATACACACTAGTACCCTACAGATCAATACACACTAGTACCCTACAGATCAATACACACTAATACCCTACAGATCAATGCACACTAGTACCCTTCTCCGCAGGAATGTCAGTCCACATGGATCAGCTGACACAGAAGATTGTCATAACATCCAACATCAGTCCTATGGATCTGTCAACACTGAAGACAGCCATGACATCCAACATCAGTCCTATGGATCTGTCAACACTGAAGACAGCCATGACATCCAACATCAGTCCTATGGATCTGTCAACACTGAAGACAGCCATGACATCCAACATCAGTCCCATGGATCTGTCAACACTGAAGACAGCCATGACATCCAACATCAGTCCAATGGATCTGTCAACACTGAAGACAGCCATGACATCCAACATCCGTCCTATGGAACTGTCACAACACTGAAGACAGCCATGACATCCAACATCAGTCCTATGGATCTGTCAACACTGAAGACAGCCATGACATCCAACATCCGTCCTATGGATCTGTCACAACACTGAAGACAGCCATGACATCCAACATCAGTCCTATGGATCTGTCACAACACTGAAGACAGCCATGACATCCAACATCCGTCCTATGGATGTGTCACAACACTGAAGACAGCCATGACATCCAACATCCGTCCTATGGATCTGTCAACACTGAAGACAGCCATGACATCCAACATCAGTCCAATGGATCTGTCAACACTGAAGACAGCCATGACATCCAGCACCAGTTCTATGGATCTGTCAACATTAAAGACTGTCACGACACCTAGGATCAGTCCCATAGATATCCTGACACTGAACACTGTGATATAAATTCACCACAGGCATGCATGTGCAGACGAAATCAAAACCGAGGTCACCAGGAGAGCAAGACATGAAGTATTCTTGCAAACATCACTCCACAAAACACCAGCTTCCAGCTTTCCAAACTTCCATGTTTCTTTTTTAGGAGTATCACAGAGTTTGAGATTTCCTCACACTCAACTATGAGGATCAAAGGAAAGATGCTACAGAGTTTTATGCTGTTCTGAAACTAGAGGACAGGGAAGTAAACTGTATATTTCCTTTCTTCAAATATCACAAAATAAACCTGACAGAAATTGATTCTATAGGAAATCTAATTAACATTATCAGATACGCATCTGTTTATTAAATAAAAATTAACCCTGGAGTCACCACCTATACTTTCAAGCATGTAGTACAGTCAGTTGTGATATGACCCAGTTTTGGCCGAAAAACAGAAAACAAACAAACCACTATCCCACAATGATGTTACGCTTCTGACAAGGTTTGAACCCACAGCATCCTGGTCACAAAGCAGCTGCTGCTGCTAGCCATCTGGCCACAGCAACAGATGAAATCCCCTCTTTCCCTAAATTCTGAGGAAAATGCCTGTACAGTTTCTGAAGCGCTCACCCAGACTCTCCAGGCAGACTGATCAGAGCATAGAACAGGGTCAGTGAAACACTAGTGGCACTGGTCAGGGTGTTCTCAAGGATCTCAGGGAAAGCCAGACCGGCCAAGCTGAAGATGTGGACCACAACTTAGGTTCCTCCTGTTCTCTCTTCCCCCACACACTCCACCCCTACCTCATCCATCACTTTAAGCCAGTGGCGCTACAAACAAGAAAAAAGAAGAAAGACTCTGAGACACTGGCAGAAGAGAGTGCAGCAGATGGCGTTAGTTTTTGATGCTTGTCACAAGTGTGGTTTCCGTTTTCTAAAACTGCACAGAGCCACACCCTACAATGCTCTATGTATCGCATTCAAAACTATTGAATATCAAGTCAACACACAAGTCTAAAATTAGCATGCTGATCATTAACTTTCAATAGAAAGCTGTGTTAAGACCCCTCCATTCAAAACAAGACAAACACACCATGACAAAGCCAACAAACCAAACAAACACACCAAGGCATGACACAACATCATACCTTCGCCAATCGCAGAGGTAAATGCTCTGAATTCTGCTCAGTGATTCCTACGTCATTGTAGAACAGGTCTTGGTTTTCAAATGTAACTGTTGTGAGAAAGAAACAGTGTCTCCATGTGTAAACACACAGAACTTGAGAGAGAGAGAGAGAGAGAGAGAGACAGAGACAGAGACAGAGACAGAGGGAGAGGTGGAGTGGTGGGTGGGGCAGAGAGAAAGAGAGAATGTTTGTACAACATAAATGAAAATCAATGATCCATTTTTTTTTTTCCAAGAAATCACTCAGTGTGCATGAAATGTGTCTAACATTGTACGGGAGTTTTGTTACACATTATATCAACACCACTTCTCTCAGCTTGTATCCTGTATCTGCAACAGTTAGCCTAGCTCTCTCTCTCTCTCTCTCTCTCTCTCTCTCTCTCACACACACACACACACACACACACACACACACACACACACACACACACACACAACTGACATACATGCATTCTTTACATTGCCACCTACCTAGGCAGCACTCTATCCAGAAACGTTGTCATCGACAATGAGGTGAATGCCCAGCTCGCCAAAGCTAGTGCCGCTTTTGGCAGACTCCACAAGAACATATGGAATTGGAGAGGTATCACGCTAGAGACCAAGATCAAGGTGTATCGGGCCATAGTTCTCACCACACTGCTCTATGGCTGTGAAACATGGACGGTTACCAACGTCACACCAGGAAACTGAACCATTTCCACACCACCTGCCTCAGAACACTCATGGGCATTAGGTGGCAAGACAAGATACTGGACACTGAAGTCCTCACTTGTGTTGGCCTGCCTAGCATCTTCACCATCCTGATGCAGTCACAGCTTCGCTGGGCAGGTCACAAAGTTTGCATGCCAGACCATCAGCTGCCAAAGAAACTATTGTTTGGCAAACTGCAATCGGGCAAAGGCTCTCATGGAGGCCACAGGAAGCGTTTCAAAGACAGCATCAAATTCTCCCTGAAGGCCTTCAACATCAGCCACACAACATGGGAGCAGACTGCCCAGGACAGAGATGGATGGCAATCAGCTGTCCGCAGAGGTGCAGAGACCTGTGAAAGCAACAGAACTGCTGCAGCTGAGCAGTGCAAGATGATCAGGAAGACCAGTGTCAACAGATCTCCAGCTGCTGCCACCATCCCCTGTCCGTACTGTGATAGATCTTTCCAGGTGCAGATCAGCCTGACCAACCATCTAAGCACTCACCCCGTATACCAGGATGACTAGATGGTCTTCATCATCTCGACGGACAACAAACAACAACACGCCATAATGTACAGTCTAGTCAATGTCCACAGATTTTGAACACACAGTAAGAGCTATCACAGAAAGCCCTCACTAATACTATCAGCACATAGATACATGCTTACTTCTTGTTCTCATGACTTGATTGTGCAAGCAAACATCAGTGAATTAAAAAAAAAAAATAATTACAAAATATATTTTTAAAAAGACAGTCTTGGGGGAAGGTGGTGGAAGTGGTGGCGGTGGTGGTGGTGGTGGTGGTGGTGGTGTGTGTGTGTGTGTGCGTGTGCGTGTGTGTGCGTGTGTGTGTGTGTGTGTGTGTGTGTGTGTGTGTGTGTGTGTGTGTGTGTGTATGTGTGTGTGTGTGTGTGTGTGTGTGTGTGTGTGTGTGTGTGTATGTATGTGTCTGTGCACATGTCTGTGTGTCTGTTTCATCTTTCCCACTGTACTTGCAAACAGCCGTGTGCACATAGAATTGTATGGGTGTGTGTTGTTGTGATGTTCAATTGCCTAAATGAATGCTGCAAATGCTAACAGTGTTTTGAAGCTCAAAAGAAGAAATCACATTGTGCAAGACACATGTATCCAGTAGAAGAGGAAGGAGTCAATGACCTGGTTTCCTGGGGTCATGATTCACTGCACTGATAACTGCAGTGCAGTACAGCACATTTTTTGTTTGTTCAACACCCTGGTGACACAGTCTTGCTGTTATCTGCTTCAGGGTTTGAAAGGAGGCAAGATAGAGCACTTGCTGTACCCTACAGTTCAACTAAAAACACAACTTTTGCAAAGTGGTGTACACTTTTGAAGACCAGTTAGTTCTTCAAGATAACCCAATGATAAAACTATCCATGATTTGATAAGCTTTCTGTTTGACAAAAGTCAAAAGACATCGTTTCATAATTTTCAACAGTCACAAACTGTGTGATGAACTAATCAAACTAAATTCAATGAAACAGTCGCTTAAATTCATTCCTATCAAAAACTGAAAAATTACAGTATCTGCTGATGAACAATTGTTTACATAGTTATCATTCAGTTTTCAACTACAGGGTTTGTTTCAATAGAAAAGTGTGTCATTTACAGATTAGTACTTTATCTCAAACACATGGCAGATATCTTTTAAAATAGATTTAATGGTTGTTAACATTCATACATTCCTATGCAACAATTGCAAGTCATTGAGAAGCTTTTGAAACAAAAGTGGCTGCCTGGTTAGCTCTCCATAGCCAAGGAATTACTGGATTTCTGGACACGTTATTTCCTCATGGTGTAGTAAAGTTCAAATTATAACTTCAATAAAAATTTCCAATGATAGTGTTTTAGTATGTACATATGTATCGACGTTCACCATGTCACTGAAGTTTACACAGTATCAATTATTAAATCATATGGTCAGTGACGATATTTGACAAGGTTTCATCGATACCAACTCATCCACAGCCCATTTATACATGACTCAAGCACACTAGGTGATCAGACAGTGATATTTTTACCCCTAAAGAATGATTTAGTACTACCCACCTGGTTGCATAACATCCTTGCGGTTCACCCTCTTCAAGTTGGCTTTGGATGTCAGCAGCTCATGCGGCTGGATCATGGTACGGTCAATCACATCTCCTTTGCCAGGAGGCACAGGTTTTGTTGGTGGAGGGGGCTCTTCTGGAGGGGCTGCTGGAGGAGGTGGCGGTGGGACAGGACCTTTGGTTGCCTTTTTTGCCGTGGGCATCTTGGATGGCGGCTGATCCACTGACGAAAATGGAGATGGCTGTTCTGTGGGGGGGTGGTGGTGGGGCTTCACTTGCCTTTTTGGCTGTGGGCTTTTTGGATGGTGGCTGATTTGCTGAAGAAGGTGGAGGTGGCTGCTCTGGTGGGGATGTGGGAGCAGCTGGTGGTGGGAGTGGACCTGAGGGAGGAGCTGGAGGGGGGGTTGGGGTGGCCCTTGGTTTGTCTTTTTTGCCATCGACATCTTGGATGATGGCAGAAGGTTGAAGAGCAGAAGAAGATCTAGATCTCAGTTTTCACAAGTGGCAAAGATGCAGTTGACGAGGATGATCCTTTTCGCTGTGCATCTGAGGCCACTCTTTCATCTGCACAATTATACTTCTTAAATTTGCATTTTTAATGTAATTCAAAAACGTTTTACAAAGAATAAAACCATTCTTGTGATGATATATACTTGGCAATCTCTTCACTTGATAGTGATAATCATACACTTACTGATCAAGACCATATTTTTTTTCATTAAAGGTGTATTTTCAAATTCATTTGAGTAAAAACAATGACAGAGAAAAAAAAACATCTGATGCTGGCTTGCCTGCTGGACATTTCAAGTCTATCAGTGTTCTTTTTTCATTAAAAAAATTTGTCATTGTTGTTGACATGGTGTATTTCTGTAAACAAACAAACAGGCGATAATGTTTGATAAATTGAAACAAACAAACAAACAAACAAGGTGAAAATAATACTTCAGAACTGAGATTTCAAATGGAAGGATTCCCATTTGTAAAAACAATCCCCCTCTCCTCTCCCTCCACCCTGCCTGGACGAGAGCTTTCCATCAAATTACTGAGGCTGGATTATTGGAATCTGATAGCACACATGGGTGTGTGTGTTCCCTCATTATGTCAGAGTATTCTCATTATTTGTTTCAATCAAAATATCTTCAATATTTCACACACACACACACACACACACACACACACACACACACACACACACACACACAGTGTTCCCTCATTATGTCAGGGAATTCTCATTACTTGTTTCAATCAAAATATCTTCAATATTTCACACACACACACACACACACACACACACACACACACACACACACACACACATTCAAATTCCCAAAGGGTCTAATGGAAAATATTAAAAGAAACGGAACAAAAATTGGTTACTAGACATATGACATCATAATAATCAGTCAAGACAGAATGGAATTCCTGGCTTCACCTTCTTCAAAGACACTGAGAGTTGAGCACGCTTAACCCAAGTATACATTTTTTTTAAAAACCAGACAGAAAACATTCCACTCATTATTATTGTCATTATTTGAAACTACAGCTAACTGTAATATAAAAAGAAGCAATATTGATAAAATCTGTAAGAAATTCTGCTAACACGACTAATCAAAGAGAAATTGAGATTTAAGAATAGAGTGATTAACTTACAAAATAAACATACAGAATCCAATAAAGATGCATACTATACTAACATTTCCAAACATTCCATCTACTCTGGTGTGAAATTATAATAGGCATTTATCAGAATGTGATGACTGATACAGCCAGAATCAAATATCTTGACGATGACAGGCCAGACCTTGCATTAGAACAATTTTGAAAACTTGATTACCAAAGAAGTTTGGACATCACTCAAGCAGGGACTTTTAAAAAGGATTTGAGCCATGAACTGGCTCTTTATTTGAATGTTTTATGTAACACGCCTTCAGTACCTGGTTGTATTCCAGATGACTAGAAAAAAAGCTGGGGTCAATGCTATTTTAAAAAAAAAAAAAAAAAAAAAAAAAAAGGTTCTTTAATAGACCCTGGAAATAATAGACCAGTGACTTCAACTTGTAATAGTGCAGACCATCGGAATCGTTTGTAAGAAATGTGATTGTAGTACTCTTGACTGATGGTAATTGGTATGTGGAATGTCAGCACGGCTTTTGGCAGAAAAGATCATGTGTGATGCAACTTTTAAAGGTAACTGAAGACATTACCAAAATGGTGGATGAAAGAAATGCTACAGATGTTCTGTATCTTGACTTTGAAAAAGCCTGACACAATACCGCATGAAAGATTAACAATGAAAATGGCAGCATATGAAATTGCTAGTATATATCAAATAGGACAAGAAGCTTTTTTGATAGGAAGCTCTTAACTAGCATGAATACATTACACAGTCTTCCAGAGTTGAAGTCTTTATATAATTCCACAAAACAGCATTCTTGAACCACACTTTTCAGTCTTTATAAATGACCTCCCTGACTACACAAAAAGTACATGCAAAGTCTTTGCAGTTGGCATACAGATGTATGGAAATGCTCAGGATTGTGATCAAATGCAAAATAAACTGCAAGAGTGGTCGGATACATGGAGTTTCTACTTTAATGTGCTAAAATATAAAGTTCTTCATGTTGCTAAAAGGAATCTTGTATAGGAATAAACACAGAATTTACACACACACACACACACACACACACACACACACACACACACACATTAATTCATGTAAAAATGGGGACCTTGAGTGACTTGTGATAGCTTTAAGTCATTTGATACTTATATCCAAAGTGTGATCAACAAAGCAAAGCAAATTATTGAACTCATATAAAGAACATTCTCATACCTGGATAAAACCTTATTTTTAAATATGTACACAACACTAATTAGACCTCATGCAGAATATGCAAATGTGTGTGACATCCTTGCCTGAAAAGACAATCTATGGCCATTGAAAGAGTTCAAGGAAGAGCTACTTGACTGTTGAAAGAATGTAATGGAATGAATCATGATGGTAGACTATGTACCTTAAATTATCCTCAAAGGCATAAGTTTAAGAGGTGATTCAATTCTGGCATAAAATCTTCAGTGATTTTGATAACACTGACATAAGCAAGGTTTTCAAATTCAACAATATGTTAAAACAAGAAATTCTTATTTCAAAGTACAAAAGAACCACAGTTATAATTAATCAAAAGAGGAAACTGTTCATGACTGAATAATACAGATACGGAATGCACGCGTGTTCCTCTGGACCTTTTGTGTACACAGAATAATAATACATTTGAAAATCTTCTGCACAGTCACCCAAAACATCCTGTTGATTTCTAAATTTAATATGAACTCAAATTACTGTGCGCAAGTGCAACCTAACAGATGTATGGGTAAACATTATTGATCTTGACTTGATGCGACGTTTGAGGCCCTTTTTGGGCCTGTTCGTTGGTCCTAGTTTTATTAGCTAAAAATTTCACATGCGTGGGAATATACATGTCCCTAACTTAAGTCAAATACTCAGGCTCGTAAACTGTCTTTCAATGTTTCCAGTGCTGGTCCAGAAGACTTTTGAAGGCATCCAGCGAAGGGGCTGAGACCACCTTGTCTGGCAAACCATTCCAGCAGGAGACCACTCTGTGGGAAAAATAGGGCCGCGAGGCATAGGCGGAGTTGCCAATCCTCTTTGTACTAAAAAGTACTACAACTACGAAAAGCTTTTACAGGCTATGACTGTGTACCTTTGTCTAGCGAACCCGAACCTTAACCTGGCAGCTGCTAGAGCATGAAATCTATCTTGTCGTTAACACAGAGGCAGCAGTGCCATCACCGCTCCACACACACTGCCACACCCAGATATACCTTCAACCGCGCAGTGTCAAAAATGCTACTCATTGTGAAAAGACAAGACGGGCGAAAAAAGAAAATATTTGATGCAGTTGGGCAGTCGAATTCTCAATGACAATGAAACTGCATAATCTACAGGTCTTTTATTTAGGCTTTATTAGCAAAGCATTCATCCCATTCACGTGTTCTCCAATGGTATTTGTTTGTGCCGTAGCCATGCAGGGCAAGCAGAAACCGGAAACGTACTTGTTAACCGTATATGCTGCACATACCGGGTGTGACGTATTTAAGTTTCGTCTGCTTCTGACGACAACTTGACAAGAGTGACTTCCCTTGGAATGGCTGATGTAAACAAAGCCTAACGTCCACGAATCGGCTGGACAATCGAGCCAACCTATGCAGACAGCCCACTTGAAAACAAAACATGGTGTCAGAAGTGGGATCCAGTCCAATGAGAACTTTTTAATTCGCCAGACGGGTGAAAAGTCAGAACGAAACAGAAAAAAAAAAAAAAAAAACGTGAAATCGCAAGTAGTAAGCCAATGACGTCAGTTGCTAAGTGACGTCAGCTGCTAAGCTGTAAACATGAGCGCTAACGAAGGTGAAGAAAGAAAGGCCAAGAACGGCCAGGCGATCTGGAAGACGAAGAAATATACCGTTACTACCCAAGTTGGAGGTGACATCAAGTGATATGCAGAGTAACTGGGAAAAGTTTAGAAGGCTTTGGGACAGTTATGAAAATAGTGACTTTGTTGAAAAAAGAGGAGCAAGAGTTCATAAAAGCAACGTTTTTATCCTGTGCCGGGTCAGAAGGATTGGACATTTTTGAAGGTTTGCCATTCAAAAGTGAAGATGAAAGAAAAAAACGTGGATAAGATATTGCTGAAATTTGAAAGGTTCTGCATTTGGGGGCAAAATGAAGCATACGAATCTTATGTTTTTTGACAAAAGACATCATCAAGCAGCAGAGGAACCGTTTGTTTGTGACTTGAAGAAGCTCGTCAAGTCCTGCAAATTTGGCGGCAGTCAGCTGGGAGAGCGGCTTCTGAAAGATCAGATTGTTCAGGGTGTCAAAAATGAAAACCTGAGAATAAAGCTTTTGGAAGAGCGAGAGCTGACTCTGAGCAAGTGCTTGGATATATGCATAGCATTTGAGATGAGCCAGCAACAAAGCATGGCTATGAAAAGTGAAGACAGGACTGATGTTTCGTCCAAGGAAGAATGAGAAAGCTTTTCAGATGATCGGTGATAACAATTAAAATGAGCGCCAGAGAATGTTGAGGTATATAGATATTGGAAGAAAGAAAAGGCGGAATATTGTAAAGACGCTGACGGCAATTCTCATGTCTGAACAGGATATTGGCCACATCATTAGGAAGTGTATGACAAAAGCTAAGCAAGGAGCTTATACTTAAACAAAATTGTTGCTGGCAGTTTATTTCGACTATTCACGACACACTACCACGATATGCATGATATGACGGCCACAGTTTTATGTGAGAACCATCTGTTCTCTCTGTTCTCTCTCTCTCTCTCTCTCTCTCTCTCTCTCTCTCTCTCTCTCTCTCTCTGAACCACATAACGTCATTGAGAAATGTGTGCCTTTGAATGGATGCAGTGACCACTTTCCAGTATGTATTACGTGGAAAAGAAGGGGAATCAAAATTCCTAAAGCAGGACACAAACGTATCACTTATAGATCTTTTGGACAATTCCGAGATAACTTCTCACTGACCTCATGAATTCCCCCCTCATAAATGTTTATAATTACACTGATCCAGAGAAAGCGCTAGAGTTTTGGCTACATACGTTTAATTCTGTTTATGACAAGCATGCGCCACTCAAAACGCGTAGAGTTAAACATAGTGCACAACCAAAGTGGATGACTGATGAAATACAAGCTGCTTGTTTCTTACGCGACGATCTGTTTGAAGCAGAAGGGAAGTCGGAAGGATTTAAAAGGCAACGTAATAAAGTCAATTCACTCAAACGGACAGCAAAAATGAAATTTTTTCGTGAACTTGTAGCCAACAAACAAAATTCGAAGTCCATATGGCAAGCAATAAAATGACTTACGAATAAAACTTCACAGTCAAAGATAAGTCCCACAATCAGCGTAACACCAAATGAACTCAACAAACACTTTACAACAGTTGCAGAACACATTGTCAAAGAAAAGAATACTGACTCAAATGAACTACAAAAATTGAAAAACTTTGTAATGCTAAGAACATTCGTTCAGCTCCACCAGTTCCACCTATGACAGTCAGTGATGTTTACAAAGCTTTATGCCAATTAAAGCAGACAGGAAGTCGCGGACTTGATGGGATTGATGGAAAGATTCTGAAACTATCAGCACCTGTTATATGTGAAACTCTTACCTACATTTACAATTTATGCATTGATAAATGCCACTTTCCTGCTCAGTTCAAAGTTGCAAAAGTAATACCCATTTTCAAATCTGGAGACAAATCTGATCCATCGAACTATAGACCTATATCTATTTTGCCAGTTCTTTCCAAGCCCTTGGAAAAAAACATAAAAAAAAACTTTGCCACCATTTTGACTCTCCAACCTACTAAATAAAAGTCAGTCGGGGTTCAGAAAAAATCATTCTTGTCATACAGCACTTACAAATCTAGTGGATCAATGGCTAGCCAATATTAATGAAAATAAATATTGTGGTGCACTGTTCGTTGATTTTTCAAAGGCGTTTGATGTCATTGACCACAAATTGTTATGCAGGAAGCTATTATCATATGGTATAACAGGAAATACCTTCCATCTAATCACATCATTCCTAGAAGACCGTCAACAAACCGTTTGTGTCAACAACAATTTATCAGAGAAGCTACCTATCCAACATGGCGTACCCCAGGGTTCTGTGTTAGGCCCGTTGCTGTTCTCAGTTTATATAAATGATCTCCCTCTTTATACTGAGGATTCATGTGAACTCTTTTGTGATGATACCACTGTCCATACAAGTAGCTCCAGCTTAGAAGCTGTTTTCACCTCATTACAGAAGAATGCTGATATCTTAAGTAATTGGTGCAATGTAAATCACATGTCACTGAATCCTAACAAAACAAAACTAATGCTGATAACAACAAGGCAAAGAAGACAAAACATAACCACGCAGCCTCCATCTGTTTTTGTCAATAATCAGGAAATTGAAGTGAAGTGGTGGATAACCATCGAGTTCTAGGCGTATATGTTGATAATAATCTCTCTTGGTCTTATCACCTTCGCAGTTTATGTAAATCAATATCCAGACAAAAACATATCAGCTGTGCAGGATTAAGCATTTCTTAAACCTTCATGCCAGGAAATTGTTCCTACATGCACATATTCTCTCTTCAATCAATTATTGTTCAACACTATTTGATTCTGCTAGTGCTAATGCCATGAACCTCTTACGAGTGTCTACAAAAGAGCACTTAAAGCAGTTCTATTAAAATCGTCTAGTCTTAGTGAAGGGGACTATACTAAAGCAGGGGCCCTTCCGCTAAAAGAAATGTTTGCTGTCAACAAATGTTTGCTAATGCAAAAAATTGCGTCCGCTTTAGCACCACAAAACTCTTCAGTCTAAATTTAACAAAAACCCGAGGGATTCAACCAAATTCCAGATTCCCACACCTAGAATAGATCTGTTTAAATCAAGCTTATCTTACTCTGGTAGTGTGGTTTGGAATTCACTTCCACTATATTTCCGATGCACCCAAAATGCAGAATCCTTCAGGAAAAAAACTAATTACACATTTCACAGCAGGTCATTACTATTCGGGATAAAATACATATACCAGAGCACACCCTTTGTTTGCTGCATATTAAACTGATACGCCGCTTCCTTTCTTAACCAGATAATGATAAATTGAGAGATATGGTTACATTGTTTTATTAATGACTGTAATTATATCATGATGAATGAATATTGTGATCACTGGCTTTACTGATGCATTGCCACTAGCTGATTGATGTCCTAATACTTTTGATTTATTGAAGCACTGTATCTACATGATGATAAATGTGTGCCCTGCCCTGGTAACTATTGATTATATTGATGTGTTGTTGCTTGTTGTTCAAATTTTATAGTAATGTTTAGCATGTATTATTTTGATAAGAAAAATGGAAAATGGAAAATCTCTCTCTCTCTCTCTCTCTCTCTCTCTCTCTCTCTCTCTCTCTCTCTCTCTCTCTCTCTCTCTCTCTCTCCGTATTTATGCTGCGTATTGATGTATTGTCACTAAATTTATGATTATAGTCTTGGGTAGTGTATGAACATTTCAAGAAGAAGAAGAAGAAAAAAAAAAAAGATGAGGGAGGGAGGAGAAAAGATTATGACAGCAGCTCTCTCTCTCTCTCTCTCTCTCTCTCTCTCTCTCTCTCTCTCTCTCTCTCTCTCTCTCTCTCTCACACACACACACACACACACACACACACACACACACACACACACACACACACACACACACACACACACACACACACGCACACGCACACACACACACACACACACACACACACACATGTGTGTGCGCTTGCTTGCTTGCACACACACACACACGCACACATACACACATCATGATAATAATCGATATGACTATTGACGCTAGGACTTTATTGTTGCTAACTGATAATTGATTGTAGCATTGCTCGTTCTTGTCTTGCCTTGTAACCACATCATGTAACTGTTAAAAAAATGTTTGATATTATTGATGCATTGTAATTATCTAATTATCATCCTTAGCAGCTTGCTGTTATGTTAATATTTTACAAAAGGAATGTACTCTCTCTCTCTCTCTCTCTCTCTCTCTCTCTCTCTCTCTCTCTCTCTCTCTCTCTCTCTCTCTCTCTCTCTCTCTCTCTCTCTCTCTCTCTCTCTCTCTCTCGATCTTCGATAGGAGGATCGCTTATTCTATGTCTGTGTGTGCTGATTTTTTTTTTTTTTTCTCGTCTTTGAAATTAATTTCTTCTTTTTTTTGTTTGTTGTTGCAATTGCTTTCTTTTTTTTTTTTTTTCCTTTAAAGTCATATTCGCCTTAAATGTTAGTAGATGAACAACTCATCAATTTTTTTAATGCATTGTGAAGATATGTGTGTTTGTTATAATTTTTGTAAGTCTTAGTCGCTAGTTATGCTTAGTAGTCGCTAGTCATGCTTAGTTAGTCCCTTAGTGGGGCAAGGGCCGGATGAAAAAAAGCATGTGTTTGCTTCAGTGTAAATCTTAGAGATAACAAAGCTCCATGGGTAGCGTTTCTATTGATTTTTTTCTTATGCTTTTAGAGCAGACAACATGCAGTACACCTGAAAAGGAAACAGCCACAGAAAACGCTGCGCCAGTGAAAACGGCACAACTCATGTAGGCCTAAATTGAACAGGACGGACACATAGAAAAAAGCACATCGTTGATACAGGTATGAAAAAAAAAAATGGAGACGTACGACCTGGCAGAGGGTGGATTTTGGTTTTAAACATTTACTTGGTCCTCAGTTACTCTTTACAGTCTGACAAAATTTGTGCTACTGCTGCTAAAATGATCATTATTTCACTGCATCCGACCCTGGCGTGATAAATGAAAATTGTTCATAAATCATATCCTTGATGCTGGTTATTTTGTTAGAACACAATATATCGAAGGAATCAGACCAAATTACTTTGTGGGTTTCCATTGTTTTTATGTCTTCCATGATATTAAAACTTCCTAATGGCAACAAACACTTCTCACCAAATGGTCAAAATTGTGATTGACGAAGCCTAACACAACATATAGTTACTAATGCACCTATGAACCAACCAGGCAATGATGTTTACCTATTTTATGCAATTTTTGGTCCTCTCAAAGCACTCAATTTAGTGATGGCAATCATCCATGAATGAAAATGAAAGAATAATTACAGTAGAAATAGCAGCTAAAACATATTTCTAATGGAAAGGAATTAGATACATGTTGATGCATGATTGCTGTAAAAATCACCTTTGCGCATCATGGGTTTCCCCAGCAGTACAGTACTTTCAAGACTAGTAAGGCTTTTCATTTTGATCCCTGCATGTTAAATACTGCAGCGCCCTTTACAGGGCTCAGGCAAAAAGGGAAAGCCCCATGAAAAAGTTGTCATTTCATCCATGAGATCCCCTCAATATATTTGAGTGACTCATTACGATCATGCCCAGTTCTGTTTCATCATCAGTCTCTAATGTAGTACTGAATGTTTACATTTTGATTCTGTGTTTGTATGTGTGTTTTGTACAAACATTTTGATTTTGTGTCCGTGTGTGTTTTTTGTAATTAGGATAATTTGATCCTGTTTTCAACTTTTTCTACTTTTTGATATGCCACTGTGCCTTATCTAAGGCTTTCACATTCTTTTTTGTTCAAAACTTGGTGTTGTGCCTAACAGGAATACAAATAAGCGCCTTAAAGTCCCGAGAGCACAGAACTTTTTTTTTTTTTACTTTTTGCAAACACACACACACAAAGAGAAAGAAAATGCGGAAATCCCAAATTTCTCACCATACAGAAGTCATCCTTTCTGATAAATCACTTAAAAAGGCGCGAGTCGCTTGCATGCAAAGCTGACATTCCTAGGCAAATAGATTGGGTAAACAAAATTTATTTAGGACATGTCAACTGAATCAAAGCACCAAGATGCAAACGTTATGGAGTGGAACACTTAGATTCTATTCTTTTTTTTTATTCAAATACCCAATTTATTTTTTATCTAAAAATTCTTAAAGAGGACAAAAGGTGGAAAGGGGGCAGGGGGCGCGGGGAGCGGGGAGGAAAACCGCTGATGACA
>JADBJO010000937.1:27500-32500 GCA_016801955.1 Conus betulinus
AGTATAACATCGGAGTTTGCACCGCGAAACGTCCATGACCGTAAAGAATTTCAGCAATTGAGCAAATTCACATTGAGATTCTCCGTGTGACCTACTGCCCAATGCCATCTTGGACTGAAACAACAGTGCGCTCACCAAAATGACTTATCGGTCATCATGCGTCGCTCGATGCCGTTCAACACTATAACTGCCCAGAAGAGTTACAGTAATGCTGTGCTGTTGAAACCGCATTCAACACAGAGGGCACTTATCTTGTTGAACAAGCTAGCTGCGTTCTTAATATCTCAGTTAGCTGCTCTGCTAGCTGCGTTCTTAATATCTCAGTTAGTCGGAAGCTGCTCTTCGGAAGTGTAATTTTGGTGATTTTGAATGCGGAATGCAGTGTATGAACGTGTGATGGTGAATTGAGGCCTTCAAAAAGTGTAAAGCATTTCTCTTAAGGCAGAAGATAGACAAGTCTGCCACACCTAACGTAGTTTTTATCACGCTGAAGTGCATAAATACGTTTTTTGTTTTAAATCGATGTCATGGCTAGAACGTACAGCACTGACAACATTACAGGGAGAGGTGATAATTCCAAGCCTTAATGCCACAGTTAGTTAAGCAAATGTCAAACATCCACCGGGTTGGAATTTGTTAGGAATTCATTCCTTTAAATGACAGACCTGCTCTTAGGGAAAGGGAATAGAATTCGTCTACGGTGAGCGCTCCTACGAAAGAGATGTTGGCAAACCAGCAAGTAACCGCAGTTTCTCTGTGGAGGGCAATCATCAGCCTTGCCAGAGCATGGCTCCTAGGTACAAGCTTGAGGGAAGCACTAATAAGCGAGCTAATTAGACAACCTAGCACTCATGCCACTGAAGGTGTGGTGGAAAAGGGCAGTCCAAAAAAAAAAGAGAAGAAACTGCAAAATAGGGTAGATGCTTTTGTCCGTTTGGAAAGCTTCCAGGTCACAATTGACATTCGTAGACACGTGAATGCTGTTAACACAGAAAAAGAACATACAACAGTGTCTAGTCTCCGCGCAGGCTACTACTGTAGCGGTTCCCTGGGTGTGACTTGATCGGCACTGCCCAGGATTTCATCAGCCTGTCTTTGGTGAAACATGGGACACGCAGCATTAAACAGATGTTCACACGTCTTTATAGCATCAGTCGATACGGAAGATACTTTTTTTTTAACAAATTATTCAAAAGTGCACTGATGGTTCGGATCTGAGCGGTGGTCGGTGAAGGATTTGCTTTTGTTGTCCCGGTGGATTTTAAAACGGAAAACATATCAGTTTAGGAAAGGAGCATTTTACAGCAGAGATGCTTGCTGTTTAACTGGCGTTAAATGATCTTGTTCACGTGCCAGTCACAATTTGGTGATGTTGATGTTGTTGTTTGTTTTTTTTTGTTTTTTGTTTTGGTTTTTATTTTTTGTTTATTTTTGTTTTTTCGTCTGTTCGTTTTGTTTTTATTTGTTGTAGTTTTTTGCGTTGACTGTCGACCAGTTTTTAAAAAGTACGCTTCTTTCTGGGGATAATCTGAGAAAGAATTATCATTTCAAACTAAGCATTATACACGAAAGCCACCGGTGTTGATGTAGTTGGATACCACCTTACTCTGGCGTTCTGTTATAAAGAAGATACAGCGATGAACAGGGGAGGAAAGGATTTTGTATGGTGTTGTAGTTAACTGACTAGGCCCTATTGTCATACACAGAAAGAAGTAACATACCTTAAAGAGATATTGTAGATGCCTCGGTCCTCAAATCCTCGTCAAAGGACTACAGACTTTAATTTCTTCATTTGCTGTTCTTTTTCAAGCCCAACTGTAAAACTTTTATTCACTGTGTTGCAAACAAAATGTTGTTGTAATATGATGCAACTGTATCTGTCTAGGTGAAGTTAGAATACAGCATATCATTTTGACTGTAACTTGATCCTTCTCATGTGAATCAGTTCTTACATGAAAAGTTGCCACCTACAGACTTAAGGAATGTTCTTGTTTAGTCTGTCTGTCTTGTCTCTCTCTCTCTCTCTCTCTCTCTCTCTCTCTCTCTCTCTCTCTCTCTCTCTCTCTCTCTCTCTCTCTCTTCAGTTTATCCCAACTTGCTTTTCAAGATTATGTTGAACCTTGTCATGGCAGACAAAACCAGGTTAAACCACTGTTCGATTTACTTCGTTGAGCTGCCGTTCTAACTGAGAATGGGTCCATTCTGATTTGTTTTGTTTTGCTTTGCTTTGTTTTTTTAAGTTCATACAAGTTTCACAGGGTCTCATGTCTGTACGACCCACGCCTTAGTATTCGGCTGACTGCATGTTGGAAAACTTGAGATTTTACCAACAAAACAGCCTGCAAAAACACAGGTCCCCAACCACTCCGGACTCATCGATTGATATCGTTCAGCTGGGTGGGAGCTAGTAGTGTGCAATCAGGTTATCAAGTGTATCTGTTCTAGTGATATTTCCGTTCAGCAAGAAGCTTTTTCTTAGATGGAAGTGTCGGTGTCGTCTACAGACACCTGGAATGTTGATTATTGATTTTATCTGGTTGTTTTGATTGGTTTTTCCGTTGTTTTTGTTACTGAATTAACAATTTAGCTTTTGCTAAGTCCATTAAGGAATATTCTTTAACTGTAATTCCGATCCCTTCAAGTGTTTTATTTTTTTTTGTATCTACCTCCGTCTAATAATCCTTTCTCTTCCAACACACACTATCAAACTCCCCACCCCACCCCACCGCCACCGCCTGCCCTTCTTTTTCATCTACCCATTTTTCTTTCTTTTTGGTATTTTTTTCTTTAATCATAACATTCTGAAATAAAATTTATAATCTGAATTAGAAGTCTGATTTCACCAACTTGAGATGTAGGACCTAAACAGAATCCCTTCCCTGATATTAGTGCCATTATATGCATGGAGTTAAAATGAAATCGTCAGCAAGTGCGAGTTGTTCTGTAGCATAGGCTGCCATAGCATTGGCAATGACTCATTATTATATTTTCAGTCTTCTCGGAAAGATCAATGCCACCCGGTGCTGTATTATCTGCGCAAATGCCAAGCGCGTCTCTTTTTGCATTCGACCTGCAAAAGGTTTCAGATTCTACCTAGAACTGTCTGAAGGCACATTATCGATCGACTCTGTATTCCCCGTCTCAACACATCTTCTCATACCACGTTCTCTCCACTTTCACTCGGACAATATCAAGCAAGCAGTGAAATCACAGTCATTCTCGTTGTTAACTACCAGTCCGACGCAAAAGCCTCATGGGTTATGATACCGCCACTGCGCAAACAAATCCAAGGCAAGCAAAGATTGCCCTTTAATAGTGTATCTTGTAGTGTAGCTTGCAGTACACTCCTTGGTATGTATAGTCATGGCTGACTCTGGAAAACACCGAGGCATAAAGCATTGTCTTCTTGCGAAACATTCACCCTAGAAATAGACCCGGTCAAATTGGTGGTTGTGTTGACCTTGGCAGCCATCTTGAATCAACTGACAAGAGCTCGATCTGACCACGGCTTAACCAAGTTTACCGAGTGAACAGGGAACCAAAGCAACTTACAGCCCGCCACACATTCTCATGGCGAAGGTACAGACAGTGACAATGCCTTTTCCATATCAGCCCAGACCAAATCGTGGTGCCACTCATATTGATAAAACACATCAAAACATTTTTTAAGAGACTTAAAAGATTAAGATAGTTACAAATATGCATAGAATGAGACGAACATCTATGTAGACATCTCTAAAGAGATGTACATCGAAGCAAACATCATCATGTACAAGGACACTGGAGAGACGTATAATTATCGAACAGACATCCTGTATGTACAAGATTTCTAAAAGCAAGTCCTCAAAACTGAGACTCATGCGGACACAGGCAAGAAAAATCGATGTCAAATTGTTGTCTGCTGCGTAACCTGGACGACGATTCTGTGGACATCATTCTCATAGTGTATATCTTAGAGCGATTCACATACATGCACACACCAATATCACACATGAGCACACTAGTGTTATGTTTTCATAAAGTATAATATCTCTCTGTCTCTGTCTCTCTGTCTGTCTCTCTGTCTGTCTGTCTCTCTTTAACAAATATCAGTCTCTCTCTCTCTCTCTCACTCTCTCTCTCTCTCTCTCTCTCTCTCTCTCTCTCTCTCTCTCTCTCTCTCTCTCTCTCTGAATGTTTCTCAATGTCGTAACAGATAAATGGTACAGAATAAATTACACAAGATTTAGGTTGAGAACTTTAGGTTTTAATGCGAACAAAAGATGGTTTGAATGTGAAACATCCACAGAATGAGACGAAGAACACTTTCTGTTCCACTATACTGCTTATAATGAAGTGCGGACAAATTGTTCATTTTTCCAGTTAGATATAGCGAAAAGACAAAATGTCGCTGGCGTGTTATCATCAGATGATGAACTTGTAATTAAATCAGTTGCGAAATTCATCGCGGAAGCATTGAAAATTAGACAGATGAAGGATAGTGAAATTTAAGATAATACATTATAAGAGATATCTGAATGAATATGATCATTCATCCCATGTTGAAGAGATCAGTAAAATACAATGTCATCATTGATTGAGTGGATGGTCGAGTCTGTCTTAAGTTGTTTTTTTTTTTCCCATGTTGAAGAGATCAATAAAATACAATGTCATCATTTGATTGAGTGGATGGTCGAGTCAGTCTTAAGGTTTTTTTTTTGTTTTTTTTTTGTTCTGTTTTTTTTTTAACCCTTACTGTATTACTCCTGTGTGTGAGGTGAGGACATAGCGAAATGTTACGAATTTTTTTTGTTTTTGTTAACTTTGGATTTGATACACACTAGGAATGAAAGTGTACTATTTGTTTGCAGGAAAGGAAGAGGGAAATGTTTTTGTTCTGTTACCCCCCCCCCCCCCCCCCTTCTCCCCCCCCCCGTCAAAAGACCTCTTTGGTAATGACAATAAAATATCTTAGTGTCAAAAAGTGTCAAGTGTCCCCTCTCTCTCTTTGTCTTTGTCTC
>JADBJO010000937.1:37500-40000 GCA_016801955.1 Conus betulinus
GTGTGTGTGTGTGTGTGTGTGTGTGTGTGTGATGTGATGTCAGGGTGTTGTAAGGTCTGAAGAAAGCATATTTTGTCGAAAATGTACTTACCTATTCCGTATTGTTTATCAAAATGAGCGTTACTTGCTACCTAGTGTTCTTGTGTACATTTATTTTGGCTTGTTTCCAGTAACGCTGCAGCTTGTGTCAGTCTCACTTTGTATGTCTTTAAAGGTTAAACAACAATCCCCAGTCCACAATTTTCCCGCGGGTCAAGTCCCTGCCCACCTTTCCTTGCGGACATCCCCACGCTAATTCCCCCACAAACGACAATTTCCCGTAGGAAAGGCTTTTAACGATATCACCGCTGTCAATGTCCGCTGCGCTGTACCCACGTAGACAGACGGCAGAGAATAAATTGTTGAAGAAGGGTTTTCACTCCTGAATGGACTGATGGTGATTTACGTTCTTTCTGGGGATCAGTATTCACTGATCAATGCCTGACTTGCGCACTGTATATCGTATTAATGTCAAACCAGTCACAGAGAAAGAGGATGGAGCTATTGATTGAGAAGGTAAAAAAGTCATCATCTCTCACTGTCATCTTTCTTTCTAGTCGTAGTCTCGCACGCACACGCACGCACACACACACACACACACACACACACACACACACGGAGTGAGACAGCGAGAGACAGGGACGGAGACAGAACGACAGAGAGAGAGAATGTGTCGCTGAGTGTGTGTGTGTGTGTGTGTGTGTGTGTGTGTGTGTGCGTGCGTGCGTGCAGGCAGGCAGGCAGGCGGGCGCCCTCGCGAGCAGGTGTGTGTGTGTGTGTGTGAGAGAGAGAGAGAGAGAGAGAGAGAGAGGACGGGGGAAGGGGGGAGAGCCGCTAGAGTCCCATTTGTAAAGAGGTTCTAAGTCGAGCAAAAAGCATACTCTAATTTTTTTTTCTTTTGCCCGATGGAACTTGGTTAGGCCTACAACGTCTTGACTTGCATCAGGCTCGACTGCCGCTCCAACAAAAAAAAAAAAAGGGAAGAAAGGGGGGGGAAAGGTAAACAAACAAAGAAACAAACAAAAATTTGACTTCCCGTGCGTGATGGGCATTAAAATGTTGCGCGTGCAAGAGCCCACTTAACCGCCTCTTTTCAAATACATTGTACAGCCTCTGTGTCGACCCAGCGCACCAGGCAGTCTCGGAATGCAAGGGAGATAAGAGGGGAATAATAAAGTTAAAATCTGCGCTGAACGAGTTAAAAAAAAGAAAAACAAACAAATGATCGTGAAAACCCTGACTTGTCGGTCTGGCTGCAAACATCCCGAATTGACCATTGTCCCCGTCTCCCGGACTTCTCCTAAGACTTGCTTACGTTTGAGGGGGGTTTTAACTCGGGCACAGTCGACTTACGAACAAGATAGAAAAGGCAGCCATGGCACTAAAGAAAGAAATCATCTTACATTAACGACAGCACCGTGGAATTTCCGCGAGAAATATCTACCAGAGGATTTGGAGGGTAAAAAACCACCGACAGCTCTCCCTACCAATCAGATAATGGTACTATCTTTAGGCTAGGGGAAGGATAGCTGAACCTAATTGCAAAAGATATTGGTGGTTTTTTTTTTTTTTCTTTTTTTTTTTTTTTTTGGGGGGGGGGGGGGGGGGGTATTGATTTTAAGTAACTACAGCAATTGTTTGCATCGAAGATGAAAATATATTTTAAATGTTAAAAAAAAAAAAAAAAAGAAAAAAGAGAAGAAGAAAAAAGAAGTTGATTGAGAAACTTTTTTTTTTGACCTCTGCATCTTGTCTTCATAATATCAATGTATATATCGGACCGCGGGATTCGTCGAATTCTGTCAACTTCTTTGTGACTGATAGGTAGACCCTTCAGTATTCATCTCTTACGTTTCTGTTTATGGCTTACCAGGAAAGGGGAGGGTGGAGGGGGGGGAGTAGTTTAGAAACTATACCAGACTTCCTTTCTGACTTCAGACCCAGAAAAAGACATTGACCGTGTTTGCATCGATTCATCGGTTCTTTGGCTACATACAGAAATAGAATCAGAGAAATAGTCACAGTCGTTCAAAAAGACACGAGCAGGCCAGAATTAGACCTGAGTTTCTTTCTGACTACTAACCCTGAAAAGACATTGACATTGTTTGCATCGATTCAACCACTGAAAGAAACAGAGTCAGTGAAACTCAAGAAATTAGGTCCAGTCTGAGGCTTCATGAGTTCTTTAAATGTCCAGATTTCATTTTGAACTCAGTGTAGAAAAAAGTGTGTGTGTGTGTGTGTGTGTGTGTGTGTGTGTGTGTGTGTGTGTGTGTGGGTGTGTGTAAAAGGGGGGGGGGTGGTTCCAATAGGACGTCAGTGTAATTCAGTCGCTGTTATTTTGTTACAAATCGCTGGAAAGTTCACAAAATTCGTTGAACAGGGTCGCCCGACACATACATTGATATGTACAAAATAAAAGAAGAGAAAGTGAAATTGCTACGGCCGTACGGACTTTGAC
>JADBJO010000937.1:42500-60000 GCA_016801955.1 Conus betulinus
ATTAGACAATAAACCATCGTTAATGATCCTGTCTCTCTAAAGTCACGTCAATAGAAGCTGATAATATGAATTCCATAGTATGATCAATAGACTACAGACCATTGTTGATGATTCTGTTTCCCAAATCATGTTAGTCAACAGACGTTAATTATCTTGTTTCTACAGTCAAGTCTGTAGACTATATGCCATCGTTGATGATTCTGTTTCCAAATTCATGTCAATAAACTTTAGAAAGGTGTGAATGAAACCGTTTCCAAAGTCAGTACGCTATAAATCAGCTTTTTTAAGTCAATATCCAGTCTTCACAATCATTTCAGCTGACAACAAGACGGTTGTTAGTGGTCTTTTTTCCAAAGTCAGGTCAACAGGCCGTTGGTCTTGTTTCCACAGTCAGATCAGTAAACCGACGTTAATGATCTTGTTTCCAAAGTCAGATCAATTAATGATCTTGTTTCCAGTCAGATCAGTAAACCGACGTTAATGATCTTGTTTCCAAAATCAGATCAGTAAACCAACGTTGATGATCCTGTTTCCAGTGAGATCAGTAAACCAGCGTTGATGATCCTGTTTTCCAAAGTCAGATCAGTAAACCAACGTTGATGATCCTGTTTCCAGTGAGATCAGTAAACCAACGTTGATGATCCTGTTTCCAGTGAGATCAGTAAACCAGCGTTGATGATCCTGTTTCCAAAGTCAGATCAGTAAACCAACGTTGATGATCCTGTTTCCAGTGAGATCAGTAAACCAACGTTGATGATCCTGTTTCCAAAGTCAGATCAATAAAACGACGTTGATGATCCTGCTCCCAGTCAGATCAGTAGACTATAAATCGGCGGCAATGACCCTGGATGTGAAAAAGGAACAGAAAGGAGCAAAGGTTAAACTTGTACTTTGTTTTGTTTTGTCACCTGTTCTTTAAACGTGCCTGTGCCATTTACTTTTCTTGTCAAAAGCAAGCATGCAGGTCGTTACATCGTCTGGCTGCTCGTGTTGTGAACTGTGTCATCATCTCTGCCAGAAGGTCACGTTTTCACCCACGTTTGCTTGTTAGTTTGGCAGCAAGAGTACTCAAAACCACAGGACCTTTTTTTGACAAATGTTGGTGAAAAAGATTATCTGTGTCCAGAGCATGAACCCATCGAAGACTGGAAAAGATCCCTGGGGCGAAACTGGCTCAAAGGGCAAATCCAGGATCCGTTTGGCGGTGGCGGAGGTTTGCGCTCTCCTGAATGCCTTTCCAGACTGCGATGTGACGATGATACAAGACTTGTTCAGTAGTCTACAAAACATAATCAAGATTTTGCTGTGGGATCTGCAAGTGGCATGTATGTAGCCAGAATGACAGTCAGGGAATGCACTCTGGCAGTCCAACTCAACAATCTCACAAACAATCAAGATAGCAAGAACCGTGTAATCTAACCTTTACAGCTGCCACACTGATGCATTTCTCTCTGACCACAAAGAGGCCAACCCCGTGACAAAAGTACAACCAAAACCAGACTGGTAACTGCACTCCCCTCCCCACAATGTCTCAAACCCCAAGTTACATAGACTGTTTCCTGAAAAAAAAAATACCTTGTCCAGTGAGGCATACACAATTCACAGCGGTCTGTATTTTGAAGCTGTCTCTGTTCAGGCATGCAATACTCACGACAAAATGCCACAAGTTCGACTACCACTACTGTCTGCTCGACTTGAGCACCAATTATAGAAAGTGAAATCGCCTTGTTTAATTTCTGGTGCCTGTTCCTCACGGTTTTCAATTTTGTTCCCCCGCATGTACAGTCGTAATGGGATGAATCGATCTGAAACAAATTGTCTTGTTGAAAAAAAAAAAATTAACGGGTCTGTTTACTTTTCATCTGCTTTTTCGCTGTCAAGTGAGGCATGGTCACGTGTCAGCAAGCAGCATCTTTCATTAGGACATGAAGCTAAATGCAAGAATTCTTTTTTTTTTAATCTCCTGTTGTCATAAACTCAATTCAACCATAAAAAGCTTCAAAAATGTTTCTTGTAATAAAAATGGGGGCAAAGTCACGCAGACATCAGGAAATAGTATTCTCCATCGAAATATGTGTAGCTGAAACGCGGCGTTTCCTCTGTGATTCCCGTTTGCCTTGCTTTTGTAAGAAACAGATTTTTTTAAGCTATTTCGCGCGTGAACTCGTTTCACTATATGCTATTCTAGTCTGGGGAAAATGCATTTCTTGCATTCCACGTCCTGGCCCAGAGAATGACATTGCTGGTTGGACACATGATTACGCTTGATAATCAAATAGCCAACGACAACAACAAAAAATTGGCAGGATCGTTTCACATGTTTAACATCACAAAATCTTATTTTTCGAATCGATTTATTCTATTGCTACAGAACCAGAGTGGGCACAACATTAAACAGAACAAGAAACCAGCATCACAATAACAGCAGGCAAATCTCAGTCATCATTCGAGCAAGTTTGCGGTGCTGTGTATTGACACGAGTGAGTGGCCTTTCATTTTGCCGTGGATAGCCAATTCGATTGTCTGACGTGCCTGATCTGACACAGCAACAAAAAAGGATCACAGCTCTCTAAAGTGCATGGGCCTTTTCGAAACGGGTGATCCCACCAGGAAACATTATCGTATGACAATAGCTTCAGCCAGACGAGAAAACACATGCAGCGGGCCAATTGTTTCTGCAGCTGTTTTGCGTCTCGCGTGTCACATTGCCCTAACCACATGTGGACAAAAATACCACAAGCGGTGCACGTAGATGCGGTGCTCTAATATCTTACTTTTTTCTTCAATCAATTTTTCTGACTCAGTCTTATTGCGTTTTTTTTTTTTTTTTTTTTTTTTTTTTTTTTTTTTTTTTTTTTTTTTTTTAATAACTTTTTTCCTTCTAATTTTGCCTTTTTCATTTTCGTCAGTTATTTCTCTGCCTTTGTAATACATTATCTTGTCTTTGACATAGTGAGTCTTTGATGGATTTTGTTGTTATTGTTATTGCCCTTGTTGTTGTTGTTGTTTAGCTTCAGTTTACAGCATGCCAGCATTTGTGTTGTCATCCAGCGACTAAGCAGGGAGACTTTACACACCGTTCAGAGCTGACGATAATAGCCATCCATTCTACACTGTCTGCTTGCACACGTGACCATTTCATAGATGAAATGTTCATAGCGTTTAAACGTTGAAGTTTTATTTTTGTTGCTTTTTCTGTTTGTTTGTTGTTGTTTTTTTTTATCATATTTGACTCATTTTTTTTATGGTCTAGAAGCGACAGATGAAGTAGAATGGCTGGCGCCCCAGCTCCACCATGGCTCAGTGAATAGTGTATACCATACCATTCACTGGGTGTCAGTATGTACCGAGTGTCTCTCCTTTTCCTGATGGAGGTTTGTTTCTCAACATGGTGACTGACGGCTCTGAAAATGCCTTGAGTGATCGGCTGGCTTTTGATGAAGTAACAGAACTTACTGTAATTACATACCATGTCGCAAAGGGAAGCCACTCTCTCTCTCTCTCTCTGTGTGTGTGTGTGTGTGTGTGTGTGTGTGTGTGTGTCAGTGCCCGCCCGCGTGCGTGTGTGTGTGTGTGTGTGTGTGTGTGTGTGATTTCTTTAATGCAAGCCACAGTTTCTTCGCACATTACGCCAACATGGCTTACCAAACTTTCAGCAGAGATACAATCAATGCATGCGTTTCTTCTTCTCTTTTTTTTCTCTCCTTTTTTTTAACTTTCTTTTTTTTTTTTTGTTTTTTTGTTTGGTTTTTTTTTGAATATTTTGTTGTTGTTTGTTGTTGTTGCTGTCCATATGGTCATTGTCAGTGTCGGGTTGATGCAGGGTCAGGGTTCGGCCTCCCCATGCTGGGCCACCGAGGTCGTTTCGGCCCCATGGACCACATGATGATGATGGGCATGATGGACACGGACCTCCGGGTGGAGGAGATGTTCATGGGAGAGAACGCTATCAACAAACCCGAGTTCCAGCAGATCAAGCTCCTGTGCGAGGAGTATGTCAAGGACTCGGACAAGCGGCTCAACCTGGGCGACAGTGACCTGGAGCTCGTGCTGGTGGAGGAATGCGAGAAATGGCAGCAGAACAGGCGTGCCTACATCCCCCACCTGCAATACCTGCAGCAGAGAGTCACGGTCAACCCACTGGCAGCCGAGATTCTCAACAAGAAGGAGTAAAACATTTTTTCTTCTTCTTCTCCTTCCGGTCTATGGGTGGCCGGCTTTACCCGGGGAGATTGCACCACAAGTGCGGCATTAATGAAGACGGGGGTGGGGAGGGAGGGGGGGGGGGGGGGGGGCTGCAGTTAGGTTCATTAATGTGCACCCGTGGGATGGGACAATCACCCTTTGTGCTGTGTAGAACGTCACACGAACACACACGAACACACACACACACACACACACACACAATGACACACACACACACACACACACACAATAACACACACACACACACACACACACACACACACACACACACACACACACACACTTCACTTCAGTCTGCCAACAATTCATAGATTCACGCCGCTATGAGAGGTTTTTTGTTGTTTGTTTTTTAAAGGGGCAATTTTGAAAGTAGACTGGCTGGGGTGGGAGTAGAGAGGGACGGGGGTGAAGGGAGGCGATTACAAAAAAAGAATAATTGAGTCACTAGAGTGTCAAAACGAATAGAACAAACAAACAACATGAAAAAAAAAAAAAAAAAAAAACTAACGCGCACCAACTCCGTGGTCTTATTCAGGCGACACATAGACACGAAATAGACGAGGGGTGGGGGGGTGGGGGGGATGGGGGATAGTGAACTTACCTTTGTTGTCGGAAAGAGACCTTTGCATGCGTGCGTGTGTGTGTGTGTGTGTGTGTGTGTGTGTGTGTGTGTGTGTGTGTGTGTCTGTGTGTCTGTGTGTGTCTGTTTGTCTATTTGGTTGGTGGTTGGGGTTTTTTGTTTTTGTTTGTTTTGGGGGGGGTGGTTTAGCAGTTCCAGAATAGTTCAGTTCATTATAGGGTCGTTTTATTTAACAGAACAGAACATGATAAAGGCTAATTACCTGATCTGATCTAAAAGTATGTGCACGTAGGTACATTTCCGATCCTTGACTGAATCAATATAATAAGTAACAGATCCAGTTTGTTTGTTTTTTTTTTCAGACTGCAAATGATAGCACTAAATGCCGCAAAATATAACAGACAAAGGGTGATTTTCCCTCTTTCTGAGTACAGCTGGTTGGATAGGTGGACTTCAATGGACATGAAAATGGATTTACGCTTAGAGTCTCCATGTGTGTGTTTTGACTTTTTGTAGGTTTCCTTGCCTGAAACCATGCTTGTTTGTTGATTTGTTTGTTTCTCGTGTTTTTTTTTCTCTTCTGTGAGCAGTACCAATATCAGTTTTTTTGTTCTCTGTCCAGCATTCCATTCAATCCTAGACAATTACCATGAAATGTGTGTAATATACCGATTGTGTGTTGACGTGTTCGTGATATATACATATGTTTAGAAGTCTGGTATATGCTCATTGTTCAATTATTATTTGGTAACAGGGCATCAGGGTCAGAGTGCCGCTCTTGAATCGACAACAAAAATCAATATTGTTCTAAGTGTACGTCTAATTTTGCATAGTTCTCTGGGTGTTGAATATCAAAGTATATCTACATTAAAGTCTGCCCCTTTCCGAGCGATTTCTTTCCGAAGACAGTTTACCTGTCAAGACCTGGCTACATGGATTGCACACTAATCTGGATCTGCATGCTTCAGCGTTGAGGTACCAGCATCACAACAGGGAAAACATCTGGCACTCATCACTAGAGACACATAGTCTTGTCTGGGGAATGATCGAGCCAGCAGCATCAATACTGGCCAACATTCGGTGATTTTTGTTTCAGATGCATTAAAGGCCAGCCGACTTCACACAGCCCATTCAGGGCTCTTTAATTCTGGTTGAAAACAGATTTGCTGAGAAATCAACCACACAGAGAGAGAGAGAGAGAGAGAGAGAGAGAGAGAGAGAGAGATTATGGATAATTCATATAGCATATTAATTTTTAACTTGAAATCCGTACAGCTAATAAAAACCTGGTAAAGTTGAGTGTCTCAGCCATTCTGCTTTCTTTTTGACAAGAGTTTTTTTTTTTAAGCGTTTCGAAAATAATTCAGAAGCATTTTAGTGCTTCAGAAAAGCATTGAAGAAGCCATACTAACAACCAGTACAGCGGAATGGGCACGTGGCCTTATGCCCACCCCACTGATTAAACTGTCGCTGACTACTCGCCAGACAACAACACAGAATAGAGCGTGTGACTCAAGCAAGAAAAGAACCAAAAACGAGATGCAAAGCATATAAACGTACTCCCAGTTTATATCTCTGAAAAAGGTCACAATCAAACATGCGTCATAATGTATTTGACGTCACAATCAAAACATGCGTCATAATGTATTTCGTCACTGAGATATGCCATAAAGAAAAAAACCGTTTAAGGCCGTTACAACCGTTAGTAACGGCTATTCTGGTAAAATAAAACATCGGGCATCATCCGTGACCCATAATGAACATGCCTATAAATTTTCAGAAAGATCGGCCCAGAACTTTTGTCTGGAGCGAGTGGAACACATTTTGACCACGTACAGACAGGCGGACAGCATTTCTTCGTTTCCATTGTAAAGTGCTTCCTGTTCTATAAGAACTGAGTGTACAAAAACCAAAAAAAAAAAAAAGAAAAAAAAAGAAGAGAGAAAATGATGGGCTTTCTAGAGAGAAAGAAAACTGAGGTAGATGGGCCACGACGACAGAGCAATAGCGGACGACAGGTAAAAATAAATGTCGAAGGTGGAATTAATTAAAGAGAGTGACATGAACAATCAAACGGTGATTATAGTTCACTCTGATGTGACCGAGATACCCCTAACATGTTGTGACTAACTGAACACGGCTGATGTAGCCATGTTGGAAACAGAGGGACAAACACGTGCTCGTCTGTTAGGCTAGTTAGTTAGCAGACGTGGATAACTATCCCTGAAGAGCAGGGGGGGGGGGGGGGGGGGGGATGACCCATCTTACGTACACTACTACTACACCACCAGAACGACCACACATTCAGATTGGTAGCGAAAACAGCAAAGGTTTTTTTTTGTTTGTTTGTTTTTAACTATGAAAAAAACATGGCTCCGTTTCCCCACAGTGCGGCACAATGTGTCAGTGAAGGTTACTATCAGGTTTTTAATAACAAACAAGTTGGGTAACTCTTGCTTCCAGAATGAGATAATCACACGCCCATAATTCCAAAACAAACCCACATGGGAGTAAGAGTTACCCTACCTGTTTATTATTCACTCTTCGCAGTTCCCTGCCTCGTTTAACATTTCGTTTCACTTTTCATAAAGGTCAGGTTGTGTTAGGTGAGGTGTAGGGACAGGTTAGGGTCAAGATAGGGTTGTGGATTTGCATTCCACAGTTGGGGTCTTCTGGTTCTTTCAATAAAATTCCCATCTCTGATGCACGAACAAGTTGTTCTCTCCTATCCTCTACCTCCATCGCTCCCTTCCCGCTTTCCGCCTCTGCCCGCCATTAAACACCCACACTCCTGTACATACATCAAGGAGGTGTGTGCTTTATTTCCTAACGCACTCTCCACCACTGCCGGCGTTTGAAATATAATTGTCTGAAATGTTCTCTCATTCATACGAAAGTTAATTGATTTTGTGGTATTCGTATGTAGTTCTTGCATTTTTTTTTTTTTCTTTTTCAAATGAAGCTTTCAGATAAGCACATTGTTTCCGATTAAGCCGTCCTTTAAACACTCAGCTGGTGGACTTCAGCCAATACCGTTATGCAGGTAGTTGCAATGCAAACAGCCGGTCTGTTATAAATCCTTTAAATGCGTAGTTTTGATTTGGCTCAGAAGAAAATAAAGCGATGCTCTTTTATGCGAAAGGAGTTACGACTAAAGAGTGATGCAGTTCTACAAGCGTTGACGAGCCTAAACATTGATAACACTGAACGGGTTAAAATAGATTTGATTCAGCTCTTTGAGTAAGTATGCAGCATCGTATAGCTAGCCCTAGGTTCAGTTAAGGTTAAAGCCTAGTGGCTGTAGGAGTAGTGAACTGATCAATGTTCACCGAGACCAGGGTAAGGCATTATGGAAGGCGGGGCCCATCTCTCTCCTGCCTCCTCAGCCATCCCTGATCTGAATCGGCTACCAAATCACTGCTGAGTAGACAGAGAGGGTTTTCAAGTCAAGGAGTAGTTCGTTCGACCTCTTGACCGTCAGCTCTGCAGACAGACGCTGTGACCATGTTACTACGGGTCCCTCGCCAGACCAGCCTGTTGGACAGAGCACTCCGCGTCTCCTTTCACATCCTCACCTGTCGAGGTGGTACAGGATATTTGCTGACCTACTAAACTGCAGATTCTTTTACCTTTTATCTCGTACATTGCAATAAAAATCAGTAGGTCTACTTGTACTGTTGAATTTGAAATAACGAATAAACAACAGCAAAAAAACAAAAACCTATGTGACCAGAAATGCATTTTTGACTAAAAAGCACTGAAGCGGCCTCTAATGTGAATATAGCTTCTTTTTTTTTTTTTAAGTTAACGTATTCAGAGTCGTAAGCCTGAATTGTTTGGACTATGTGCATGTATGTATGTATGATGCCGGTTTTAAGGTTGGCGGATTCACCTACCGCATTGCTCAGCAACATAACCCCATCCTGAATTTTTAATCTCTTATTTTATACTAACTAATCTATAAGCTACTTATGGCTTCAGTTTTTAAGAATGTTTTAGGTGCAGTATTTACTGTACTATCAAGTCATTCAAATGTTTCTTTTTATTTACATTTCAAAAAGTAATAACAATTGATAGCAATAACAGTTGTGTCTTCGTTCACCTATGAAAAAAAAAAGCAATATTGTATTCATAGATGATAGCAATAACTATAATTGGAATAACAAATCCTTGCTTTTCGTAATGCATGTTATGTGCATGTGTCGTACGTCTACTTTTTTCTTTTTATACCTGTATCAACGATGTGTTTCCTAAATTGCTGTGATAAAGGTTCTATGTGTCCGTTCTGTTAAATGTTCACGAGTTGTGCCGTTTTCACTGGCGCAGCGTTTTCTGTGGCTGTTTCCTTTTCAGATGTATCGCATGTTGTCTGCTTTAAAAGCATAGGAAAAAAATCAATAGAAACGCTATCCATGGAGCTTTGTTATCTCTAAGTTTTTACTCTGTCATATGATCTTCAAATGCATGTGTGAGTGTCTGCGAGAGAGAGAGAGAGAGAGAGAGAGAGAGAGAGAGAGAGAGAGAGAGAGAGAGAGAGAGAGAGAGAGAGAGAGAGAGAACAGATGGTTCTCATAGAAAACCGTGGCCGTCATATCATGCATCTCATGATAAGTGTGTCGTGAATAGACGGAATAAACTGCCAGCAATAATTTTGTTTAAAGATAACCTCCGTGCTTACTTTTTGTCTAACGATGTGGCCAATGTCCTTGTTCAGACATGAGAGTTGTCGTCAGTGTCTTTACAATATTCCATCTGTTCTTTCTTCCAATATATACAGCTCCACATTCTTTGGTGCTCATTACTTTCACCAATCATCTGAAAAGCATTGTTGATGCAGACGCGCACACTTCTTTATGCACACGTGAAGTGTATACCTAGCTATAAACAAAATCTTAACTTTTTTTTTTTGTTGTTGTTTTTTAATCGTTCAACTTCTGACGACTGTGTAAACGTAGACATTTTAGAGATTACGAACAGGAAGTTATCGCCGTGTAGTTGCTGGACATCAGCTAATAGGAATTAGGAAATTAGAACCTGTCAGTCAAGCACATCGTTCAAATAATGTGGACCAGGAAAAACATCACACTTCGCAAGAGTTACCTGATTCTAAACAAAATATTAAGACACAAGTATGCAAGTCCCCTTGTGGAAGAGAAGATTGTAGAGCTCTCTATTGATTAAAAGCAATTTCGGCCCACACAGTTGTCGATCTAAAACCCCACTTCTGGGATTATTTGTCAAATGATTTTCCTTCACCCCCGTATGTACATCAATATTTCCTCAAATATTGCTGAATACGATCACAAACAAGTATGATTCTCTTGCCCTAGGAAATTTTGGAACACGAGTGTTTGCGCTGATTCGAGGTCTTTCAAGGTAATTTGTTAGTGTAGCTGAATATCAGGGGTTGTCGGTCTTCGTGTCCGAGAGATCTATGAAAGGAAGATACTCAAAACTGAGCACATTCCTAGATCTGGGTTGTCTGCCTTAATAGTTATGTTAAGAAAACCAAACTGTGGAATCAGCGGAGTCAAATATCGCCTGGTTTCTCTCGGACTCCCTTTGTTTTTTCTTTGTTCCTTTCTTTTCTTCTTCACGTTTTGCTCGCTGCTTTCTTTAAAATCGCTGTAGATAACTGTTTCACTACGATGTATTTAAAGCTGAGAAACAAGTTTTAATAAAAAAATCTAACTCTGCAATCAACCTTTTAAACGATCGACTTGTATGTGGTAATTTCACTGGAATGCTTCGACCCTTAATTTGCCAGCTGCTCATAAAACTTGTTTGTCTGTTTGTCCCAAATGCTGTGTTACAACAACTTTGTTTTCAAGTCAGTGAATTCGACAATGGAAAAGGAGATAGGCCTAGCTACGATTTGTTTTTGAATTAAGGTTACACGCGCATTAATTTTCAAGGAAAATAGTACACATTTTCGTGGCTTTTACTGCCCAGTCCTTCCACTCTCTTCCCCTCACGGTATCTCTTCATCGTAAACTCCACAGATGCCCGTTTCTTCTTCAGCGCGGGGTGATTCTTGTGACAAGTGCTTTCTCCGGCAAATGGTGTTTTTACTGGCATAGATTGTGGATCGTACAGTATGGTCTTTAAATATTGTGTTGGAATAAATATTTGTGGCACTGCAACTCTGACTTTCATGTTGCTTATTTTTTTAGCGAATGTGTGTGTGTGTGTGTGCGTGCGTGCGTGCGTGCGTGCGTGCGTGTGTGTGTGTGTGTGTGTGTGTGTGTGTGTGTGTGTGCGTGCGTGTGTGCATGCGTACGTGCGTGCGTTCGTGTGTGCGTGTTCCTATTCATGTAGATTTGCATACATTGCTCAAATGACCCACATCAAAATGACAGAAAAGCAATGACAGTTCATAGCCGTGTTCAAAATGAACATAGAGAAAGAAAACATCCTCCGCCAGAATAAATAGTTGCGGCACTGCAACTCTGACTTTCATGTTATTATTATTTTTTTCCAGCGCCTGTGTCTGTGTCTGTGTGTGTGTGCGTGTGTGTGTGTGCGCGCGCGCGCGCGCGCGCGTGCGTGCGTTTGAGTGTATGTTGTTTGTTCGTTTGTTTGCGCAGTCTTGCTAATTGATCCTGCATCTGCCCTTTGACATGCGTCTGCACAGCGGATCCGCACTGACATGTACAAATTTCGTCCTCAGGCCGTATTGCATGGCGTACTTCGTTTCGTTGAGTAGTTTTTGCGTGATCTTGCCTACAGCCAGACAAACAGAGTAGGGGAGGTAACCAGTGTGGTAGCCGTCTTTCTTCCCATCATAGTTTGCAATGCTTTATTCGTCAACCTTCACGCCCTGTACTCCTTCCTCTTACCCTGAATAAACTTCTCTTACAACATGATGACCATGACAACGTTTTCACTCAGCTCTTCTGTCAAACAATCACAATTTCCTGTGATACCTCTGATTATGCATCATGTGACACATGCACGATGACATCGCCGAAGTATATTCAAATACGTAACTTTTTCTTGCTTGCATTTGAATTACGATGTGTGTGTGTGTGTGTGTGTGTGTGTGTGTGGAGGGGGGGCGAGGGGGGTAAACACAGGTTATAATGCTCAAGATGCTGGATCAGAATCAACTATTGCTGATTACCTCAAACGAAAATGCAAAATCAAACTTGAGGGGAAAAAGGGTGGAAGAATCGCTCAGAATGACAAAATTCATCTTAGCAGAAAAATTAAAAGTTCGTTAACTTTTACATGCAGATGAGTGGTTGTTTTGTCACACAATGCAAAGTTTGTATCCACACAGGATCTGCCTTACCAAGTCAGCAAAGAAATGACAAAAAACAATACATGTCAACAGTCTGTGATTTGCAGAACAGACAACATCACGTGGGATGAACGTGAGGGGTATCTATCTTTTTGGAGGACTGAAGTGGGTATGGTCTCTTATAATGTGAACGTCTTTCCCAAAGATCAGCACTCAACTATCGAAATGAAATCATCCGCATCTGCAATAGTCACACAGTGTAACACGGCATCAAATCCAATGGTCTAGGATGATTGATTTTTTTTTTTTAATACACACACACACACACACACACTCCCCACTCCCCACTCCCGTCTCCTTTTCTCTTCCTCATCGCCCCACGATTTCTGATCTTTGCCTCATCATTCCCCATCTTCTAACCATTGCCTCCCCCTCCTCCTTGCCTCCCCCCTCCCCCTCCCCTCCCCTCTCCACCCTCACCTTACCTCAAAACCTCTGACTGGTGTTGATAACCTTTGGCTTTCATACTTTTCAAATTGAATTTCGATTCCACCCTTGTCTTTCCAGTTCGCTTTGTCCCGTAAGTGACACTGTGTGCGTGCGTGTGTCTGTGTGTGTGTGTGTGTGTGCGCGCGCGCGCGCGCGCGCGCGCGCGCGTGCAAGTTTATATAGGAGGGGGATATGCATGCAGGCCTATATGTGGGAGAGTATGAGTGTGTGTGTGTCAGGGAGAGAATTGTTGTCAAGTGTCACAGTTATTTCCCCCCCCCCCCCCCCCCCCTTTTTTTTTTTTAACTTATGTGAGTGATGTTCCTTGTTTATCCCGTAGCTGTGGGCGGGTGTTGTGATCTGTGTTTTGATCAGTGAATAAAGTTTCTCTGAGGAAGGCAAGATTGCCGAAACGTAAGAGGAAAATGTACAACTTGTTGTTTTGACTTTCTTTGCTGTGATCGATATATATATATATATATATATATATATATATATATATATGAGGAGGAAAAAGAAACACCCGAAGGTGCTGGGGAGGACCCAGAGAAAGCACTGTCCCACCTGCCTTTAGAGCAGTCCTGTACCACCCTTGGAGGCCTGCGCTGTGTTGACAATGGGTACAGGCACGCGCAGGACACTCCATTAAGATATCAAGGGACATAACTGCTCCTGAACAGAGGTAAATCAGACTACAGGATGCAACTCGTAACAGCCTTAAAGTAGCATCCCCATGGGTGTACCAGCCCGTGCAGAGCCCACCGGCGAAAAACACCACCCTCCAGCTGTCGAGCACACCCCACAGACCCAACCACCCCTGCCCACGGACAGATGAAGACAGTGCAACTCCCAGACACAGCCAAGCTTTCGCCATACGGTCTTATGTGCCCTCAAGAGAGTACACACTAAAGAGTCGTACACAACACATGGTCTTTCATGCACACGAACAACACTGACACGTTAAGGCAAGCCTTTGTCTGCTCCAAAGGTAGTAAACGTTGGCACACACTTGAACACAGCGACGACATTGAAAACACATGTCAAGACAGTGAGACTGAACACACACACACACACACACACACACACACACACAAGCAAAGTATACACTCTATCGTAATCAGTTTTACAATGATTAAAACTCAAGCTTGTGACTCAGACACAAACTTTGGTTCTTTGTTCGTAATACTATAGAGCCACATTCCAACCTGCAGTTTATTTTGTTACACAGGGCCTTCAACCCCTACGTCCCACCCTCCAAAAATCACATCTTTTAGCACGACGGGACATGTGTTCTCTCTCTGCCTCTGTCAGTTCCCGCTTCATCAGTGAGGGGGAAAGCTCGAATCGTTGGAAATTAGAACAGATTTCCGATGCATCGTTCTTTTTTCGCCAACAGCAATTTGTTGAGACGGTTTTTTTGTTGTTGTTGTTATTGTTGTTGTTTCGTTTTTTTAAACGAATGAAATGGTCTTATTGACCCATTGCATGATGATCATGACTCTATGAACATCCACCAAATTCCAGTGTACGCTTTCAAACAGATTGTAGACAACTACCTCCACGAACCTCCTGTGACAGGGCTCAGTTCTGCCAAGTAGCCTACGATCTCACTGTGATCAAACTATGTTTGTTTCGGCAGTATGTGAACCTGCTAGATCAAGTTGACAGCATAACAAAAGTATTCACTTCAAATCAAGTAATCAAATGGGGTTTCGTCTGCTGGAAGAAAGTCTGAAGTCTGTATCTGCGACAAGAGAGAGAGAGAGAGAGAGAGAGAGAGAGAGAGAGAGAGAGAGAGAGAGAGAGCAAATCCATTTGTATTGTATGTGTGTATTGCTACCCACCAACTCAAGTATCCGACTTTTTTTTTTTTTTTTTTTTTTGCCACTGGTTTCGATGATTCTAAGTAGCATGAAACGCTTCTGGCGGAGAACAGATTGCATTCTTTTTTTGCTTTTGCCTCGTCGGAAGAACAGACAGAACATTTCTCCTGCCACACACCGCTTTCAATAGCAGACTGAAAGAGAAGAACACGATTCCTGTCACCGCGTTCGAGACACGTGGTTATCCACATACCATTGTTCCAGCAAAATCTGTCTCCCGGTCATACGCTTTGATATCTAAATCTAGTGCGGACAAAAAAGGCCTTTCCGCTCATCTACCATCCCCCATAATATTCCTTTCGACATTTCAAAACCTTACAATCTGATCCAAATGAGAAATCTGTCTTCCCAAACCTCCCCTCATGGCCTACAAGAGAGATAGTAACCTTCGCGACCACCTGGTGCGAACCAAGTTAATTCCTCAGCCGGAAACTACCCATGTAATCAATCGGGATGTAAAACGTACACTTTCGTTGCCAACATCCACAGCGTCACTGGCCCAAAGGGGAAAATTCAATTATTAATCCCATTTCAACTGCTAGTCCACCAACTTGGTATATGTACTGAGAGGCAGCCTCTGCTCAATGTTGTACGTTGGGGAGACATATCGCATCCTCAACAAATGCTTTGTGGAACACTTTAGAGCCATCCAGATGTCCCATCCAACACTAGTGGGGATTCATTTCAACGCTGATTGCCACAGCCAGACACATATCTTCGTCTCTGCTGTTTGGCAAAACCAATCATCAGCTCCAGAAAGAGAATTCATGAAGTCCAGGATCATCTCTCGCCTTGGCGCCACAATCCCGGATGGACTTAATTCCTGCAACTGATTTTTGTAGTTTCAATCTTTCCAGCTCTTTGCCCAGTCTGTACGTTTCCCCAACCTTTTTTCTGTCCCTCTCTTTCTGCACCCCACCCCCAATTTCCCCATTCCACCATCTTTATATTCACACCCCATCTACATATATAACGTATCTAAAACATAACATATAGAGTAAAAACATACACACCCCAAACACCATCTCCACCATCCAGGTATGAATACAGATAGACACATGCACATAAGGACAATCCATATGGACCTATTTTTATAGGCGCTTCCATCCCATTTACCCCCCACCCCACCCACCCCCATCTCCAGCCACACACCTCACTCTCGCGATTTTTCCTTCCTCCTCCCCCCCCCCCCCCCCCCCCCCCCCCCCCCCCATACACACCCTCCACCACCCACTTCCAAGCACGAGACTCCTCCTCTACCATTCTGTCTCTCTCTCTCTCTCTCTCTCTCTCTCTCTCTCTCTCTCTCTCTCTTTATTTCTGTTTGCATTTACTCGATCTGCCTCTTTTCCTTCTCCCCATTCCACACCACACACACACACACACACACACGCACACACACACGCATGCACACGCACACACGCGCGCATGCGCGCGCGCATTTCCCTCGATGCGCGCGTACGCATACGCGCATGCACACGCACACACACGGACGCATACGCGCATGCACACACATGCATTTCCCTCGATCTGCCTCTTTTTCCTTCTCACCACACACACACACACACACACACACACACACACACACACACACCTTTAACCACGTATTCGTCCGTTAAAGTATATGTTTTTATACGCCATTATTTATGTGTATTTATTTGATTTCATTCGATGTCATCAGTCCCGAAGGCGATCAATGACCAAAACGTTGATCGTTTCTGTCTGGGTTTTGTTTTGTTTTGTTTTGTTTTCTATTGATGATCTTCTGAACATCTTCAAAGATAGTTTGTATTTGTGAAACAGAAATTCAGCAGTCAAAAATCATATATATATTATTGTAAGACGGAAATTTTGTTGCACGTCAAGTTCTCTTTATCAAAGTGATCAAAACCAAACAAAACACTTCCCTTGACCCCGAAAACACAACAGATAAGCACGCCACTCTCATTATACTACTGGTCTTGTTTCTTTGTCGAGTTCTTGCTGAAGAAATCGATGGGCCAAGCATGAAACTGGTTTTGTTTGTTGAGAACTTCCTAGTACCGGAAATGGAAGAAAGCCAAAGCGCAGTCAAATCAGGAGGTTCTCGAGGTAAGTGGAAACAACCTCCAATGAGCAAAAACAATGACGGCATTCCCTCCCATTTCTCTAGGCTTTACCCACCAGAGGGGTGTTTCTTCTCATTAATTTTTTTTGAGTCATAGAGAAATACAAAAGCATGTAACGATCATGAGATGGCCGGTATACAGAGGAAGTACAATAAAGTGAAATAACATGAACGAATCACAGTATATCAAACCCAAATAAAAGCTTGAAAGCACACAATAAGCCAAGAGACAGGAATCAGAGCAGCAGACCAAAGGGAAGAAAATCATGGCAGACAATCCAAGGGGCGTCACTACGGATGATGTCAGGCGTCAAATCGGGACGTGAAGTTGACTTTATCCTATTTCTGAGATTTTTCTTTCTTTCCCGACCCCCCCCCCCTTGCGTCTTTTTATGATTACATTTGCTCATCATGATCTATGACAGTAATGGGACATCATGATCTATGAAAGTAATGGGAGGATTTATGAATGCCATCTGGCACAAAGATAGGGTCACGGGTGAATCCTAAGACCTCAAATATAGCATGAGCTAAGGGTAGTTCAGGTCCAAAGTTGCAGATTAAGCCCTAAACCCTACATATGCTAATTACACAGGAATTGTGTGTGTGGCTTGTCTTCCACATAGGTATGGACACAGGAGGTAATATGATTTGTAAAGAACGATGTATATGTAAACATATCAATCTTTTAATATTAACACTAGAATTCACTATATTTTGAACAGAGCCGAACAATTACGTAGTGGGGGAAAACAAATGCAGGCTTACAATTTTTCCGCCGCTATAATAATGTCTTGGAAAAGATTTGAACTTATGAATAGTAGGTAGGGATTGAAAATGAAGAAAATCGGAACATAAAAATTTAGAAAAATATAGTATAAATGAAAACCCTTCACTAGCCGCATGAGGAAACCATCGCAATCCCTCCCATGGGCAGCTCTATAGTTTGTTGCCTGCTCCTGGGCCTTTGTCCGCTGGATCGGGCTCATCAT